>JAVLUZ010000014.1:287173-356176 GCA_036768485.1 Mermis nigrescens | reverse complement strand
AAATTATATTAGTACAGTCCTCGCTACCCATCTTAATAATCACTTTATCTCCTCCTGTAGATTGATTAATTACATAAGGGTTAAAGATGCACCTTTACCATTTCAAGCTAAAACCTATAAACATTTATTTTTTTCGAAACTATTCTCAAAAAAATAATCCTTAAAAATTAAAAATTCTGGGCGCAAGTTAGGGATCAAAATTTTAGAATAAAAGATTGTGCTGTTTCCATGTGAGAAACAATCTCAAAGTGTTCTTTTGAGAAGACGCTGTTTAAGCGATGTAAGCATGGGAAAGGCATAAATAAAGCCTAAGCTCAAAAACGCCTAAGATCGAAAAGGCAGCCCAGACTCAAGTTAGACCGGGAGTGAGACTGCGTTGCGAAACCGGAAAAATTTGTGGTCTGACTTCAGCCAGCTAAGTCAAAAAGTTAGCAGCTTATTTCAAGTTAGCCGTCGTAAAGTTAGACCACGTTGTGAAACCGACCAATGGTGACATGAAAATTAAAAATTATAAAGTATCTTTAGGATTATATTATATTTCACGAAATCTTGTGCATGGAAATCAATTTTCAGTACGCACGAGACTAGCTGCAAAAGTGACCTTTAAGGAACCTATTGTAATACAATTTTGCAAAGGAAGACTTTATAGGCTTTTCAATTGCTGTGGACAGTAACGTTGTTTTTGCTTTAATTTAAAACGCTTTTGTGATCGATTTGCATAATTGCAGAAATTGTGATCCATGCACAAGATTTCGTAAATTACACTATGGTGGTGGCCGAATTTTTTATACAAATGACGAATTACGTTTACACTAAAAAATATTTTCTTTTCAAGTCGTTGCAGAAGCATAATTTTTTAAATGTTCTCAGTAACATTACAATTATGTATCACATTTTGAGTTCTTACCCTTCGCATTGCAAGCACAAAGTCTAATTTTTAGCTGCTTTTTTGATCGTGCATATTTCCGAATACAGTCATCCTTTTTTTATTTCACGGAACATTTTTCTTATAATTACTAGTAAAAATATATAACGACTCAGATGACAATAATAAAAATATTGTATTTTTGTTATAATACTAGTAATAATAATAATAATAATCATATTAATAATAATAATAATAATAATAATAATAATGATGATAATAATGATAATAATAATAATAATAATAATAATAATAATAATATTAATAATAATAATAATTATTATTATTATTATAATAATAATAAAATTAATAATAATATTAATAATAATGGTAATAATATAATAATAATAATAATATTAATAATAAAAATAATAATAATTATTATTTTTATTATAATAATAATAATAATAATAATAATAATAATAATAATAATAATAATAATAATAATAATAATAATAATAATAATAATAATAATAATAATAATAATAGTAATAATAATAATATTAATAATAATAATAATAATAATAATAATAATAATAATAATAATAATAATAATAATAATAATATAATAATAATAATAATAATAATAATAATAATAATAATAATAATAATAATAATAATATTAATAATAATAATAATTATTATTATTATAATTATTATTATTATTATTATTATAATAAAATTAATAATAATATTAATAATATTGGTAATAATATAATAATAATAATAATATTAATAACAAAAATAATAATAATTATTATTTTTATTATAAAAATAATAATAATAACATTAATAATAATAATAATAATAATAAATATATTAATAATAATAATATTAATAATAATAGTAATAAAGATAATAATGATAATAAAAATAAAAATAATAATAATAATAATAATAATAATAATAATAATAATAATAATAATAATAATAATAATAATAATAATAATAATAATAATAATAATAATAATAATAATAATAATAATAATAATAATAATAATAATATTAATAATAATAATAATAATAATAATAATTATTATTATTATTATTATTATTATTATTATAATAATAATAATAGTATTAATAATAATAATAATAATAATAATAATAATAATAATAATAATAATAATAATGATAATAATGATAATAAAAATATTAATAATAATAATAAAATTAATATTAATAATCATAATAATAATAATAATAATAATAATAATAATTAATAATAATAATAATAAAAATAATAATAATAATAATTAATAATAATAATAATAATAATAATAATAATAATAATAATAATAATAATAATAATAATAATAATAATAATAATAATAATAATAATAATAATAATAATAATAATAATAATAATAATAATAATAATAATAATAATAATAATAATAATAATAATAATAATAATAATAATAATAATAATAATAATAATAATAATAATAATAATAATAATAATAATAATAATAATAATAATAATAATAATAATAATAATAAAGATAATGATTATAATAATAAAATTCAGAATGTGGTTAGAGGGCTAAAGACTGCATTTTATTGATGTCAGGCTGTAGCCATCGGCTTCCCAAAAATCGCAAGAAAAACGCAAAAATTGAAGAATTTTAATTCTGAAGGTTAGTGGGAAAGGAGAGGCTGAGAAAGTGAAGTCCTAAATTTCTGATTTATACGCTTGGACCCCCAAAAAGTCCCAGGCCCCTGCATAAGTCTGTTTCTTTAACAATAAGTACATAGGCACTTTTGCACTTATCAATTTTTGCAAATATTCATATCAGGTCAACGGCTTAAAACCAGATCTTCTTTTTGATGAAGCGAATGAGATTAACTACAATGCTGAAGAAATTTGCCGCGTAATAAGTACCACGGGGTTCTACGTTTTTGACGCAACTGCGTTGATTCGTGATGTCAGGTTGATTGACTGTGGTCTTTTATGCATGCGAATGAAAAGCTGCCAATCCGGAAACAACCACAGCGATCTTAGATTGTGTTTTTTGTCGTCAACAAACCATGACCGATCCACTCATCTTGGAGAGCTTTACGAGTGGTTTCACTTCGAATTGATAGATTGCGTTCATAGTAAGCATTGCGAGCTGACATGCACGTTAGATAAAAAGGGAGTTTACGGGTAAACACCAGATATACACGTAAAGGGAAATTGGGCGAATGGTTGTCGCTCAGAACAGGAAATGGGAAATTTTCTGGTGAAGGTGAGACAAAATGAAGGCTTAAAATGGATGAGAATTACAAATTTTTTTTCATAGTGCTTAAAATCAGACCATAACCGGCGGAGTAATGTAGTTTAAAGCATAGGTGAGCAGCTCGTAAATTCTGAGGGTGCAACATTTTTCAAAGTTCAATAAACCGTCTTAAGAATAGTGTTATGGCAAAAACCACCATTTTTAAATGTTTCTCATCGAGCACTATCTATTGGCATCAAAACATTGCGAAAAAAACCATGAAAATTTCAAAAATTGAATTCTACGGAGGCATTTTGATTTCTGCGGTTCTGGGAGGGGTGCATTGCATAACCCCCAACCCCTCACGCCTACATGTGGTTTAAACACTGTATTAACATTTTTACCGGTTTTCGATGTCATTTTGGCTAAAAACCTCAGTTATTGACTACCCCAGATCAGCCATACTGTGCGTCTATGGTTCAAATCCCAGAATAAAAGATTTTAACATTTTCTGGAAAAAATTGAGCAGAAGGAAGGGTCTTTGCCAAAAACATTTGTTAGCAGAACTATTAATGATAATCGTCATCTTGCCAAAAAAGCGCCTCCTAATATAACATTTTTTATTGATAGAATCGTCACGCTTGACATCAGTGATTAGCGCTGGCGAATATGATTCCGGATGTGGAGTTTCTTCCTTTCCAAACGCTAATTTTCCACGAATGAACAAACGGATACTTGCTGGAAACCCTGTAGCTCCGTTTGCATATCTTTGGATGGGTAGAATGTCGACGGATTGTATTGAAATGAGACGGTGTGGAGCTTTCCTTGTTACAAAGAATCACAGTGACTCATATACCGAGTGGGTTCTGACAGCCGCACACTGCCTTGATGACAAAAGGTAATGGCCAAGTCCAGACACACACAACATGGGAATTTTGTGGAAAGCAAAAATCATGCATCAGTAGTTATGCGTGGGACCCTAGATCTAACGCTATAACATAGGCAATGGTTAAGGATAGGCAATTCTTAAAAATAGCCGATGTTATAACATAGGCTAATGCTATAACATATACAATGGTTAAGCATAGGCGAGGGGTGGAACCATGCGCCCTGAGGTGGGACCAGGGCGCAATAGTAAAGCATGGGCAATGGTTAAGGATATACATTGCTTAAGGATAAACATTGCTTAAGGATAGGCTAACACTATAACAAATGGAGACATAGTTGAGGAGTGAAAGGGGTAAATTAAGCCTAAGCAAGCTAAGCTAGGCCTCTGGTTAAGCTAAGAGTAAACCAAAACTAAGTGTAAACTAATTGTGATTATAAATTGACCCTAAGTAAATTGTCTGACATACACACCCATACTAACGCGCCTGTGCTCTGGGGGTGAGGAGGGGGAGCCCCCAAAACGTCAAGCATATTCCCCTAAAATGTAGCAGTGGTCCACTCTTGCTACCACTGCCACTCAGTCTTAAATATATCTAAAATGTGCCAAAGTAAGACAAAACTAAGCCGAAGGAATGGATGTGAGTGTAAAGTAAGCCTAGCTGCGCTAGGGATTAAAGTGGACCGATGCACAAAAGGAGTGTGTATATATAGGTTTGACTTCCCGGTCCTTCATCACTTCCCGGTCTTTTGAATTCCCGGTCCTTCATCACTTCCCAGTCCTTCAAATTCCCGGTCCTTTGACTTCCCGGTCCTTCGTCACTTCCCGGTCCTTCAACTTCCTGGTACTTCGTCATTTCCCGGTCCTTGCTTAAACGTGTTCTTTTAGTGATTTGCTAACCGCACTTGGGAGTCCCCAACACAGCTAAACATGCTTGATGTGTCTTGCGTGTTGCGTTTGTCCACCAACAAAATTAGATGTGATGCAACAATGCATTCGAACATTTACACCCAGTTAGGCGTATGGGTGATTAGGTCATAGCGACCATTGGCAGCATACAGATTGACGACTTTCTGAGCAGCAGGCCCTCTGTAGAACAACATTTTGCCCGAGTAAACCTTTATTTGGTAATTTGGCGTTGTTTTTTATGCATTATACTGACAAGTATATGTCTGTCAATGGCTCTTTCCATAAAATACTTATAGTTATTTCCCGCCTAATTGTTAGAATGGTGAGACTGATGATATAAAGCATGCAGATCTTGTTACACTGCTCCGGAGATGCAAATGCACTAATATGTGGTAATAATTTGGCTGACTCAACTCCATTGTTGGGGAGTGCTTGATAAAAATTCATATGTATAACTTCAGAGCATGTTTGTACGCTTGAAATGCAATTTAATAATAGTTTTTCCATACTCGAAAGGAACTGGCATATCTTGGTCGGTTTTAATGTTAATTTCAATAGTATTAAATGATTTTTGAGCACTTGTATATAGTGTGGACTAACCTACGAGTGGTTTATTATTACCATATAGGTTCCTTCGATATTTATCACCTGCAGAAGCGGAGCAAAAACATTACCAACGATTTGAAGTTCGACTATATCACAATATACATAAAAATTGTGCATTCCGCCTAGCATATCGGGAGAATGGTGGGCAGCTACTGTCAATTCTCGGGGTACCTTATAATTTATGCTAGAGTGTTGGCCTTCTAGAAACCCCAGCATGTACATTAAATGTTTGGTTAATTTTAAGCTCTGAATACGTTCAGTGTTGAGTTTTAGATGGCAGCACTTTTTATTATCATCATATTGTAAGCTTATATGTGGAGTATAGTCAAATTTTTCATTTGTGCTGACCATTTATATTCCTTCAGTGATTGTTTTAACAAGATCGCGCATATTCAAGTATCTGGCGCGAGGAATAAGCATTTTTATTCGGACATTATTTTTAAAATCATAATATTGAATCATGTTCTGATCTTCGGATATATAATTCAAAGTGTTTGCATAGATTACTTCGGCTAGCCCTACTTTTCAATCCTCATCGAGCATTATGTGTCTAAGCAGCTTTGTAATGAAGGTAGAGGCAGTATTTGATTCTTGAGAATCGCTCGGAAGCGTCATGTAAGACTGTTTAGGATCCATGTTTGTTTTTTTCACATTTTCTCAAAGTATTTATAGATTTTGGGTGTTTGCATAGACTTAACAACTCTTTTAACGAAACCCCTTTTGCTCGAAAATGCAGAAAATAGATGCACATATGGCCACATGATGTAGAGATAAGATCCTGAACCCTCATATTATTGTACGTGTACGATGTTGCATTTTTCTCAATATATTATTTGAGCTCAACTAGGGTTTTTTGACCATAACTGTCAAAAAAATCACAATGCGATTTACGATTAAAGTACATGGCCACCCAGTGTGAACCTGGTTCATTGCTGGAATCCAAATCGGCTATTACTGCAGCGAGGGTAGTGGGGTACAGGCGGAAGGCGATCAATAGGGAAGACGCCCAGCAAAATTTTCTTAAAAAGCAGGATCTGTTTCTAAAATGTGTAGTATTCCAAGTGTGTTCATTGCTAAGCATTAAAATCATGAAAAGTGTTGCGGTTTTTATCAATCATTATTAAATTATCAAATTCGGCGTATATAATAAGTTCTACTCCAGAATCGAGCAAAGCGTCTGCAAACATGACATTTATACTTGTTGTTCCTTCGCGCACTAGATCCCAATGCACACTATCATCCGCATCAGGCGTCAGGTCGAACACAAAGAAACAATGACTCGTTTTGAATTCATTTCTGCGGATAAAATTACCTTTATTATCATGCCCAATATAAAGCGCGTCGTACATCTGATTAAATGCCTGTATAAACTTATTTTGCTTGAATCACACATTTAGTGAATGAGTTTGCCCTCTGCACGTTACTTTCACATCGTAAATGCTAAATGGGTTGAAATTAGATGTTGATTTCAACAACACGCGAGTCTTTAAAGGCGAGCGAGTCTTTAAAGGCGACGAGTCTTTAAGAGCTTTTTCTACAATACTCGAGTCTTTAAAGAGCGCTGCTCGTTCCTTGAAGCCTTTATTATCGTCAACATTCACATTACCCATACCTTTGTGAAAATGCAGTGCAGACTGAAGATGAGACAATTTTGCATCAAAACCATAATTTCATTCAGTTTCAAAATATGCCCTAAATGCGTATAAATCGGAGCTGTCAAACACTAATCGACCGCCTAAAAAACACTTGACTTGCTTGAAAAATGTTTTGTCTATAAGGTTGATTGGCGCATAATTGGGTAATGCTACGCCTGCTGCAGGTGTTTGTTTTTAAATTTTTAGCGCCATGTATATATAACTTCTGCTCATTGCAAATAGTGTGGATCGGGTGGGATTCTGAATTCGTTGGGGCCTTCATTTGTTATTGGGTGCATAGGCTGCACTTCATCCCAAAATCCTCTTTTAACAGAAACTTGGGTTGGAGGGACAGTGAAATGATCGAGTTCAGATTTTGTACTTGGAATAGATTTTATGTATATTAGAGCCATTTTTTGAATTAGTTTTGTAAATGCGTCATCATTATTCATATTTATAGACTTTTGGCGCACGCCTAGCCCCTCACCAGACATGGTCTTGGATGCCTCATCTAAGAATTGCGCCGCCTCATGCTAGGAATGTTCTTTGGAAGACTTAAATAAGGGTTTTCCCTGCGCCACATCTGATGCAATATTACCACCAGCCACTAATGCGTGTTTCCCTGGGCTTTTGCCAATAGATCTCAATACAGTCACAGCCATTCTAAATAGTGATTTGTAGAAGCTCCCTAATCCGCCACCTCGTTGGTAAAGTACGCCTCTACAGTCTTCTATGCCATACCCTGTTTGTGAGGCTTGTTCTGCATAATATTGTAGCCAAAGGCCAATGTTTTCAGGATTGAATTGTACATGCATGTTTTTGATTGTATTATTTGTTGCTTAAACATTTCTACTATTTATAGATTTTCTTCATACCAGGAAAAGTCGCCTTCAGATGCCACTGCACTCTTCCGTTTCTTATTAGCTATACTCTCAAGTGGGGCGTTTGAACTTTGAAGGGCCCTAGCCAACTCTTTTGCACCAATTTCAGCGGGTACGGTTTTACAATCACACGTGGAGTCTTGAACCAAATCAACAATATTTGATCCTTATATTTTCTGACCATCAATCACAACCTCAACCGATGGTTCAATGTCTATACTTGGATCGTCATTAATATGCTGTAATAGCAGTTTAGCATTTGACTGTAAGGTTTTTGGAATACCAGCTATAATTTCTTTGCTTCCAAATGATTTGTGTGGACCTAGGAATGTTAGCTCATAAGGTTTCTTAGGCTGTTCCTGCAATCGGCCAAACTTGCTCAAAATTTGGTTATACTTTATCATTTTAAAGCCTGAGGATGAATGCTTGTCGCTTAAGATCTTGTACATCTCTCGATCCAGGGCGTTTAATACTTGATTTAGTGGTTTACTTTGTTCAGCAATATCTACAGGCACTAGAACTAGTTTTTCTGTGTGCTTCATTTCTTGCCTATAATCGCTTTTGCTAGTAAACTACCTACAACTGATAGAATTGGTGTCAATAAAACAGGTAAAAAACCACCGTTCTGAATAATTAAAACTTTTTTGTGTTTAGTACTTGCACTCTTATTCTTTGCCAAATGTCATATATATATGATTTATATTGCTTCACTCTGTGAATATCTTTATCAGTGAAAGGAATGTTGCCGTTTAGAAAATTATTTGCGTAATCGCAAATACATAGGATTTGGTCTTTACTAGCATTATTTATAACCGCATCAGCGTTGGGGTTTTCTTGCAATACTTAACAAATGTAAACAACTAATGTTTCGTTTTAGTCTTTGAGGAGCCATTTTTGTAATTTTCAATTAGATCATTACGCATATTTATAGTTTTTGGCACATAAAATGTCGGATGTATCCTTAAAACACTCGTTTTCATCCTGTGTAAATCATCTGCATTTTGTGTCTGATCAATGAACAAGTACCCGTGTGGCCTGGAGGTGGCATCAACACAAGCATCAAGAAAATATTCTGTATTACTAGGGTATAAATAACGCGATAAAATATGCGATTGCAGCTGATATGCTGGGTTTTTGAATAAAACAATATAATCAGAATTGATGCGCGAGGTATGAAGACCATCATAAAATAGATTCTGCACAATTTGTATAACACTTATGTTCCAATGATGACAACCATGAGTGAATAATTGTATAATTTCATGATTTCCTCTACTTTCATGCATTAGATCATCAAGAACTATCAGCTGGGCTGCATGACTTTTCTTTTGAGGATGCTAAAATCTAGCAAGCCTTTATTAAAAGTTACATTTGCCATCTTATAGTACAGAGGCTGTTCTTCACTATAAAACCAGTTGATTTTATCAATTTTTGTATTAATTATTCTTTCTCTTTCTCTATTTTAAATAAGTTGCTTAACAAATGTTGTTTTTCCTTGTTTTGTTAGACCAGAAATAGTGCATGTAAAGGTTTCTCGATTTCAAGTTTTTTTTTTTTTTTCTCCATTTCTCCATTTTTCTTTTTTTTTTTTTTTTCTCCATTTCAGAATGGTTTTTAACACAATTTCAGCATCAGTATTTATAAACTTTTGAAACTCTGCACACTTTTTCCGAAACTCTGCACAATTGTTCGTAACTCTGTACACTTTTTTCAAACTCTGCACACTTTTTTTCGAAACTCTGCACACTTATTTTCCGAAACTCTGCACACTTTTTTCCGAAACTCTGCACACTTTTTTCGAAACTCAGCACACTTTTTTCGAAACTCAGCACACTTTTTAGAAACTCTGCACACTTTTTTCCAAACTCAGCACACTCTTCAGATCAAAATGGTTGACATAGACGAGGTGATGTGCTCATCAATATTTTTTGTAAAACATTTGCAAAGTAAAACCTAGCTTCTGGACTTAAAAATTCCCATAATTTGAATAACACACATAGATCTCCTCTTTTTAGGCGTTTTCTGATGTACTTTATAGAAGCCTAAAGCAGCATTCGCATCAAGTTCGAGCAATGCTTGCCTATAATGATTGCTCATTTTTGGCCAAAGATAACCCTCAATTGCATCATTAGACAAATGGGTATATTGTGATAAATGATGTAGAATAAGGTTGAAAAAACACTGACCAGTCTCCGTTTTTTCATATCAAAGTAGGACGAATTGAATTTGGGTGGGTAACCACGCCACCACACTAAATAGTCCGTTTTTCCAGCACGCTTTCGAGTTTTTAGAATTTTCTCTTTAATAAACAAATCTTTTGCTGATGCATCAATTTTTTGCAATTCTTGCTCGTAAAAAATACCCTCCAGTTTTTCGCCCTTCTGGTCTTTTAACAAATAGACGGGCGGGGTGCGCGCAAACCTTTCACCAACTATAAAATACTCTTTGGTCCAATTGGGCCACACCCCTTTTTCAAACGCTCGCTTAACTTTACTTGTACAAACTTTGTCAGCTACATTAAATTTAAACTTTATGGGTTCATGCGGTTCTATCCTAAAAGCCCTATTCAACATTTCTCGCTCGTTTTTCTCGCTAACGCCTATAGTTATATGCACCGAATTATTATTATTTTCAGTCAGCTTACCAATAGCGTCAATGTACCTATTGGTGTTGTTACACGTAAAGTATCTCCACATTTTTTCTTTGAGGGTCCGATTAAAACGCTCTACAGTGCTAGCCTTCATTTCGCTTTTAGTGGTGAACAAACGCACATCTCCGATTTTAAAAACGACTGCAACTCTTTGTTTATAAACTCCTTGCCCGCATCTGTTTGCAGTTTATGAGGTTTCCGTCCATACCTAAAATATGCCTAAACGCGTCTTGAACGTCTTTTGCGTTTTTGGTTTTCAGGGGAACCACCCATGTGTATTTTGAAAACAAATCTATGCAGTTGAGCAATTATTTATGATTATCGTTATGTTTGGCTAGAGATTACAGGTCTACGAGATCGGCCTGCCACTGTTTGTCAATCGCACTCACAATCACCTCAATTCGGTTTTACTTTTTAAAAGCCGGTTTATGCAAAGAGTAGGTGGGCTGTTTAGCTAACCATCATTTTACCTGGGACAATTTAATGCGTGGGTGAAGCTTGCGGGCTTTAGCGAACAAATTGTGGGCGCCCAAGTACCCCGTTTTCGGATCATAGTATAATTTATTCAATGTTTTATTCATTTTAAAAAACACGTCGTTTCAATATGGATTTTCTTCATTTATTCATTTACAACACCATATTAACTTTGCACAACAAAGTATGTTCGTACAAATTTTCTCACATGTTCTTAGCGTTCGTATCAAAATGACGCCACAAATCGTACAAAAATGTCATTTTCACGATTAATTATACACTCTTTCAAGTACAAGGCAAAAGTCCAAAATGCTTTCTTTTCTTTGCTCTTTTGTTCTTCATTGAACGTATCGCTGAGCTGGCTCCAAAAACAGTTGCCAATACGTTCCACATGACAGACGTTGATGAATCTGAGCGTTGCTTTTTCGATGAGTCTGTCGACAAAGTGATGGTAGGCTAGTTCGCCGGGGAAGACATTTTCAGGAAGCTATAAAATAGCGTATACGCCACCCATACTTATAGATTCATATTTATGGACTTTCAGGCAGGCTAATGGGCTTCTGCGTCCTGCTCTATGTACCTCAAAATCACTCAATTGCGAGCTTCTTGCGTGGCGCGGTTACACTTGCAGCATTGGGGGCACATTTGAACGCTCATGTACCACCTACCCCCATTAGTTTTGAAAAAGTCGTGTTCCGACGACGCTTTTTGACAAAAATAACAGAGTTGAACCATGAGCGCGTACATGGGCTGCTCCAGATTCCTACCGCACAACTGTACAGGTGGTTTAATAGACCTTCCGTACAGTTTCTTCTCTTCCTCAATAAACAGGACGCTGTTTCACTTCCTTAACTTCTTCCGTTTTAGTGTTTCCTTCTCCTTGAAATTTTTTCATATCTATAAACTTTGAACATGCCCAAACGTGTTGAAACACGCCCAAACGTGTTTGGGGGTTGTTTGAGTATACACAGTCCAGTAAATGACTGTCTATAAATAAGAAGTTGAATAACAAAGGAGACAAGCACTACAATGGATCTCAATCGATATTGCACAGTGTATGAACTTGCTTCTGTTCCTGTTCGTAGATTCAGAACAAGAGCAAAAGCATATTTACTTAAATTTGCAAAAATACACGAATGCCCAAACCTATTTAAAGAATTGGAACCTATTTTTGAGAGCGCTATTCAGAAAATGTTACTCGACTGTCCTCCTGAAAACATAGTTGGCTTAGAAATCGCACATCCAAGCTTGTTCGAGCCTGTAATTGTACCATTCACTAGACGTAAAAATGTGAATTCCGACAAAGTTTTCAGTATAATGGAGAAAGTGTCTCAATCAAAGAAGGAATTCAACTTCAGTCAGGATATGGCTTTTAAGCTCATTATTGTAGACCACAAACCACAATGGGGCATAGGCCCCTCTATTGATTTTACAACTGTAAAGGAATTCTGCAAAAATAAGGGAAAATTTATTAAAACTACATCTAGAGATAATTTATCACTACACCGAGCTATTGTATTAGGAATCGCAAGGCTAGACTCGGCCCCACAGTAGGGAACTATTCAGTAAAGGCGATAAGCGTCGCCACACTCTGCAAAAGCAGCTAGCATTAGAGTTGATAAGCAGAGCTAATCTTAGTGTAGAGGCAAATAAGAGATATGGCTTAGATGCTGTAGAACAAATTCAAAATGTCCTAACGCCTAATTACCAAATAAAGGTTTACTCTGGCAAAATGTTGTTCTATGAAGGGCCTGCTGCTCAGAAAGTCGTCAATCTGTATGTCAGCCAATGGTCGCTAACGACCTAATCACCCATACGCCTAACTCGAGTGTAAATGTTCAAATGCATTGTTGCATCACATCTAATTTCGGTGGTGGATATACACAACACACATAACACATCAAGCATGTTTAGCCATGTTGGGACTCCCAAGTGCGGTTAGCCAATCACTAATAGAACGCGTTCAAGCAAGGACCGGGAAATGACGAAGTACCAGGAAGTTGAAGGACCGGGAAGTGACGAAGGACCGGGAAGTTGAAGGACCAGGAATTCAAAGGATCGGGAAGTGACGAAGGACCGGGAATTCAAAGGACCGGAAGTGACGAAGGAACGAGAAGTCAAACCTATATATACACACTCCTTTTGTGCATAGGTCCACTTTAATCCCTAGCGCAGCTAGGCTTACTTTACACTCACATCCAGTCCTTCGGCTTAGTTTTGTCTTACTTTGGCACATTTTATATATATTTAAGACTGAGTGGCAGTGGTAGCAAGAGCGGACCGCTGCTACATTTTAGGGTATATGCTTGACGTGTTGGGGGCTCCCCTCCTCACCCCCAGGGCACAGGCCCGTTAGTGCGGGTGTGTATGTCAGACAATTTACTTAGGGTCACTATACACTCACAATTAGTTTACACTTAGTTTTGGTTTACTCTTAGTTTAACCACAGGTATGGATTAGCTTGCTTAGGCTTAATTTACCCCTTTCACTCCTCAACTATGTCTTCATTTGTTATGGTGTTAGCCTATCCTTAAGCATTGTATATCCTTAACCATTTGCCAATGCTTAACCATTGCGCCCTGGCCCCCACCCCAGGGCGCAGGATTCCACTCCCTCGCCTATGTTTAACCATTGTATATGTTATAGCATTAGCCTATGTCATAACATAGGCTATTTTTAAAAGTCGCCTATCCTTAACTATTGCCTATGTTATAGCGTTAGATCTAGGTTCCCACGCATAACTACTTGCGTCAGAAACATCACTTTGTGATTCTGACGGGCTTTATGTTTAGAGCGTAACAACATGAGAAATGTGGAAAATTAGCAGGAAAACTCGACCAATGGAACATAATATATACAAAAAATAAGTATATGGCCTAGAGCGTTGAAACGTTTGACAGTTTTAGCCAAACTATAGCTAAAGACGATTGATAGAAACACATTTTCTACGAGCTTTTCTCGGAACATCGATAATTCTGAGGGGTTGGCAACATACATATACAGCATTGGAAGCGTTTCTGACTATGATCTATCTTTCTAGAGCATAAAAAATGAAAAATTTCGAAAAGATATCAAAAAAACGGAACAAATCGAACAAAATATAGTCAAAACATGAGTATAATCGCGCAAAGCGCCGAAAATTTGGCACTTATGAGCAAATGGATGGCTAAAATCGTTAAAAGAGGATCTTCTTCCAAATTTTTAGAAAATTTTCGGAAGCTTTCTAAAAATCGCCAATTCTGGGGATGGGCGGAAAACTTTTTGCAACGGAGGGGGGCTGAGGGAATTTTTCTGGGAGGTGGGTGGAAGCTCCTCTTAAACCCTCTTAAGATCATGTATGATCGGCAACCATTTTGCGTGTCTTCAGCAGTCAATCTGTGGGGTCGACCCCCAATTGCGCTCCCAAGTGCACACATGGATTAGCTTTTATCCTATATAAGATTTTTAACGATTTGAAAGGTTATTCTAGCAGAAACGAAAGTTTCAGCTACAATGTGTGCGCATTTATTGGCAGGACCAGAGACATACGTGGGCCTAAAGTTCGAAAAATCCTGGACTATTCGAGGACTAAAATGGAAGGCGCTTCTTACTTGCTCCGTGTTGCGTTCAAAGAAATATAGAAAGACGGCCCGCAACAAGTTTTTTCGATTATCTATTTATCTCTTCAAAACTACACCTCTTAAATTAGCGCAGCACGCAGACATGTTATAGGGGGGATAAAGGGGATCCCCACCCAAAAGCGTTCGTCCCTTTATCCCTCTTGAAGTCCAAAGATTATGACCGTCAGCGATTTTAGACGAAAACTTGCAGTTTTGTGGCTAGGTGATTTTTTTATTGCAATTTTTAGCCAAAAATTGAAGTTCATCCATTCCCATCCCAAAAAGAAATGCCGAGAAGCACCATTCTAAATTTTGAGACGTTAAGTGGTACATATGACCATATGGGGGAACAGCCGAATTCCGCGGAATCTGGGTATTGCAAAATGGCAAAAATCTAAAGAATGTCAAAAATTTATTTCTGAAGGTTCTGGAAGGTCTTCTGGATTCTGAGGAGAAAGGTAGCCTAAAGAAGTTGGCAGACACAAAAAGTAGAAAACGGGACCAAAATGTGTTATTATAGCCCCTCCAGGAAAACTTCACTTGAAAAAAATTTTAAAGAAGCTAATTTTTGTAATATAACTTACCTTCAAAAAAGAGCAGACTGCACAGAAAACAAACCTGATTTAGATAATGTGGCAATACATCCTCAGATGAGAAATCTTAAATGTTATAACGTTACACAAGAACTTTATACACTTATCACTAGCTGAGAATTGCGTGTAAACAAGAAAAATCACATCGAATTTTCATTATGTAAATTAAAAACATCGCACCTACCGGATATATCCCGTTATAGCTCTAGGGGGCTTCATATGTTGGGCTTACCTATGTATATGAAAAGTATTTACTAACGCACTACCTATGATTGTCAGAAATATACGATGTTGATATGCTACTAAATCAATGATTTCGCACACATTATTGTTTCTTGATTCCGTGAATCAATGAAAAATGTCTTTAGAAGACCCAATATTTCTCAGAGGCTGCAGAGGAGGAAGCCTAACTTTTCCAGCGGATTCTTTCGACTTCATCATGCATAGGGAACTTATTTCTGGTACCCTTCTTGTATGTCTTTAATAATGCCCATGTATATTTGACCTATTTTTATTCCACTGGAGCATTTTTTCTTGCTAGTACCGTACTTTTCCTTAGGACAGTTTATGTAAATTCAGCTTAAAGATGTAAACAACATAATTATTCTAAGAAATAACGTTCTCGTTGTAAACAAGACCAACTTGTCCTTTATAAAAGTGCAAACCAAGTTCTCCAAATTTAGAGCTAGCATAATATTTCAGCAAAGTAACGTGGATTCCTAAAAACGAAAAATAAGCCATCGTAGAGAATTTCATGCTCTACGATGACATACCATAAAATTTTATTCTGTAATAAAATTAACTTGTTTACAGGTAAATAAAAACTCAATGGAAATCACCATATATCGTATATTGAGTAAAAATCAGTGAGTAAAAAGGGAATTTTGAGTCGAAATCGTATTTTTGATGTCACGGAGAATACTTAAAGATAATTAACTCTCTCTAAAGGAACACAATAAAATTTAAAGTATAATGCTTAAGCCGATGCACATTATCAAGGTAATGTTGCACGTTACAGCAACAGAGAAATGTAGTTTATTTCGCCCAGCTCGTAGAACTAATGCAAATTTCAAAAGTCGAAAAAGAAGCCTTTGGAAAATTTGTTCTGCTCTGCAATCCCATGCAATAACATTTAATTGTACTTTAATATTAGGTAAATATGGGTTTAACGAAAAAGACTATTAAAAAACCCTACTTGTCCTACTATTGGTCAACAATCAGCGAGTGTAATGAAAAACTAAGATGTTAAGGACGAAATTTAAATAGGAATAACTTTCTCAGCGCTCTAGAGCCTAAGATTATATTTTGTGTAAACTTTACGCTCCTATGAATACCGCAATATTGACTTCAAAGAAACGCAGTGTAATTAAATGTGTAAGGCTTAACCGGAGTACATTTTTGGCATAATTTCTACGTGTAGCTAGTAAGCAGGGAAGCTAGCTACGGAAAATAAATTTTTCAGCCTCATTAATTATTTACACTGGCGATGCTGTACCGCAGTGTATCAATAGAGAATCATGCTCTACAACTTCATAACATAAAATTATAGCGACTGTCGCCTTTTGTCTTACTTTAGAACCTTAACCACTGAACGCAAAAACCTTATAAGCTAAGATTCGTAAAATAGTTACAATCTATGCGCAACATTCTGGAAGATAATTTTGCCCTCCGTAAATTATTAGTAGAGATTTAATATTCTGGTGGTTTGAGCTTCACACGCGTATTACCAACCAGGCATTCAGTGTTAAGTCATATAAAAAACACATGTAGTGAATTTCTTGATACTGTCGTTAAAAAAACCGAATTTCCTAGCATACTTAAACGGCATGGAAATTCTGGAGGGTTAGGCTCGAAAAATTTTTGGGAAGTGCCTCTTTTGGGCTGAAAACGATTAAGTACCCGTCAAAAATACTGTTTTTGACGTTTCAGACAATGCTAGTTCTTTCTAGAGCATTTAAACGATAAAAAATTGTAAAAGAACAAAATTGAGTAAAATAAATATATATAGACAAAAACGTGCATATGGTGTGAAGCGCCGTAAATTTGAGACTTTTGAGCCAAAAACGAGCTAAAAACGCCTAAAAAGCTCGCTTTTACAATTTTTTGAATAATCGACATTCACTGGGGGATGACAGCTGTTTAGCGGAAGTCAGTAGCATTTACCGGAGGGAATGTCCATGCTCCCAAGTTCTCTGATGGCCTAATAGGTTAGACGAGACTGACGTATCCGAGTATATTTTAGGTACGCGCTTACGCACTACCTATTTTAATGTATTGTGAAGAAATCTCTCTACAGGTACTACAGATTCCATCAAATTCTTTTGCAGACTGTTGCCCCATTGGCGTATCATGTTCGGATTATACGACACACGTTATAAAACAACGCAGGTAATCAAAAGGAGAATAAAAGCTTTGTTTTGAGAACAAATTCCAGTGAAAGAAGCAGGGATTTGGCACTCGTAAAGCTGAATGATAAAATTTACTTTAACAAGTATGTAAGACCGATTTGCTTGCCAAAGACTGACGAAGTTACGTCATCAAACGACAATTGCTGGGTGTCCGGTTGGGGTTTTCGTACATCAGGTACCTATTCTTCGTTTGTACCTTTTCGTTTACTTACTTATTTCAGTAATTTATTCATTTATCGATCTAACTCTTTACTTATTAATTAATTAATTAATTTTTTTATTGATTAATTAATTAATTAATTTATTTATTTATTTTTTAAATATATTCCTTAAATCAATTTTTTGACCTTTCATCTCTTCTTCCTTGTCTTCCTTTCCTCTTTTTCTTTCTAATCTATTGTGCCTTATGACTTCATTGTTTTATGAATGAATGATTTGAAAGCACTAGGTGACAAAAAGAGTATAGCGAATTAACACGCCTTGCAATTCAAGAGATCCGGAATCAAAAATTAGCAAAAATTAAATATGTTTGCTCAACAAATAGATTTTAAAATGATTTAAAGCGCAGAAACAGCTTTATCATGATCCTTTTATTCTATTTTCAAGCATAACTTTAAGAAGTTTTGATTTCCGCGTCAAATACTACAAATAAAGGAAATCAAGTAGTTGGTCAAGCTTCTAAACGTTCTTTCGTTTAAATTTCACAAATTTTTAGACGCTTCGCGCCAAATTTTCGTTAAATCGAAGAAATTCAACGTTTTCTTTCAAGCAAAATTGTCGGAAATTTTAACTTTCAAATGGAAAAAACGTTGCACTAATGCGTTTTTACATAAAATTAGGCAACATAAAACGCTGAAAAACGATATTTTGCACGTGAATAGCATATTTTCGAACCTAATCCCATGATTTTTGAAAAATTGGGGTACCGCATCCATCCCCCTGGATATATACTACATCCGCCAGTGATGGCAAATCTGGAAAAATAAATGATAACAAATAATAAAAGTCTCTAAATTTAAGCTAGAAAAATAAATGATAGAAAAATGATAAAGGTCCTTAAATTTTTCGCTTCACGTGCGGAGCAGCATTTTTGGTCGTTCTACGCCGCATGCTTTTACTTAAAATCATTTCAATACAATATTTTTTAATAAATTTCCAAAATTTTCGAAAGTTCGCTGAAATAAACAAATTAATTTATTTGTGCTCGACGAGAAATGCCCAATTTTTTTGAAATCATGCTTAAAAACATAATAAAATTATGTTGAAATCAACCTTTGCCGCACCTACATTTTTATGCATTTCATTATGCACGCCAGCAGCGCAGTCTCGTTCGATTCAATGCGTCAAATAATACATTGTAAAAAAATTTAATAGAATTATCATAATTTGCAGACAGACTTCCTTATTCATGTGTACGTGTACATTCTAATGTTTCATACATAAATTTTATTTTACAGACAAAGAATTATCCGCTTTTTTCCTTATAAGTTACATTAATTTCATTAGTAGAGAGTGTCTTTTTTCTTCTGTGCGCATTTAAGTGCGTGAGGGGTAGTGGTCACCATAGATGGGGGTCAGTGGAGCCCCAGAATCCGGCTGACCCCCAAATTGATAGAACTGGTGCTATTTTGGCAATTTTGCCCTATCGGAAACAACCTAGAAATTGCTTGCGTTGCGGCCCATGTATCGTGGTTAACAACATAGAGTTAACATGATTAACGAGATATAGAATTAATATGTTTTTTGTAAAAATTTATTACATTTATTTGTTTACTTAGCGGCCTGAAAACCATATGTTTCATCAGAAATATGTCTTTGTGCCGACAAAAGTGTCTTACTCTTGAATAGATTTCAGGAGCATATACAATCATTATATTTGTATCGCATGTTTATCGCCGATATCATCATCACTATATCATCGATCATAGCAACGATTTTTAGCCCAAATTTTGAAGAATTCCGACGATTCGCGTCAATGTTCGAATTAACAAATGTTTTGTTGCTCCGATTACAGCAAGTAGAGGGATATTTCCAATAGATCGGGTGTAAAATGGGCGAAAAAACACGTTTTCCCCGATTTGATTAATAAAAATCTCAAATGTTTTTGGAACAGAAGTTTTCCACATACAAACGTACTACGATTAAAAGGCTAACTGGCACAAACTGAATTTCTTTGCACTCAATGTAGAGTTAAGGTCAGATTTTTAAAGTTTACAATGTGGATAGTGGGAAAATACGTTTTTGTCCCTTTTATGTTAGCCACTTTCTACCTTTAGAAGTCGGGATTTGTCGAATATAATAGAAATAAATTAATTTCTAAGGTGTACACATCACAGCATATTGTGCTTTTTTACATCAATATTTACCTTTTCCAAGACGTGTAACGTCAAAAATCGGGGTATTAAACGTGATTCCGTCTTGTTTATTTTCCGTCAACTTCTCCGCTAATAGGTCTGGACATGATTTCAAGTCAAAAAATGTACAGGAGTCAAACGTCATATGTCAGTTAGCGCGTTTGTTTACACTCAAGAATGATGTAAAGTGATTTACATCAAACACTTATTTGTCTTCGGACCATTGTTGAGACTTAATTTTTTCATCAATGTTGATTGTGGAGCAGAGTTACCTCAGCTGCACATTGCTATGTATAATCGGAATCTGTCAGCTAATTGTCGGCGATAGTTTCAAAATTTTTGATGAACTAATGTGAGACAGATTATAGGTTAAAAAAAGCAGACAATTCATAGGTAGCGCGTTAGCGGTACCTATTATATTCTTGGGTACCCCTAACACCTGTGCACCCCCTTACCGGAACACTGGGATACTTCTGCATGGTGCGGTTTTTAAAAGGTAAATAATAAAACGATTCGGTGTAGCCATTTTTATTATTTTATTTACACTTTTACCCTCTGTGTAAACACGACTTTTCTAACTTAGCTTTGCATTCTGCTACATCTACTTTTTTAAATTTTGTTCAGTCACACGAGTTTTCTAACTTAGATTTGCATTCTGTCTGGTCTGGGGCGCGTTAACGCGTACTATATTCTTGGGTTACCTGCTAACACCTGTGCACCCCCTTACCGGAACACTGGAACTTGCATTGTGCGGTTTTTAAAGGGTAAATTATAAAACAATTAGGTGTAGCCATTTTTATTATTTTATTTACACTTTTACCCTCTGTGTAAACACGACTTTTCTAACTTACGAGTAGCTTTGCATTCTGCTACATCTACTCTTTTTAAATTTTGTTCAGTCACACGAGTTTTCTAACTTAGTTTGCATGTCTAGTCTGGAGCGCGTTAGCGCATACCTATTATATTCTTGGGTACCCCTAACACTTGTGCACCCCCTTACCGGAACACTGGGACAGTTCTGCATTGTGCGGGTTTTTAAAAAGATAAATAATAAAACAGTAGTACAGTTTATAACACAGCATCAACCCATTTCATGTGCAGTGAACACAAATGTGCCAGGATTTGAACCAACGTGTTTCATAAATGAGGATCCTGATCAACTGATCATACAGTTACTACAGCATCTTGAAAAAATTCAGCAGGCGCAAAGCGCCCTACTCTTACCATACTTTCAAGACATCTTTAAAGCCCTCAATCAAAAGATTCAAAATCAGATCGCCTACATTGCAGAACATGAAGATAGGGATGTAAGGCGCGAAAAAGGGTTCCTGAATCATTTGAATTTACTTAGAACCAAATTACACAGGTACTGTACTCAGTTAACTTGCCTTGGCTTCAACTCAGGCAAGTATGACCTGAATTTAATTAAACGCAACTTGTTCCCAGCACTCATACAGCAAGTGCGTAAGGATCCTCAAAATAATAAATGGCCAAAAGCCATTCTGAGAAATGGCACAACACTCTGCCTATCTACACATCTTTTCAAATTTCTAGACATCAGTACCTATGTAGCCCCAGGTTTTAGCTTAGATGCATTTATGAAAGCATATAAAGCAAGCCTTGTCAAAGCGAAATTCCCTTATGAATATTTAGATTCTTTTCATAAGTTATCTGAATCCAAGTTGCCTCCTCCTGAAGCATTTTACAGCACCTTAAAAGAAGAATGTATAAGCATGGAAGATTACAAACAATGTCAAATTTACTGGAAACAATATAATATGAGAACTTTAAAGGATTACCTCATATTTTACAATCTAAGAGATGTTGTACCTTTCTTAGAAGCTTGTATAACTATGGCCCAGCTGTACTGGGACAGATTTAGAATTGATATTTTTAGAGAGGCAATGTCACTTCCGGGCATCACAGAACGCTACCTTTTCAAAAGTATTCCAGAAACCCAATTTGCGCTCTTTGCATCCTACTCTAAAGATGTATACTATACTCTTAAATCAAGCATGAGAGGAGGCCTTTCTATGGTCATGACACGCCTTGCGATAAAAGATAAAACATATATCCGCAACAATCCCAGCAAACCAGTTAAAGCAATAATTGGCCTCGATTTTAATGCACTATATTTATGGGCACAATCTATGGACACGCCAGTAGGCTATTTTGATCATTGGGTTCCTGAGAAAAATGATAAATTTCATAAAATCTCTTCTGCCAAGCCAGTATCAATTGAATTTTTGGAATATGAAAGTCAAAGGATAAATCATTTAATACAGCATTTAGGGAATGGAAAAGAAAAAGTTGTGGGCCCTAGATGCTTACCAGTTGATGGCTTTTGTACTGAAACAAATACAGTCTATGAGTTTTATGGCTGTTTCTGGCATGGCCACAATTGCTTAGCAGGCACCCGCAACAAAGACATTGATCCAGAGGAGGCCCAAAACTGGATTAAGGAGAAGGAAGCTTACATAAAATCATTGGGATACAATCTCATTACTATATGGGAGTGTCAATGGCATGAGCTACGTACAGAATATCTAAAAACCCAAAACGTCAGACATTTTTATTCAAAAAATTGGGTTAGCACTAAGGAAATGATTCAGGCTATTCTTGATGGATCTGTCTTTGGCTTTGCCAAAGTAGATATTTCAACTCCTGATCATTTAAAAGACCTTTATGCTGACTTTCCACCAATTATAAAGCATGCTGAAATTAGTAGGGAAGACATTGGGTCTCTCATGAAAGAGTATGCTGAAAAAATGGATTTACTGAAAAAGCCCCGCCAAAATCTGATAAGTAGCTATTTTGGAAAAAGTATCATCTTATCTACAGAAATGATCAGATTTTTAATTAATCATGGCCTTGCATTGGATAAAATACACGAGGTAATACAATATGATAGAGCAAGACCATTTGAAAAATTCCGAGATACAGTCACGAAGCATAGGCAAGAAGGGGATGAAGATCCAGAACTTGCTATGATTGCTGATACGTTCAAGCTGCTCGGAAACACAGGTTATGGCAAGACTCTTACAAACAAGGAACAACATATAGATGTATTTTATGCTGACTATGAAAAAGCAGCTGAATGCAGCCTGAGTCCTTATATTAAGAAAATAAAACACATTACTAATAACTGCTATGAAGTACACATGCGTAAGAAAGAAATAACTTTAGATCTGCCCATTGTAGTTGGCCTTTCAGTGTATAATTGGGCTAAAATTCGCATGTTAGAATTTTTCTATGATATATTATTGAAATATTTTGATAAGGCAGATTATCAGTGTATGCAGACCGATACAGATAGCATTTACTTGGCACTGTCTGCAGAAAATTTATTGGATATAGTTAAGCCAGAAAGAAGGCAGGAGTTCGAAAACGTATATCCATATTGGTTTGTAACATCAAAGGAAACCAAAAGAACTCCAGGGCTGCTAAAAGAGGAATTCAGAGGAACAGCAATGTGTTGTTTGGCAGCTAAAACATACATTGCTATAGATGAGGAAACTAACAAAATCAAAGCTAGCAGTAAAGGCTTGATGAAAAAATAAACAAGCTCAGCTTTGAACAATACAGCAATGTCTTGCAAAATCAGGAACCTCAAGGTGGAAGAAATATTGGTTTCCGCATGCAACCTGATAATCAAATGTGGACATACATACAAGAAAAGCAGGGACTTCCATACCTGTATGTTAAAAGAAAGGTTCTACCTGATGGAATAACAACAGTCCCACTAGATATATAAACTTTAAATAAATTTCAGCTTCTCTCATGCACGATAACAAGGCGCCTGATATCCTACTTAAATGGGCACGTGGTCAGGAGTCTTGAAGTTGCGAGTAAAAATTTTAGCTGGAAATGATCCACCATTGTGCCAACCTCCTCGTGGTGTGGATCGGACATCGACAAATGGGCACAAAAGCTTGTAAAATTTAGAAAATTCTTTGTAAAGTTTCAAAATTTTCTTGTAAAGTTTAGAATATTTTTTGTAAAGTTTGGAATATTTTTACATGCTTAAGCATAGTACTTTTGTAAAGTTTGGAATATTTTTTGTAAAGTTTGGAATATTTTTGTAAAGTTTTGAATATTTTTTGTGAAGTTTGAAAATTTTTTGTAAAGTTTGGAATATTATGTATGTAAACCTGCATTTTTCAAGCATTGTTGAAACTATTTTCTGTGCTATATGTAACTTGTGCTTGTGTTTTGCACCTGTGAGAATCATTTTTCCGCTTGTAAAGAGTAAAAATGTCACATTTCTAAATTTGTATACTAGGCCGGGAAATAATTCTACTTCAAATCCATTTTTTCAGCATACTCTTTCATGAGAGACCCAATGTCTTCCCTACTAATTTCAGCATTCTTTATAATTGGTGGAAAGTCAGCATAAAGGTCTTTTAAATGATCAGGAGTTGAAATATCTACTTTGGCAAAGCCAAAGACAGATCCATCAAGAATAGCCTGAATCATTTCCTTAGTGCTAACCCAATTTTTTGAATAAAAATGTCTAACGTTTTGGGTTTTTAGATATTCTGTACGTAGCTCATGCCATTGACACTCCCATATAGTAATGAGATTGTATCCCAATGATTTTATGTAAGCTTCCTTCTCCTTAATCCAGTTTTGGGCCTCCTCTGGATCAATGTCTTTGTTGCGGGTGCCTGCTAAGCAATTGTGGCCATGCCAGAAACAGCCATAAAACTCATAGACTGTATTTGTTTCAGTACAAAAGCCATCAACTGGTAAGCATCTAGGGCCCACAACTTTTTCTTTTCCATTCCCTAAATGCTGTATTAAATGATTTATCCTTTGACTTTCATATTCCAAAAATTCAATTGATACTGGCTTGGCAGAAGAGATTTTATGAAATTTATCATTTTTCTCAGGAACCCAATGATCAAAATAGCCTACTGGCGTGTCCATAGATTGTGCCCATAAATATAGTGCATTAAAATCGAGGCCAATTATTGCTTTAACTGGTTTGCTGGGATTGTTGCGGATATATGTTTTATCTTTTATCGCAAGGCGTGTCATGACCATAGAAAGGCCCCCTCTCATGCTTGATTTAAGAGTATAGTATACATCTTTAGAGTAGGATGCAAAGAGCGCAAATTGGGTTTCTGGAATACTTTTGAAAAGGTAGCGTTCTGTGATGCCCGGAAGTGACATTGCCTCTCTAAAAATATCAATTCTAAATCTGTCCCAGTACAGCTGGGCCATAGTTATACAAGCTTCTAAGAAAGGTTCAACATCTCTTAGATTGTAAAATATGAGGTAATCCTTTAAAGTTCTCATATTATATTGTTTCCAGTAAATTTGACATTGTTTGTAATCTTCCATGCTTATACATTCTTCTTTTAAGGTGCTGTAAAATGCTTCAGGAGGAGGCAACTTGGATTCAGATAACTTATGAAAAGAATCTAAATATTCATAAGGGAATTTCGCTTTGACAAGGCTTGCTTTATATGCTTTCATAAATGCATCTAAGCTAAAACCTGGGGCTACATAGGTACTGATGTCTAGAAATTTGAAAAGATGTGTAGATAGGCAGAGTGTTGTGCCATTTCTCAGAATGGCTTTTGGCCATTTATTATTTTGAGGATCCTTACGCACTTGCTGTATGAGTGCTGGGAACAAGTTGCGTTTAATTAAATTCAGGTCATACTTGCCTGAGTTGAAGCCAAGGCAAGTTAACTGAGTACAGTACCTGTGTAATTTGGTTCTAAGTAAATTCAAATGATTCAGGAACCCTTTTTCGCGCCTTACATCCCTATCTTCATGTTCTGCAATGTAGGCGATCTGATTTTGAATCTTTTGATTGAGGGCTTTAAAGATGTCTTGAAAGTATGGTAAGAGTAGGGCGCTTTGCGCCTGCTGAATTTTTTCAAGATGCTGTAGTAACTGTATGATCAGTTGATCAGGATCCTCATTTATGAAACACGTTGGTTCAAATCCTGGCACATTTGTGTTCACTGCACATGAAATGGGTTGATGCTGTGTTATAAACTGTAGTTTATCTGAACCTTTAACTTCTTTTTCTAATTAAAATTGCCTCAAAGTCATAAACAGCCAAATAAGGACAGAAATGATTTTCTATTGGAATGTCAAGATCAGCCAGTTCTTCAAAAACAGTTTTCTTCAGTTGAAATACTCCACCTGGAAATTTGTGCTTTGTCTCACCCTGATTACAATGATGTTTAGCATGTTCATTTAAATATTCAGACTTTTTGAATAATCTGCTGCACATGATACACAGGTATCGCTTTGCATACTGATCGAGATTTATGATATAGCTATAGTGTGCTCGATCAGAGGCAGTCATTGAAATGTCTAAATTTAATAGCTTGTCATATTTCCTGATCGTTTTCTTCCAACAAATGGCTGTTTGCTTATCAGCATCAATATGAAAACACTGAATATCTACTTCAAACCATTTTTCTATCTTTTCCAAATCAGTGTATGGAACTCCTTCAAAATTTTCAATGTTTGCTTGAATATTTTTCTTTTGACAATACTGTACGAAAAGCTTGTAAATTGTGTCAGCATCAAAATTGCCTACAAGACATTGTGCTAAGCAACGGAAAAAGCAGAGATTATCTTTAAACCTGTGTCTGCTACTGTCAAAAGTCATATGCATAGTATGTCGTTGATATGCATTAGTTTCGGGAAGTTCAATATCAGTGCAACCAGCAACAAAATTTTTCTGTGGAGTTACAAAAAATTCTACATTTGTTATAGCCTGAAGTCCCCATTTTGTATCTGGGCGGCTGAATTTTTCCTCAATATCGATTTCTTGAAGCTTTTCTGCTAAATTTTTCACATCATCACTGTTTCTGATTAGAACTGGCTTTCCAAGAAGGGTAAAATTATTTTGGCATGCATACCAGTAATTGCTTACACCAGTTTCGCGATTTTTCAAAATACAACCTAATGCTGCATCCACGTGGAATGCTTCTTTTTCAATATTGAAAATATCACTTAGCATATCTAAGTATTTACCGGTTCCCCAGCGATAATTATAGGCATGATCTAGCACATCATTTATGCTTTTAGTTGTACGTATCAAATTCCAGTACTTCCTGACTTCCTCCCTAATATTATCAGGGTAGTTGGACAAATTTTCTGGAAGAAAACTGTCCTCAGGCATAACTGTAGTCTGAACAGGCTCAACTTTTTCTAATTTAAGTCCTGGATTAGCTTTTACTAGTAAGCATGCTTTCATATGAGTGTCTGAGAAAAGATCTGATGAGTTACAATACATGCACTTTTTTTCTACGTGCTTAGTCTCAAAATGCGCACAAAGCTTTCTAGGAAGCCTAAAAAGTGATGCACATGAAGGGCAGCGATACCTAGGACCTATGTGCACAGATTCCTCATGCTCCTTTAACTTGTTAGATCGTGTGAATGTTTTGTTACATGTTGTGCAAGTGTGCAGCTTACGCTCCGGAAGCTGCGATCGGTTTGAGCCGGCCTCAAAAAAGTTACTGGCATCGGCCGGTGAAGGCTATTTTTAGCCCTTCTGAGACCAGTAACCCCGGAATTCTGACGTTTGTAGTCATAATTTCCAGAATGTTCCTAAACTTATATTTTTGAAATTAGAAAGAGTTTTAATATTTATAGACTTTGATTTCTAGTCGGTTAACAATTTTTACTCGAAAATTTCTAATATTTATAGACTTTTCGATATTTATAGACTTTTGATATAGTCGGATGACACATTTCTGCGAAAAATTTTGATATTTATAGACTTAGTCGGGATGACAATTTTCAGAAATAATTTTTGATATTTATAGACTTATTGATATAGTCGGATGCTATGCTTAAAACTAGTCACTTTTTGACAAAAATGTGTATTAAATCCGCTTATATGGCCTATTTAAAACATTAAACTCACGGGTTGAACCGCATATGTGCTGCCATCTTTTTTGGCACTTTGTTAACGGAACCCGCATTATAAATAACTTCAACTTTTAGAAGCAACTCAAATATCGCCAGGGACGTAACCAGCATGTTATTTTGGGGGTGTCTGAACAGTTTTGGGGGGTCTCAAATGGTAAAAAAACGACGTTCATTTTGAAGATGGCTTATTTTCCTTTACTCCCCCCTTTAAATTTTTTTGTGACGATTCCATTTTGGGGGGTCAAAAGACCCCACTGACCCCCTCTGGTTACGTCCATGATTGCACATGTGGTTATACGTCGGACTGTAGTTCGCTTTGTTCGCAGTTCGATTCCCACTATCCGTACTTTTTTCTTTTCGCAGGGGTAGCCGAAGGCGGTCACCCGCATGGCGCCCCCAAGTAGAAAAGATAGGGAGCATCGTCCTATGTTATAACGTGTGGCGCCCCCAAAATGCGATTGTGGGGGGGTCTCCTTACTACTAAAACAATTAGGTGTAGCCATTTTTATTATTTTATTTATACTTTTACCCTCTATGTAAACACGACTTTTCTAACTTACGAGTAGCTTTGCATTCTGCTACATCTACTTTTTTAAATTTTGTTCAGTCACACGAGTTTTCTAACTTAGATTTGCATTCTGTCTGGTCTGGGTTTTCTTACATGTAGCCAATCCAGTGGCGGATCCAGTATTTTCCTAATGGGGGGCGGTACCCCTAAGGGGGGCGGAACCATAACTTGGGCGGAAAAATTAGCCGTTTTGATCCAAAAATCGCTAAAAATCGCTCAAAAATCCTCAATTTTGCGCACTATTTTGGGCCAGTGGGGGCTGGCCGCCCCCCCTCCGCCCCCCTTAAATCCGCCCTTGAGCCAATCGACTAATCTCAAAACTACATTTTTCTATTTTTAAGCGACTTATTTCTAGAGTTGCAGTGCAAAGAGTGTAAAGAATCTGAGAGTGTAAAGTAACGTTTCGGCCCTTATTGTGTCAGTCCCCAAATCCGATTATTAGTCCCACAAAATTTTTCCCCACAGAAATATGCAATGACTCAAGGACTGCTTTCCGCTTGCCATTAAACTTTTCTACATTGAATACGGACTTAGATCAAGAAGTTTGAACTTTACACTCTAGTGGATGGTGTAAAACAACAGATTTTGTCCAAGGTTTCTCTGCCAACCTTTCCGCTTATACATCCGGATAAATTTAATTAAATAGAAATGAAGCAATTTTTAAGGGCTGCACATCGCAGCAAATTGCATTCTAAAAAGGCAATATTGAGTTATTATCTAGTATGTAAAATGGGCGATAAAGCCCGTTTTTCCTATCTTGATTATTATATATCTCAAATACTTTGAGAAACGGAAGTTTTTGCATACAAACGTACTACGATTAAAAGGCTAAAAACAGGTTTAAAGTGAATTTCTTTACACTCAATGGGGAGTAAAATTTCAGATTTTTAAACTTTACAATGTGTTGGATGGTGGAAAATGCGTTTTTTTCCGTTTTTTTGTTCGCCAGTTTCTCCGTTGAGAAGTCGGGATAGGTCGAATAGAACAAAAAGAAAGTACTTTCTAAGAGGTACGCGTCACAGCTAATTGCATTTATTTGCATCAATAGTCAGCTTTTTTCGTAAGGTGTAAAGTCAAAAATTGCGTGTGCCAAACGTGTTTTTGTCTTGTTTTTCTTCTGTAAACTTCTCCGGTTATGAGTCTAGACATGATCTCAAGTCTAAATATGCACCAGTAATTAAACATAATACGCCAATTGGGTGCCTTTGTTTACAATCAACAGTCGTGTAAAGTGATTTACATCTAATATTTCTTTGTCATCAGGCCATTGTGGAGACCGAATTTTTCAATTGATCTTGATGGTATTATCAGATTAATATCAGAATTAAGAATCTAACTAAAATCTTCTTTACACTTTGTGGTGTTGTTAAGTTCACACAGCAAATTAACTTTAGTTCTAGAGCTTAACGGAAGCTGAATATTTTTAATGTTCTACGTAACGTCAGAATTACGATCTGACTGTTAGTTTTCTCTAAACCCAGTATTTCCGTAGAGTTTGCACTATTCATTTATTCCTAATGTGTAGTTTACACTGCAAATTTGTTTGTTTTACTTCCAGAGCGTTGCGAAACGTAAATATTTTTCCAAATATGTTCCGTAAGGCCAGGATAACGAATCAGAGTGTATGCCGTCTTTACACCTAGTAGTTATCCAAAGTTTACACTTAAAATTAAATTTAGTTTCAGAGCGTTGCAGAAGCTCAATTTTTCTTAAAATGTTCCATGTAAAGTCAGGATTACAAATATGAGCATAAGTCTTCTTTACACCGAATAATTGCATAAAGTTTATGCTGAAAACTTTTGATTTGTTTAATTTTGGTAAGGTTGTCTTGTTTAAAAAAGATAATGCTGACGTTCAAAACAATATTGTTTCCCCGTTCATTATTGTGGCATGTTACCGTATGTGTTTACTGACTGATTTACTAAAATCATGCTGCATGGTACTAGCAAAGAAAAATGCTTCAGATGAACAAAAAAGACGAATATACTTCGGATTGTGGGTTATTAACTTTGTAAAGGAGGGACTAGGAAAAAGCAACCTGTGTATATGCCTCAAGTCGCAAAATCTGCTAAAAATCAGACTTTCTCTAAGCAACGCCAAAAAATCGATGTATATTCTGCAGCCTCTGAAAAAGTGTAACCTTCTTTTACTAATTTTCAATGCTTCACAGAAGCGTGTATAAATATAATCTAAAATGTTTCCTTTTAGTAAATTGCTTGCAAGTTGCAACGCTGACTTGCTTTGCATCGTAATTGATGGAAAACTAACAGCAATGGTATTTTATGGTGTTTTATCTTCTTATCATGAGCATTACAGCAAACAAACCTAGCTTCAATTAATTAGTGCGCACAATCCTTGCGGGCATGCAAGTGTACCTACAGTCTGTTTCATTTATTCGAGAGTTTGTTAGAGAATTATATTAAGGGCTACAGTTAGCGAAACAAACGATTTACTGTAATTCAGCAGACCAGCTCAGTGAGGGCAAGTGGCTGGAATCCTTCCATTATTAATGCACTAATCCGTCCATATAAATATAATTTAGGCATTTAATGAATGTTGGGACATACTACAGTAATTGCGCTAAATAAAAAAGCGATTCGAAGGAATCGAACGCGGGTTGCTTCGACGACAAGCAGACGTTTTACCACTGAGCTATGCCGGAGTCGTTTCTTAAGATCTTAGTCCATTATGTGTCTACTTAGGATAAGCTGAATGCGCGATTTTTACCTGTAAGTTGATTGATCTACTGAAAGACGAAAATAAATTATGCCGCTAAAAATGATATTGAAAAACCCTTTTTTACCAAGTAGCTACAGTGAGATCTAGCGACCTACAGTAAATAAGAAAGAGGGTTTTATGTAGCCTCCGGAAACATTTAGTGAAAAAGCTCGCAGGTAAATGAAGCAGACTATACATGTAGTCTATTTCACATACGCTTACGCGCTTCTTGCTTCTTTAAACTCGTTGATTGTCATGAATGCATCGATCTTTGCGATTGCATTGAATTGACTTGCAAAGTCTACTCCATCTAATTTCTCATAGCCATTGTATAGCTAACTTGCTACTTCTTTCAATCGTTTTTTGATTCAATAATTTATTTGATTGTGCAGGCCGCAAAATTTACTTCGATTTTTTGCGTTGCTTAGAGAAAGTCTGATTTTTGCGACTTTAGGTATATACATAGGTAGGTTTTTCCTAGTCCCTTCTTTTTACATCCTTAATAATCCACAATCCCAAGTAAATTCGTCTTTATGTTCCATTGGAGCATTTTTCCGGTAGTTCATAAATAAGCAGCGACCAAATTCTGAGAACAGGATGGAGTAAAAATAAAAAATCGTAAAAACATGCTAAAAATTCAATTATGGTGGAAAGGGTTCGTAGGATGCTAGGAGCAGGTCTAATGAATTATCCGCTGGCGTCTAAACCTCCAACCCCTCCTCGATTTACGACCTTGTGTGCAGTTAATCATTAATCAGTAAATCTGTGGGGCCAGAAAACGCTGTCTGCATCGTCAAATATTTATTTGTCTGATTTTTTAAAAAGATCGTGCTAAGGCATACCAGCTGGAGCACATTCATGTTCATCTAAGGCCTTTGGGACACTTTCTTGCGCAACCACCAGACAGAGACCAACTTATCATTATTCGTCATCCTGGGACTTTCTCTTCTCCATTTAAAGTGAGTTATTACGGTAATGTTAATTGTTTTATGACAAGTTCTCTAAAATTACAATGCTACATTACATGTGCTGGCTCACGGTCATATATGCACAACATGGCCAGTGTGGGGGAGGTCAGCCAGTGTAGGGGGTCACCCATATAGCTTTTTTGAGCGAAAATGGCCTTTAAAAATATTATAAAATACTAAAATAGCATAAAATTACGTAAATTCAGAATTTCTGACCATTTTAGAGCACTTTTGCAAAAAAATTTATTTTCATCCAGTTTTTGACCTATATTTTGCATTGTATTCCCATATAAATTTCCAATTTTCCTAGATGACTGTCTAACTAGATCCCAATCACATTCTCTTATATGCGAAACAGCTCATGCTTACCATATGATTCGCTATTCTCTGATATTATTAGACGCAAGCTTACATGCGGTTTATATTACTGTATTTTGAACATAATTTCTTTATAACTGGTCGTTATTGAGATTAACTTAGCCAAAAATTTCATTTTTGTCATTTTTTGCCTTCATTTCGCCAATTCTTCCCAGAACATCCCACAAGTTACCTAGTCAATTAAAATACGATAGGGCTTACTAAGACAGCAATCAGTTAGCGCAAAATTTTATACTCTTCCCGAATACGTTCATTATTTTTCTCTAAAACAATTTTGTAAGAAATTATAATTAGATGGAAAAGTATTACTGTACTTAAGCATAGGCACGCATGAAATGAGTACAAAAGCAGATTTCAGTACATTAAAATACAATCTGATGATCGTAAGGCAATCGAAAGAAACAGAACCACCTTTTTTTACTCATTCGAAAATTAGTCTGATAACGCTTAAAATTTTCTAATTTTTTTTGATATGTCACTTGATATACGGCCTTGGCATTGCAAAAGACGGATCTTAGGCTGAAATGCGGCTAAATGAAGTTTCAGATACATATTTAAAGTGTAACATAAAAATTGCTTAGAAACTGACCAAGTAGGACGCCGTCCTATCCACGGGAACACTAAGGAATATTTCCTATTTTTACGAATTAATATAGTTTTTGAAAATATTTTCGACAGTTTTTTGAACAGTCAGGCTACCGCTTCCTTTCGGGACAGAATGAAATATCCGCCAATGGCCTGTAATCAAAGGCCCGAATACCCGGAGGCGGAGTAAATTTACTCCGAGTCAGGCTTACTCCGGACTAGCTACTTCAGAGTTAGTAACTTACTCCGATATTCGGTATACCCGACAGTGGAGTAAAGGTGGAGTAGTTACTCCAGAGTAATTCGTGTAGTATCGTATTTCTTCAACAGAAAATCATGGATTGAAGGCATAAAATAGTAAGTTGACTGATAGACATAAACTATTATAATGCTAATGAATTCATTCATTTCAGACAAGTTGATGTGATTGTTCAAGATCTCCTTCAGACTTATTTTAATTATCTATCTGTGTTGAAATTGCCCGTAAAATATTTAGAATGCACAGGAGCAATCTAGGCACGCCGTGTTTAGAGGGAAAGCGGCCGCTTGCTTGGCTCTCATGAAAATCATATAAAATATGAGACATACATACTTACTTGAAAATACAGAGAAATCGTGTCTTTGTATCAAAAAGGTTTCCAAAAACTCTTATAACCATTTTGCTTCATGGACGACCTAAAATAGCAATTTTTCATTATGTTGAGATAAAAGTAATAAGGCCTACAATTTGATTTCTTAATCGCACATTGTTTGAATTCGTCAATCAAGCAATTAAATTTTATGGCTCGTTAAAGAAGTACTGGAATTGAAAAATTTTGAAAAGCATTATCCTGTCCAAAAATAAGCTCTTCCATCGGTTAGTTGGTCGCGTAAGGACATCATAGACAAAATCAATAATTTTAATAATTGATTGTTTTTGAGATCTATATGTGACAGTCAAAAATTATTGCCATTATTAATAGCGAATGGAAGTTCACCGTTCAACGCTATTTCTTCATCCATGATACATGCACTCACTAGTACAAGGTTCAAGAAAATCGAGTATACAAATTGAATATGAGAAGATACAATTAATAATTGTGACTATATCTGGACAACGCCTTTATTCTGAGAGGTCTGGCGTATGATCCCAAAAAATTGAAAAGTCGGAGAAAGCGCCGAAAATTACAGGAAGCGCAAAAACACCTTTTTCGACCATATACATGCACAGCATGGGAATTCAAGGGGCGGAGTGGAATGATAAAAAGCCTTTTTTGGGTCCAAACATGGTAGGTACGCGTCAAAAACATCGTTATTCAGCGTTTCTGACGATGATCTTTCTTTCTAGAGCATAAAAACATAAAAAAGTTCGAAAAAATCAAAAAAGTCAGAACAAATTTAACAAAATATAGTCAAAACATGAGTATAATGGCACGAAGCGCCGAAAATTTGGCACTTTTGCGCAAATAGATAGCTAAAACGCTTAAAAAAGCATCTTTTCTACAGTTTTTCAGAAAATGTTTTGGATTTTTCAAATTATCGCCATTTATGACGAGGTGAAAATATATTTCCGGGGGTGGTGAAAACCCCACACCCCTCCCCAAGATCATGTAAGTTATCGACGTCTTTCATTTTACTTCATCCGCATGTGTCAAAAAAGGGAGAAAAAAATATTGAGATTTTAATTTCGAAAGTCTTCTGGATTGAGGGAGGGGATCTTGAATTCTCGGGGAGGATTTAAACCCCTAGACATCCGCGCGCCCACGTGTGATTAAGGACTGCACAATCCACATATGTACGCTACATATCTCTACATTGAAATAGTTGTTACTATGAGATCTACTCCTGCCCCAGGGCAGGAGTAGAATCGTAGAGTAAATCTACTCCGGAGCTAACGCTACTCCATCGTCGAGTATACCAAAAAATTTTACTCGGAGATTTACTCCGCGATTTACTTCTGAGTAAGAGATACTCCACCTTCGGGTATTCGGGCCAAAGAGTTTACTGTGTGTATAAATCTGGTCAACATGGAGCAATTAGACGACGCCGATCTCTATTTTATCTTTCAATTTTTAAAATATTTTATTTTCCGGTTTTATTTACCCAAGCGCTCATTATTTGGGACTATGATGTCCATCTGTTCCATTGGCTCAACATTAGCAACTCGCGAATTAGAGGGAGGATAGATTTTAGATGATCAGACATTTTAAAGAGGCAGGAACACATATGTGTTTATAGGATCTGGCTGGACTTTCCAACGCCGGGAGAATTTCCCTCAGAATTAAACTTCCAATGCTGAAGTCTGATTTTTAAATTTCATTTATCTAATTTTGACTCCAGCAGTATAAACTTTCCAGGGTTTTGCGCGATATAAACATTTTCTGATTATACCGTGTACAATTTACTTGAATTTTATCGACATTGTTTATGTATTTAAATATATTCTAGAAAGAGAATGCATTGTCTGAAGCGTCAAGAATTTATTTGTGACGTGTACCCAGGCCCGTACCAGGAGGGTAATGTGGGAATTCTTCCCCCATAAGAATTTTCAGCTATGGGACTATTTAGGTCTTTGACGTTCCCGAACGCTGAAATGCTCAAATTCTTGGCGCTTCGCGCCATTAATTCAATCAAAATGACTATCAACAACATCATTAAATCTTTTCAAAATAAAAGTATTAGCGAGATTAAATTTATTGCATTTCCTAACTTCAGAAGGTGCGAAATTGAGCTTAACAGCTTAGAAATGTCCAGATTTTTCGCGCTTCACGCCAGATATCATTCCTGCATTGCTTATCACTGAAAACCTGAGCTGAACAGGACAAAATGTCAAAATGATCTGGCGCTCCACGCTATTTATATATAAATCGTGCGTTGTGGATCCTAAGAAAGCTAGAAAATGGAGCTCAAAGCGATAAAACTGTCAAAAATTTCCGTTGCTAAGCGCAGATATCTTTAATGTGTTTCTTTTGCATTGCATAAGCTATAGAAGTGATCCTAACAGACTTGACACCTCGAGATTGTCGTTAACACATAAAATCGCTTATAAGTGCATTAATCAAAATATAAAACTTATTTCTCTCGAGGGTCCCCCTTGAGGAAGAAAATGAAAAATTCTCCCTAACTGCAACTGAAAGTCCGAAAAACGGGTTTTTTAGGTTACCATTGAGCTGGTCAAGTAAGAATTTTCCGGCGCTTAGCGTCGGATTCATGTTTCATGTACACTTATCATCTTCTAAGTCGCTCAAAACTGCTCAAAGTTATGTCAATGGAGAACATGTCAAATTTTTTTGACGGGAATGTGTACCTATTTGATTATGTAACAAAGTAAAAATTTTCGAACTTCCCTTTAAAAATTTTTTCTTCGCCAGTGTATAGAGCTCGTCGAGAAACATTCAAAAATGTCTTTATTTTCGCCCAGCTCGTAATGGTTACTGAAATATCCGACTTCAATGTTTTGCGATTCCCCCACTCCCTGAAATTAAATCCTGAATACGCAAGTGCATGAACTAATAGCTTTTAAGCCAAAAAGGCAGTTGAAAAAACTAATTAGAGCCGACTCCCGAGAATTTTTGAGCCTTACATCACCTATCCCGCAAGAATTTGACTTCTGCCCGCGTATGGTTGCAACTTCCTTTATCCCTTTATCCCGACGTCCAGGTTTCTTAAACAAAGAAATACGACGTACTTCAAAAATCTTATCTTATAAGTAGTGTTCAAACAGTGCAACAATTCATTAAGGGAGATTCGGGTGGTCCATTAGCGTGCAAAGACAGCAATGGTCGCTTCGTTGCGATGGGCATCGTGCAAGGTGGAAGAAATTTTAAGATTGGATATGATTTTTACAGTTATTACGTAAAAATTTTTAATAATTTAAAATGGATAAAAGCCATGATGGCAATCCATTAGTCAAGAAATGATTACGAACAGAACGGGCTGTGCAAGAGCAGCGCGTTAATCATCCTGAAGGGTGTCTGGATAGTGAATGGAAAATTTCTTGCGTAAAATTTTGGCAAAAGGATGACTACAAGTTATGGTTAATCAAGTTTTATCAAAAGGCGCTTGAAAATAAACTGAAACGGTGGTTTAATGAAGTGCTTACGCTAGTTGGACATTTGTTCGAGTTTTTCACACAATTTTGACTAAAGAAAAGCACTATGATTGACCCTCACACCGGTTGACTCCCTCTGCACACCAGCTATGCTGAAACTAGAAATGAAAAAAGTTTGAATCAGTTTGCAAACAAGAATTTCGCTCCAGTAGGTTGAACCTATTTCGTATTTATTATTCTTACTGATAATGTATGTGCGCATGTTTTCAGAAGTCGTCATTATGTGCTTAGCATATGATTTCTTGAGTTTTTTGATAATTATAAGTAGAACATGGTGTAATAAAAATTTAAGATTTATCTAAACTTTATTCGTATTTCTTTTTATTATTTTTACTAATCGGGTCTCCACAAAATATTCCGCTTCATTACAATACTAATTCCTAATAAATTTTAAGCATCAACATTTTTAATTTGCGGACAGTCGCCCTAATGTGCAAGTTTTAAGTTACTGTGAAGTTGGTTCACTCCTATCCTAAATTTTGATTGAAAAACTTGCATTCTAGGCTCTTTTTAGACAACTGATTTGCCATTTTCAGCCACAAACCTTTAGAAGGTCAGGGGTGTTTCGAATACGTAGCTAGATTCCAAGTAGAAAAAGATCAATTCGACTGAAAAGGCAAAATCATGACTGGAAGATATATGTTTTGTAAACTCCTCTGAATAGTCCTGCGAATTTATTTGCCCTGGTGTGTTTAAATTTTCTCACTATCAGTATTATTTCCTACTAATTTTACGATAACGCAAACTTATCAAACCTCGCAGACAATGCGAACTCGCCTTTTTTGAATTTTATTCATATCCTTTCGTACGTTTCTTGTGTTTCTGCATCATTACGCGAATAGCTCGTTTCGTCATTCCTTATTCTTTTTTCATTTAAACTTTCATTGCTGCTGATCTATTTTTGTCTTGATTTTCTTTTGAGGGACGTTGCTTCATCATTCTCAAAATTCTTCAAATCCATGGCTCTACTATTGTGTGAGCAGTCTATTAAAAATATCCTATATAAAATACATGGAATAGACCCGTTTGCAAGCATACATGTAAGGGCTCAAACTTTTTGGGTGGGTATCCGGGAAATTTTTAGTTGGGAAGGCTAGTGACCTCTAATTTTTTGGCTAAAAATGTTCGAAATCAATTTTTTAAATCGGGGGGAGTCAAAAGTTTCTGGCCTTGGGAGTTGCAGGCACGACCAACTTATGGCGCGGATCCCTTCCTATCCCCTGTTACACGTTTGGTTCATTCATACTTTCGAAAAATCTATTGTGTGTGATCCATTAAACCCACCGTTCCGCTAGACTCACTGGTCCTACCGTCCCACTAGACCCAACACGTGCTTAATGAAGTGACAACCATTATACGACCGTCCCACCTGTTTTTAATATGGTCTCACTGTCTCAAAACACCCACTACACAAAATAAATGTATTCTTGTTACGCGCGAAACCAAAAATGGCTATTAAAACGCTAAAAGGGAATCCTAAATATCATTCCCACAATCATTAATTTAAAAACATGTCCAACGTGAGTAGCAGTGAATGAAAGTTGTTTTATACGGTTTTCATGTAAGTACTCTTGAACGCCTGTTATGGAATTCTGCATTTGTAATCAGTACTAGCTGATGCATCGAGTTATTGAGGAGGGGTCGGATGGAACCGCCTTGGTATAACCAGGGTGGCCAGCGATTTCCCCAAATAAAATTTCGGGTTTTTTCCGATTTTCCTGGGTGATTTGCTGAAAATTCCCCGGTTTAAAACAGTGAATTCAGTACACTGTAGTACACATCCCTGGGCGTGGGGGTCAGGAGTTACGCATCCTGCCAGTAATCCAAAATAGCCGCGAAACCAAATTACCTCCCAAAATTCAATTTTTCGGAATTTTTTGTTTTTTAGCAATTTTCGATGCTAATGGATATTGGTCGATGAGAAACGTTAAAAAATGGTGTTTTTAGCCATACCACCATTTGTAAGGCTATTTTTCCCTTTGAAAAAATTTTTCACACTTCCCCTCAAATTTTGGTGCCGCTCACCTGTGGTAGAACATTGTCAAAGACATGCGTGCCTACCCAGAAGTCTGAATAGTTTAAAATTTAGTATCACTGTAATACAGTTCATTAAAAATGCGATTTCTTATTCAAAATTCAATCTTTACTAGTGTACTGTAGCGACCTTAGGTAGTAAAAGTAGGAACTTTTGAAGCTAAATTATCAAATCTGCAGAAAACAATTACATATATATGTATAGTCTGTTTCATTTATTCGAGAGCTTTTTTAATAAATTTTACAAGGGCTACAGTACAGACAATTTACTGTAGTTGAGTAGATCAGCTAAGTGAGGATAAGTGACCGGAATCCTTCCATTTTTAATGCACTATCCGTCCATATGAATTTAATTTAGGCATTTTATCAGTGCTGGGACATACTACAGTAAGTGCGCTATATGAAAAGCTATCAGCTGGAATCGAACACGGGTTGCTTCGACGACAAGCAACGTTTTACAACTGAGCTATGCGAGAGTTCGCGGCGTTTCTTAACATTTTAATCTATTGTGTTTAAAGTTTCAACTTAAAGCTGAACTTGATTAATCTGCTGGAAGACAAGAATACATTATACCGCAAAAAATGATATTGAAAAACCCTTCTTTCCTAAGTAGCTACCGTGAGATCTGGCGACCTACACTAAATAAGAAAAGAAGGGGTTACTGTAGCCTCCGAAATTGTTTACTGAAAAAGCTCTCGGACAAATGAAGCAGACTATAGGTATAAGTTCAAGTCATGTTAAGTTACCCCAATCAGGTATGAAGCACTAGAATATTTCGGATCATTCAAACTTATTTACTCAAAAAAGAGAAATAATATGTTGTTTGTAGCGTTGTAATATAGCGTTCAGAACATATGCGTTGTAAAAGTGGATTTCTCGACCATTAAGAATAAAGTGTCGCCGATAATTGTTGATATTTTTCTATCATTTTCAAGCAAAATTTGTGGCCTTTCTTCAGATAAATAGCTAGAAAACTATCTGGCTCCAAGCGCCAAAACATGTAGTAATTGTCAACGCCTTAAACTCAGTCTCCATATATATGTATATATATTTGTACAAAGATATTATTCAAAAATCTTTGTATATTTGTGCATACATGCAAATTGTTGTCACTATATGGTACAGAAGCGCTTTTAATGTGGTCCAAGAATGTAAATAAATGTCAAACTGGTATTTTCCGGCCGGAATATATTCAGGAACTGTGATTCTATGACGACCAGAAATTGTTGCAAATAACCCTTAATTTTCCCGATTTTTCGAAAGCTAAACCAATTTTTACTTGAAGAAAATAAATAAAACTTTGCCAGAACATGAAGGAAAGATATAAGTATTATTTTTACAAAGTTTTAAGTTTTTAATTTCGAGGTTCACGAGTAATTAACTTCTACGTTATCACATCATTTTTTTGAAACTTCAGGTAACGCCTGCGATGTTTAAGCGACTTTTTTTGACGAACTTTGACGGTAACTCATTAGAAGCGTTAATAATGAGGTTTCTAAACTCCTGAATGTTCAAGGAGCTTTTTGCCAACACATATGATTTAACCACCCGCTAAAAGAAAAGCTTACGTCGGTAGGTCGGAAGCACGAGATGGCTAAGGCAGGATGGGTTATGAATCGAATGTGCAATTCCTTCATCGAGGGTTCATTAAATCCAAAGCGTACAAAATGTGACATTTGAACAGTCGGAAATCAAAAAATCTCTTTGATCACGAATGAAATTAATGTCGAAATGAGAAAAAAGTTTCGGTCAAATATCGCGAGCATTACTTGCAGTTTCAAAAAAAGATGTTATTAGGAAGAAATAAATTACTTACGAAACGTAAAATTGGAAAACATAAAACTTCGTAAAAACACAACTTTTATTTTTTCCATGTTCTGACAAAGTTTTATATTTTTGGACTAAAAATGGTTTGTTGTTGAAAAACAAAATAGGGTATAGATACGTTGGCCACCCTGTATATCAGCCGCTCCTCCCCCTCTGAAATCCGACCTTATAGTTATCTAATACTCTAACCCATGCCTTCGTGTCGATTATACGTATGTACGTACATACAATGTATATACGGATGTCAATGACGACGTCATAAATACTCCATTCTTGATTTATTTTTCCTTAAAATTGTATACCTACTGTAAAGAAGACGGCAGCACATGCGTGTACAACCATACATGAGCAGCACCAAAATTCTGAGGAGGGGTATAAGATGCGTCAAATCGCCAAAAATTTTACTAAAACTAGAATTCTGGGGGTTTACAGCAAGCTTAGTGGAGTTTTTAATTTATGGAAGGTGCAAACACCGCCCATCGTGTGCGCAATCAGCAATGCTTATGTTAAAAATTTTAAGGATTTAATGCCGAGACTCGAGTTACCAAACAGATTCACAAACTGCGATTCCTCTTCATATTATGTAGCTCTGCGATTTTGATCAAGTTTAAGCAAGTAATTCGGTCTCCAAGATAGTAAAGAATTCAGGTAAACAATGATAATTGATCGATAAAGATGACATTCTATAGGAGCCACTTTAGGACAAGTCAATCCTAGCAGCGCGGCAATCTTTTGGGCACTTGTGCTCACTTTAAAGACTATAAAATTCCCTATTGCGAGGTTCACAAAAATACCATCGATTCCTAAAATCTGCCGTATTCTCAACGAAATCAATGTGATTGTCGTAATGGTACGAATAGAGGACCCGTACAGTAAAAACTATAGCGGTGCGAAATTTGGCATTTACTCCCTTATTTTTGAAATCATTTTCTCTTCAGCCAATTGAAAAGTCAATCAATTTATTTATTTTCTCTTCTGCACTTAATTAAATGCAGAGTGCACAAAATATTACCTTTGAATACTCGGATATGGAAAAGCCTATTTAATCGCGTTTTCAAAAAAGTTAGAGTCGAAATGCGCCGAAATGTTCCACTGAAATATAGCCAGACGTTATCTGAAATTTTGAAATAATGATGTAATCTCGTAAGAGCCCTACTCGTGCGAGCTGACCGCGAAAGTTCGGCAGCTTAAGCCTTGTTAAAGGCAAAAGTTCGGTGTTTTTTCGTGCTAAAATCTGAATTTAGTCATAGGAAAAGTAATACAGGAAGTAGTGTCTCACTAATCCCTCAAATCGTCAGCAGAATGCTGATTCTTTACATTCTACGACCCTCAAAAATTTTTATTTAAAAGCCCAATTAGAACAAAGATAAAGGGGAGAAGATTAACGGTATTCGAAAAAGACGATTTGAAGCACGTTTTTAATTTTAAATATAAAAACCCCAATTATAAAGTCAAAATTTCCAAAAAACCTCGGTTAATCGATACATGGAGAGCATAGTCAAAAGGTCGGCTCGAATGATACGGTAAAAACAATTTTGTACGATTACGACATAAAAATAAATTTTCTAAACTAATGCTCACACGAGATTGCGAGGTGCCGATGTCTATCCGCGAGACTCAAAAATTAAATTTTCGAAAATTTTATGAGATTTCAAGCGTTTTTTTTACGCCGATGTATGGACTTCGATGAGAAACGTCGAAAAATGGTCTTTTTGTTTCTATCAATTTTTTTGGCATTTTTGCCTTTTCAAAATTTTTTGAACATCTTAGATCCACAGATTTTGCATGTTGCCTATGTGCTTATGTACATATGGTTCTGGGGTGTTAAGAAAATGCTATTAAATGTGAGACACTCCTTTCATTACGACCTCAGTAATTCAGAAATATTCTTAACGATCGAAGATAAATAAACGAAGACCATGAACGTAAAGCGAATAACGATAAAATAGATCGAGTCTGCGATATGAAGGCTAGGTAGTACCTAAAAACGAGTCGAAATCTTTGGAAGAACAAATAGGTATATATTTTTTCTGAAATATATAAGGCCAATCGATTACAATTTGAGAATCACGAAATTATGGAATCAAGCCCTAAAAGCACCATAAAGCCACTTAGGCGTTGCCATTCGTCGACATATGAACATCATTTTGCACCACGTCAGCCTTTGCACCATTAGCTTAAATAATTATAGTAAAAATTAAAATATAAAACAATTAGAATAATTACCCAATAATAAAGCCTTTTTATTTAAAAAGACTGGCGTGGGCGATCGGGGTCTGGCAGCGGTTGCGGAAGGGTATGGGGTCTGAACCTCCTTCCTGAGAATACGGCGAAACCCACCCCCCAATGATAGATCCCTTAGAATTGAATTTTTTTATCACTATTTTTGGCAATTTCTCCCCATCTATCCGCCAGAATTTGGCTGCTGCATGACCTCTGGATCATAGATTAACAGCATGGTCAATCTAGGGACAGCCAGTCTAAAAGGAGGGAGGTCAGGTATGGGCCAAAATGACCTGAAAACTGACATAAATGCTAAAATAGCGTTAAACCTACATTATTGAACGGTTTCTGGTCAATTTAAAGCAACTTTAGGAATATTTTCCATTTTCATCTATTTTTAGTGTTCATTTCCCCCACTTTTTCTAGTGAATTACCCATTTTTCGACTCTGGGGTCGAGAAATGGTGGTTTTTCTTCTACCATCAATATTTCCTTACTATAACCTTAAAATTTCAGGACCCCGGCCAGACCGCGCAGACGTTTGGCGCTGCCCACGTAAGCATATGAACTTAGCTTGTCTTCAGGTTTAGTTTTTTTCTTTTTAAGCTTGTTTCTTGACTGCAACAAACCCGCAAACACAACAAGTTAAACCATATATGTAATAGAGGGGGCTTTTAGTTGTACGTATCAAATTCCAGTACTTCCTGACTTCCTCCCTAATATCACTAGGGTAGTCGGCTGAGATTTTTTTAAATCCCTTCCGAAATCACGATTTTTCGAAAGTTCCTAATAATTTTCTAAAAATTTGTTTTTCTAAGCGTTTATAGCTATCTATTTGTTCAAAACTGTCACATTCTCGGCGTTTCGCACCATTATACTTATGTTTTGACTCGGATTTTTGCAGAATTTTCTAATATTTTTATGCTCTAGAACGATAGAGCATCGTCGGAAACGTCGAAAAATGATTCCCACGCTGTGCATGTCTGTCCGCAACTCCCACCCCCAAAGTCAGATAATTTTGCCCACCCCGTCGATTTTTATCCGGCAATTTTTGGGTAATTTTTTGCCATTTTCGGTCAAAAAATAAGGGTAATTAACTCCAGCCCACCCTAAAAATCGCCGGGGACCACTTATCTATACTCGAGCTGTTATATTTATGAGAACCTAATTTAATTATATTTTCTAAATCATGCAAATGATCGCATAAAATTCTTAATTAAGGTACGAAAAGACGATGACTTGACCCAGATTTAGATAAACAATAATCAATGAAATAACAAACCTATGAGCTTAAGGGATCAACACATTGGTATTTGCTCAGAGTAGTAAAACGACTTACTGGTATTCTTACATTTTTACATAATGATAAATTAATGCAAATTAGGTTAGCATTCAATGGTTTGTTTTTAATTATCGACCAATTTATTTTTATTTTATTTCAGACCCGTATATGCTTATTTAATTTATTTTGTTTTGGTTGTGTAAGGTAGTTTAGATTCGACTGCCTGCGAATCGACGTTGTTCGAAAATACGACTGACTTGTAAGTATCATTTAATACACGCCTCGGTGATAATAATACAGTTGCGTTATCCGTGCCGAATAAGCGATCCTTCGTATTCAAATTCGGTTTCGGTGAATGCGACCTTATCTTCAAGCTAGATATAATATATTTTAGACAGTTCGTCAAAGCTAAATTTAGTATTTTGATCAAAAATCGGAAAAACAGCAATTTTTAAAGTAATTTTATAATTTTGAAAATAAATTTCTAATTTTAAAAATTTTAACTTCAAAAAATTTTTAAAAAATGCTAAATAATCAGCACATTTTCGCCTATGCAAACTCCATTTTTATTTATGTGCAGTTGAAATTTGAAATAGAGCGGTCCAAAAAGTTTGAAGATAAAAAGTACCGGAAAAAATGCACGATATAAAAAAAGCTCACAAATTTTGACGTGTCTCATAAAAATCAGTCTATTCGGATAAAAAATTACAAAAAAAAGAAAGAATGGAAATTCAATTGTATGCCTGTGGAAGGCTTTCAGCATTCGCGTATTCATCTCCTAGACATACTGAAACAGGGTTACGGACAGAATTTAAAAAATTCAAGAAAAATAAAAAGAACGAAAATTCGAACGCAAAACTAAGCAAAATTTCCCGAAAATAATACGGAAATCGAATATTGAACGATGCTGACTTAACTGTAGCAACAAATGAAGCCCAAATTTAAAAAAACACGGTATTGAATCGTCGATACACAAGGTCAGGGTCGGCAGGAGGGGGAGGGGGGGGGTGCGGTGCAATCTCAGATATTCAAAATAGTAAGTTTAAGGTTCACGATTTTTTTCCAGTCCAAAACCGCAATATAGACCAAATAGCCTATAAAACGTATTTTCGTAGTAAAGTCATTTTTTTAGGACATTTTTAGTCCAGCCAGACTGCATTATTTAAATTTTAACACTAAGAATGATAAAATTGATCAAATTTTCACGGTTTTTTAGTAGAAAATAAATAAAAGTACTAAAAAATTTAGACATTTTCACTGCTTTTGACCTCAAATTGATGTCATAAAACGTTTCATCAGCTCAAAACCGCCGGACAGTACTTGTCCGGATGCCTCTTTAGCGAGGGGTGATAATACGCCCCTCATCCATATGTGCATGCATGTATGGAGATGATACAAAAGTGAATAACTTGAAAATTGTAACAGTATATTCTTATATGGTTTTCCTTATTCTGTTCCTTCTTAAGTTTTTCCGAATCTTCTTGAAAATTGTTGCATTAGTCACATCCACATGAACAGGGCATGAAGGGATCTCCCATACAATCTTAGTTGTTCCCTATACTTTGATGGCAGCATCGATTTCTGATAACAACTCGCGTTCCAAGGCCATTTTAAGTGCTTTCTTCATCAATTTTTGTCATTTTTGACCAAGAATATAATATTTTCGTCTAAAAGGATGGCAAAATCAAATTACTTTCTCAGGACGCATGTTATTTCCTACAATGCGTATTTCACGTGATTAATGTAAATCAAGAGCTCAATACAAGTTTTTGTCATGGGGGGCAGCCATATTGGAAAAGCAATACGTTAAGCTGTAGCTACCTAATTACTCTACACAATTAAACAATTAAGCACATTTTCAAAAGAGCAAAGAATGACCTTTCAACGACTTCCTGTTTGTCTGATTTGGATAAATAGAAAAACAGTTCAAAATGGCTGTCATTTAAATTACTGTAATAAAAAAGTGCGTTTTTTACAAATTTAGATGTATAATTTTTTACTGCTTAAGGATAGTTGGCATTTTCTTCTGTAAATAGCTAGAAAATTGGATGCTCTTTCTAATGAGATATGTTTTGGAGTATGGCTTTGTAGTAGATTTTTCAGTCTTGGCATTTTAAACAGATAAATCATTCATGTTACACTGAAAACGACGTGCTGCGCGGACGTTACCTGATATTTCAAAAATGATATGATCACGTAGAAATAAATTACTAGTGAACCTCGAAATTGAAAAACCTGAAACTTTATCTTTTCTTTGTGTTCTGGAAAACTTTTATTTATTTTCTTCGAGTGAAAATTGGTTTAGCTTTTAAAAAAACAAAAAAGTGTATAGATGCGTCTGCCACCCCAGCTGGCGAGATCTTATAAGCAATAATTTCTGGTCGTCATTGTATCACAATTCCTATATATTTTCCGGCCGGAAAATACCAGTTTGACATTTATTTACTTTCTCAGACCGCAATAAAAACGCTTTTGTACCATATAGTAACAAAAATTTGCATTTGTATGTACAAATTTACAAAGACATTTGAGGAATATCTCTGTACATATACAAAGGTACCTTGTAAAAAACACTGCTTCAATCTAACTTCAAAATTGAGTTTGAGGCGTTGACAATTACTACATGTTTTGGTGCTTGGAGCCAGATAACAAACAAATTTCGCTTGAAAATGATAAAAAATATCAACAATTATCGGCGATATTTTATTCTTAAAGGTCGAGAGATCCACTTACTTTAACTACGCATTTGTGCAGAACGCAACATTATAACGCTAAAAACTACTGTTTTTGAGTGAATAACTTCGAATCAGCCGAAATATTCTAGTGCTTCATACTAGATTAGTAATTTAACATGACCTGAACTTATCTTGAACATGACATACCTATAACATATGTCATTGTTTTCCACTAATTTGATAATTTTTGTTTTGTTTCTTAAAGCTTCAAATGTGGCTATTTTTATTACCTAAGGTCGCTACAGTACACTAGTAAAGACCGGACTTAGAACGCATTTTTAATGTGCTGTAGAGCAGTGAGGCATAAATCAAACATGTGCAAAGTATTCTGGGTAGGCAGGCACGTCTTTGACAATGTACTACACTGCGCTGAATTCACTGTTTAAAGCCGGGAAATTTTCAGCAACTCATTAGGGAAAACCGGTAGAAACCCGGAAATTTAATTTGGGGAAATTGTGGCTACCCTGGTTATAAAACAGCAATACCACTGAAAAATGCTTGCGACCATACCTGGGCGTAGGAGTGGGGGTTTGAGGGTTGTGCAACCCCCGAGAAACCAAAATATCCCCCTGAAATCAAAGTACCCCCTGAATTTAATTTTTGAAATTTTTTTCTTTTTTTCGCAATTTTTTGTTGCCAATGGATAGTACTTGATGAGAAGCGTCAACAAATTCTGTATTTTTCGCCATACTACTATTTTTAGGCCATTTTTTGACCTTTCAAAAATCATGCACCCCCAGAATTTTCTTGCTGCCCACGTATGCTTGCGACACGTTCCTCAATTACATCGATGCATCAGCGAGTATTTATTACAAATGCAGAATTTCGTGACAGGCGCTCAAGAGTACTTACATGAAAACCGTATAAAACGATTTTTTATTACTGCTACTCACGTTTGGACATGCTTTTTAAATTAATGATTATAGGAATAATATTCAGGATTCGCCTTATGTGTTTTAAAAACCGTATTTTTCGTTTTGCGCTGTTTTGCACATTACATGAATGACTTCATTTTGTGTATAGGGTCTTTTGAGACAGCGAGACTAGGTGAAACGGTCGCGAAACGATTGACAACTCATTTTACATGTGGCGGGTCCAGTGGGACGGTTAGACTAGTGAGTCTAGCGAAATGGTGGGTCTAAGGGGTCACTATCAATTTTTTGAAAGTATGAATGAAGCAAACATGTATCACGGGAACATGAGGGGTCCAAACTATAAGTTGGTCGTGCCCGAAACCATCCAAGACCGAAAATTTTGTTACCCCTCCCCTTTGGTTTTAAGAAAAAATGATTTCAGCCATTTTAGGACAGAAAAATTGAGGTTTCCAAGACTCGCCACCTTAGAAATTAATAGAAACCCCCACCCAAAACTTTGACCTGTTACATGTACGCTTGCAACAAGTCTATCCATGCATTTTATATCGGATGCATTTAAACAACCACTCGTGCATTAGTCGATCGACTTGGCTTTGAAAAATTTTTGGGAATGATAAAGCAACGTCCCACATAAAAGAAAATCATGACAAAATGGATCAGCAGGCAATGAAGCTTCAAATGAAAAAAGAATAAAAAATGAGGAGACAAGCTATTTCGTAGAATGATGGAAAAACGAGAGAAAAGTACGAAAGAATGTGGATAAAATTTGGAAAGAAGGCAAATAACAAAATTTTTATATATTTTAATATTTTTAAATTACTTTTTAAATATTTTTTATATATTTTTTGTAAAATACCCATTTCGACTAAGATCATTATACGCATCGTCTGCGAGGTGTGATAAGCGTCATCATAAAATTAGTAGGAATTAATTCAGATAATAAGAACACATCACCCTCATAGGGCAACTAAATTCTCAGGTTATTGACAATTCAGAGGATTTTAAAAAAATATGTCTTTCAGTCATGATTTTGTCTTTGCAGTCAAAATGATCTTTCACTACTTGGAATCTAGCTACTTATTCGAAACACACTTGGCCTTCTTATGGTTTGTAGCTGAGAATGGCAAAGCAGTTGTCTAAAAAGAGCCTAGAATGCACGTTACCAATCGAAATTTAGGATAGGAGAGGACCAACTTCACAGCAACTAAAAACATGCACATTAGGGCGACTGTCCGCAAATTAAAAATTCTGATGCTCAAAATAAATTAGGAATTAGTATTGTAATGAAGCGGAATATTCTGTGGAGACACCGATTAGTAAAAATATTCAAAACGAATACAAATAAATTAAGATAAATATTAAATTCCTATCTAACCATCTTCTACTTATAATTATCAAAAAACCAGGCAACACTATCACTGACTGCAACAAATCATATGCTAAGCATATAACGATGACATCCAAAAACATGTGCACATACATTATCAGTAAGAATAATAAATACGAAATAGGTACAACCTACTGGAGCTAAATGTTTTTCTTCAAATTGGTTCCGAATTTTTTCATTTCAAGTTTCAGCATAGCTGGTATGGAGAGGGCGTCAGCCGGTCTGAGGGTCAGTCAGAGTGCTTTTCCTGTGTCGAAATTGTGTGAAAAACTTTAAGTAACGACCAAATGGCGTAAAGACTTCCTTAATCCACCGTTTTTATCTATTTTCAAGCGCGTTTTTAAGGAAACTTGATCTTCATCAACTTTTAGTCCCTTTTTTGCCTTATTTTTCACAGGAAATTTTCCATTCGCTATCCAGACACTCTCCAGGATGATTACGGGGTTTTCCTTGCACGGCCCGTTCTGTTCGCAATCATTTCTTGACTAAAGGGTTGCCATCATGGCTTTTATCCATTTTAAATGAATGGAAATTTTTACGTAATAACTGTAAAAATCATATCCAATCTTAAAACTTCTTCCACCGCTCACGACGCCTATCGCAACGAAGCGGCCATTGCTGTCTTTGCACGCTAGTGGACCACCCGAATCTCCCTTAATGAATTGTTGCATTGCTTTTACACTAATCATAAGATAAAATTTTAGAAGCCCGTCGTATTTTTCTGCATAATAAACCTGGACGTCGGGATTCAGGGATACAGGAAGATTGCAACCGTAAGCGGGCAGAAGTTAAATTCTGGTGGGATTGGTTAATTACGGCTCAAAAATTCTGGGTAGTCAGCACCGATAATTTTTTTCATCTGCCTCTTTGGCTTAAAAATCTAGTAATTCATGCACTTGCTTATTCAGGATTTAATTTCAGGTGGTGGGGGCTTCGCAAAACATTCGAATCGGATATTTCGGGAACCATTACGAGCTGAGCGAAAATAAAGACATTTTTGAATGTTTCCCGAGCGAGCATTTATACACTGGCGAAGAAAAATGTGTTTAAAGGGAATTTCGAAAATTGTTTACTTTGTTACACAATCATATACGTGATATCTGTCGTTCAAACTGACTGAATGACTGATTCCTTATCATTCAGTTCATGAAAAACTTAACTTTTGTTTTTGTGCTCGATCTTTGTAAAACACAAAAACACTGAAGAAAATGAATGATTCGGCAAAAGAAATTTGATATATTCTATATCGACTTAACTTTGAGCAGTTTTGAGCGGTTTAGAAGATGAAAAGTGTACATGACCAATAAATCCGACGCGAAGCGGCCGGAAAATTCTTTTCTTAGTTGACTAGATAAATGGTAATCTGAAAAACCAGTTTTTTTATTTTAAGATGCATTTAGGAGAGAATTATACATTTTTTCGCGAGGGGGGACACTTGAAAGAAATAAATTCCTTATTTCGGTTAATGCATTTATAAGCGATTTTATGTATTAACGACAAGCTAGAGGTGTTAAGTATGTTAGGATCACTTCTATAGCTTACACAATGCAAAACAAACACATTAAAGATATCCTGCAGAAGGCAACAGAAATTTTTTGACAGTTGTATTACTTTGTGCTCCATTTTCTCGCTTTCTAAGATCCACAGTGCGCGATTTATCTATAAATAGCGTGGAGCGCCAGATCATTTTGATATTTTGTCCTGTTCAGCTCAGGTTTTCAGAGATAAGCAAGGCAGGAATGATATCTGGCGTGAATTCGCCAAAAAATCTGTAAGTTTTTGACCGGCTCCGCTCAATTTCGCACCGTTTGAAGATAAGAAATGCAATAAATTTAATCTCGCGAACACTTACGTTTTGGAAAAGATTTAAATATGTAGTTGATAGTCATTCTGATTGAATTAATGGCGCGAAGCGCCGAAAATTCGAACATATCAGCGTTCGGGAACGTCAAAGACATACATGAATAGTTCCATAGCTAAAAATTCTTGAAAAACCTTTATGGGGAAGAATTACCCCGTTACTTTCCTGCATATGAACCTGGGTATACGTCACAAATAGATTCCTGACGCTTTAAACAATGCACTCTCTTTCTAGAAGATATGTAAATACATAAGAAATGTCGCTGAAAAAATTCAAGCAAATTGTATAAGGTATAATCAGAAAACGTGTATATCGCGGAAAACGCTGGAAGGTTGGCACTGCTGAGACAAAATTAGCTAAAATGAACTTTAAAAATCAGACTTCCTGTCCATACATGAGCAGCAGACAAATATTGCGGCTTAAGATAGGGCAGAATAACCAAAATCGAATTGAGAGTTTAATTCTGAGGGTCTATTTATTTGCAGAGTCCACCGAATTATCCCGGGGTTGGAAAGTCCAGCCAGATCCTTCAAACGCATATACATATACGTTCCTGCCTCTTTAAAATGTCTAATCATCTAAAAAGTGTTTATCCTTCCTCTGTTTCGCGAATCGCTAATGTTAAGTCAATGGCACAGATACACACCATAGTCCTAAATAATCAGCGCTTGGGCAAGTAAGACCGCAAAATAGAAAATTAGTATTTCAAAAATTAAAAGATATAATGGAGATCGGCGTCGTCTAATTGCTCCATGTTGACCAGGTTTATAAACACAGTAAACTCTTTGATTACAGGCCAATGGTGGATATATCATTCTGTCCCGCAAGAAGGCTGTAGCCTGTCTTTTAAAAAAACTGTCGAAAATACTCTCAAAAACCCGCTAATTCGTAAAAATTGGAAATATCCCTCGTGTTCCCGTGGACAGGACAGCGTCCTTCTTGGACACTTTCTAAGCAATTTTTTATGTTTCTCCATCTAGCCGCATTTCAGCCTAAGGTACGTCTTTTGCAATGTCAAGGCCGTTTATAAAGTGACATGTCAAAAAAAATTAAAACATTTTTAAGTGTTTTCGGAATTATTTTCGGAAGAGAAAAAAGAGTTTAGGTCAATTGTTTTTGCAAATTTAGTTATCTGTCCCATTCCATTGCCTTAGGATTCTCAGATTGTATTTTAATTTACTTTTGTACTTATTTCATGCATGTCCATATGCCTATGCTTAAGTACAGTAATACTTTTCTAATTATAATTTGTTACAAAATTGTTTAAGAGACAAATAATGATCGTATTCGGTTAGAGTATAAAATTTTGCACTAACCGATTGCTGTGTTAAGTAATACTTAGAGGAATGTTCTGGGAAGAATTAGCGAAATTAAGGTAAAAGAATTACAAAAATGAATTTCTTTCGGCAACTTTAATTTTAATAACGACCAGTTATACAGAAATTATGTTCAAAATACAGTAATATAAAGTGCATGTATGACGGCGGCTAATAATATCAGAGAATACTTAATCATATGATAAGCATGAGCTGTTACGCATATAAGGGATTGTGACGGTAGACACTGAACTAGGAAAATATGATATTTTTATGAAAATACACGGCAAAATATAGGTCAAAAACTGTATGGAAATGAATTTTTTGCAAAAGTGCTCTAAAATGGTCAGAAATTGTGAATTTACGTAATTTTATGCTATTTTAGTATTTATAACCTTTAAAAAGGCCATTTCCGCTCAAAAGAAGCTCTATGGGTGACCCCCTACAATGGCTGACCTTCCCCCACACTGGTCATGCAGTGCATATATGACCGTGAGCCAGCACATGTAATGTAGCATTGTGATTTTAGAGAACTTGCCATGAAACAATTAACATTACCTTAACTCACTTCAAATGGAGAAGAGAAAGGCCCAGGATGACGAATAATGATAAGTTGGTCTTTGTCTGGTGGTTGCGCAAGAAACTGTCCCAATGGCCTTAGATGAACATGAATGTGCTCCAGCTGGTATGCAATAGCACGATCTTTTTGAAAAATCAGACAAATAAATATTTGACGATGCAGACAGCGTGTTCTGGCCCCAAAGATTTACTGATTAATGATTAACTGCACACAAGGTCGTAAATGGGGGTTGGAGGTTAAGACACCAGCGGATAATTTATTAGACCCGCTCCTAGCATCCGACGAACCCTTTCCGCCATAATCGAATTTTTAGCACGTTTTTGCGATTTTTTTACTTTTACTCCATCCAGATATCAGAATTTGGTCGCTGCTTATTTATGAACTACCAAAAAAATGCTCTAATGGAACAAAAGAACGAATAGACTCGGGATTGTGGATTATTTAGGATTTACAAAGAGGACACTGCGAAAAATCTAACTATGTATATGCCTTAAGTCGCAAAATCTACTAAAAATCAGAGCATATCTAAGCAACGCAGAAAAATGAAGTATATTATGCGGCCTGCAGACTGAAATATATTATTGAGCCAAAAATGATTGTAACAACAGCAAGTTAGCTATGCAATAAGTGTGAGAAATTAGATGGAGTAAATTAGGAGAGACTTTGCAAACCAATTGGATGAAATCGCAAACATCGATGCATTCAAGACCATTAACGAAATTAATGGTTTAAAGTCGCAGGAAACGCGTGAGCGTAAGTGAAGCAGACTACATGTAGGTACGCTTGCATAGGATTGTGTGTACTAATCGATTGACGCTAGGTTTGTTTGCTGTTATGCTCATGACAACAAAATAAAACACCTTAAAATACAATTGCACTTAGTTTTCTATCAATCACGATCCGAAGCAAGTCAGCGTTGCAACTTGCAAGCAGTTTACAAAAAGTATCTATAATATTAATTTCGGAGTTGTGTGTAAGTGTGTGTGCGTGAGGCAAAAAAGTTTTTACTGAATAATTTTGTGATACTTATTTTTTTCACTCAATGGGTATTCTCGGGCGCTAATTACAATTTTTTGATTGGAATGGCTTGATCGGACTCCTGAAACCCGGAAAATACGGATTTATGTAAAAGGTTTTGGTAGCTCTAGCCGCTTATGCAATTGCGGCAGGGTAAAATTTTGAAGCCACCCTAGATCAACTTTTTATGCGCTATCGACTGGTGTAAACCACTTTACACTACAGTGTAAACTGATGTGATGCCGTAAGAAAAACGTGATTTTCAAGTGTATTTTATCAGATATCTCAAAATCGGAGCAGATAAATTTTTTTAAAGTTTCTACCAATTATTGGAGATCTTATGACTGACTTTACTGTAGAATTTGAAGAAAATTCACGGATTGGTTTCTGAGATACGGGAGCCCAAAGATACCCTATGCATAACGTAAAATTTAGGTTTTTGTCTTTGCAGAAGCACAGATTGACTGTTGCTTCCAAAATTCGGCCCCTGGGGTTTCCGGAACCGCTGATTCCATATTCCCTACTTTAAATATACGATCTGGCATCATAAAACATGTATGAGACGGGCTGAAAGGAAATCACGTACGGTACTATAAACATGATTAATCACTGAAAAAGAGCTTGCACCAAGTCAAAATTTTTGACTCTTGTAAACCAGCGCGTGAAATTTAATGTGAAGCAATCGAAAGCAGCAAGCATGCGGCTTTCGAAAGAAAGCAGCAAACATGCGGCTTTCGAAAATACAATTCCAAATGTTTTTGCTTCTAGTGGCTAAATTAATATGCAACTTTTTGCATTTGTTTACAATGAGGGCAAAATTGAACATTGTACAAAGTTGAACACGACGCTATAAGATAGGACGTGATACAACATACTCAATGCTATACAATAGGACGTGATGTAACATACCCCATGCTATACAATAGGAAGTGATATAACATGCCCCATGCTATAAGATAGGACGTGATATAACATACCCAGTGTTACAGGATAGGACGTGGTATAACATACCCTATGCTACAAGACAGGACGTGATATATCAAACCCAGTGCTATAATATATCCTGTGCTGTAAGATTAGTGTCCCAAAACATCAAAAATATGGTTTGCACCAAAAAAATCTTTAAACATCCCAAAACATCAAAAAAATGGTTTTGACAAAAAAAATTTTTAAACTCCCAAAAACATCGAAGGTATGGTTTTGGACCAAAAGTTTCTTTAATATTCCAAAACGTTAAAAATATGGTTATGATCAAAGAAAATTTTTTAAACATCCCAAACCATCTAATGGTATAATTTCCAGAACATCCCAGAACATCAAAAATATGATTTAGGATAAAGAATTCTCAGAACCATTCTATAACGTCAGAAATATGGATTTAATCAAAGAAATGGTTGACAAAAGGCAGTTTTAAAAAATTTAAAAAATATAATGTTTTTACCAACAATTTTTTTAGAAATATCCCAAAAAACATCAAAAGTCCCGAAAAATAGAAAAATACAAGAGACATCTCAATCCCATACAGCTATCAGCCTAAGTTCAGCCAGGGCAACGCCGGGCAGCTCAGCTAGATATAAAAAATGTAAAAACCGCTCGCCGATCCATTGCAGAGTCATTCAATTTTTTATACTAATTACTGGTTAGGATATTATTTGTGCACAAACACTTCTAGCAGATGGGGCAGCGAAGCGCCCCATTTGCTAGTACATTTTTAAAAGTATAAACTCTAATGTGAAGCAAGGTTAAACTATTTCAGAGGCCGCAGAATATACATAGATTTTTTGCGTTGCTTAGAGAAAGTCTGATTTCTAGCAGATTTTGTGGCTTAAGGCATGTACATTGGTAGCTCTTGACCCTTTCTTTTACATTCTTAAAAAGCCACAATCCGAAGCATACTCGTCTTTCTTGTTCCATCGAAGCATTTTTTTGCTACTACCCTAGAGCATGATTTGAGTAAACAGTCAGTAAACACATATGGTAACATGCCACAATAATGAAGGTGAAAGCAATATTGTTTTGAACATCAGCATTATCTTTTTTAAACAACTTTACCTTAATTGAACAAATTGAGGTTTTAAGCATAAACTTTACGCAATTATGCGGTGTAAAGGAGACTCAAGCTCATATTCGTATTCATGACGTTACATGAAACATTTTGAAAAAATTTAGGCTTTCGCAACGCTCTGAAACTAAATTTAACTTTCAGTGTAAACTTTAGATAACTAGCAGGTGTAAAGATGGCATACAGTCAGATCTGTAATCCTGGCCTTACGGAACATATTTGGAAAAAGATTTACGTTTTGCAACGCTCTGGAAGTAAAATAAATTATTAGTGTAAACTATGCATTAGGAATAATTAAATAGTGCAAACTGTACACAAATACTGGGTGCAGAGAAAACTAACACTCAGATTCGTAATTCTGACGTCACTTAGAATATTTTAAAATATTCAGCTTTCATAAGGCTCTGAAACTCAAATTAATTTGCAGTGTGAAGTTAACACAAGCACAAAGTGTAAGGAAGATTTCAGTCCGATTCTTAATTCTGATTTTACTCTGAAATTGCGATCAAGATTTATTGAAAAAATAAGTCTCTACTATGGCCTGAAGAGAAATAAATATAATATGTAAACCACTTCACACCACTGATGAGTGCACACAAGCGCACCCAACTGGCGTATCACGTTTGATTCTTGGTACAAATTTATACTTGAGATCATGTCCAGACTCAATAACGGAGAAGTTAACAGAAAAAAACAAGACAGAAACACGTTTGACACACCCAATTTTTGACTACACCTTCCGAAAAAGCTGAGTATTGATGTAAAGAAATGCAATTAGCAGTGACACGTATCACTTAAAAAAGTACTTTTTTATTCTATTCGACTTACCCCGACTTCTGAACGAAGGAAGTGGCGAACAAAAAAAGGACAAAAAGATATTTTTCACCATCCAACACAATGTAAAGTTTAAAAATCTTAAACCTTACTCCCATTGAGTGTAAAGAAATTCGGTTTAAACCTGAGCCTTTTAATCTCAGTATGTTTGTATGTGGAAAACTTTCGATACGCAAACTATTTGAGATATTTAATGATCAAAATAGGAAAAAGTCGGGTTTTATCGCCCATTTTATACGCTAGATTTCGACCTTTACACTCCCTTAAATAACTCAATAATTCGTTTTTTTAAACGCAATTTGCAGCGATGTGCAGCACTTAGAAGTAGGGGATATCTATTTCATTGAATTTATATTGACTTATTAGAGGAACGGTTGGGAGAGAAATCTTAGACAAAACCTGTCTTTTACACAATCCACTAGAGTGTAAAGTTTAAACCTCTAGATCTAAGTACTTATTAAATGTAAAAAAATTTACTGGTAAGCCGAAAGTAGCCCTCGAGTCGTAGTAATTTCCTGTCAAACAAAATTTGTGGGACTCAAAACCGGAGTTAGTGACAGACAAAATAAGGGCCGAAACGTGTCTTTTAATTCTCAGATTCTTTACACTCTTTGCATTGCCACTCTATATAAATGAGTCGCTTGAAAAAATTAAAAACGTGCTTTCGAGATTAGTCAATGGGCTACATTTTAGGAAAACCCAGACCAGGCAGAATGCAAAGCTGAGTTGGAAATGTCATGTGGCCGACCAAAATTTAAAAATAGTATATGTTATAACGTTGAAGTAAAACTTTACACGATCTTTACAAACAGGGTAGAAGTATAAAAAAAATTAAAAAATGGCTACATCGAATTGTTTTATTATTTACCTTTTAAGAAATTGCACAATACAGAAGTTTCTCAGTGTTCCGGTAGGAGGGGTCGCACAAATGTAAGGGTATCCAAGTGTATTATAGGTACGCGCTAACGCGCTACCCATGAAGCTTGTCTGCTCTTTGACCTATAATCTCTTCTCACACAATTTCGGTTATATATTTCGAAACTATCGCCGACAATAAGCTGACAGATTCCGATTGTATGTAGCATTGGGCAGCTGAAGTAACTCTGATCTTACGATTAACGTTGATCAAAAATTAAGTCTCAGCAATGGTCTGAAGACAACTAACTAATACATATGAGCTACTTTACATCATTCTTGAGTGTAAACCAACGCACCTAAGTGACATATGACGTTCGACCCCTGGTATATTTTTTGAGTTGAAATTATTTCCAGACTCATAACCAGAGAAGTTGGCGAAAATAAACAAGACAGAATCACGTTTAACACTCCGATTTTTGACTTTACATCTCTTGGAAAAGCAAAATATAGATGTAAAAAGCACAGACTTGCTATGTTGTGTACCCCTTAAAAATTAATTTATTTTTATTCTATGATACAAATCCCGATTTCTAAACATGGAAAGTGGCTAACAAAAAGGACAAAAACGTATTTTCCTACTGTGCACATCGAAAATTTAAAAATCTGAAGCTAACTCTAGATTGAGTGCAAAGAAATTTAGTTTGGGTTAGTTTGTAGCCTTTTAATCGTAAACTTCCGATCCGTAAAATATATGACTTTTATATTAAACAAAATAAAAGAACAAACGTGTTTTTCGCCCATTTTACACCCGACCTACTTGAATTATTCCTCTATTTCTGCTGTTATCAAAGCAACAAAAGAATTGTTAATCCGAAAATTGACGCGAAGCGTCGAAATTGTTTAAAATTTAGGATAAAAATCGTTGCTGTGATATAGTGATGATGATGACGGCGTTAAATAGGCGATAAAAATATAATGATTGTTTATGCTCCAGAAATCGATTCAAGATTAGGGAACTTCTATCGGCACAAAGACATGCTTATGACGAAATATACTGCTTCAGGCCGCTAAGTAAATACATAAATGTGATAAATGTTTACAAAATACATATTAATTCTTTATCTCGTTAATCATGTTAATGCAACGGAGGTAACCACCATTAAAAGCGCCCCCAACGCAAGCAAATTCTAGGGGGTTTCCGATAAGGCAAAATTGCCGGAATGAAGCACCACTGGTCTGCTGGATTCTATGGCTCCAGAGACCCCACCATCACCTGGTGACTACCGCCTCACACGCCCTTAAATGCGGCACAGAAGAAAAAGACACTTCTACTAATGAAATTAGTGTAAACTAATTGGCAAAAAGCGGATAATTACTAGTCATGTCTGCAAATTACAATAGTCTAATTTTTTACAATGAATTATTTGACGCATTGAGTCGAACGAGACTGCGCTGCTGGCGTGTATAATAAAATACATAAAAATGTAGGTGCAGCCATGGTTGATTTCAACATAATTTTATTGTTTTTAAGCATGCTCTCCGAAACAATTTGGGCGTTATGCGTCAAACTTTTAAATCGAGCAGTAATTCAAGCCTTGGCCTAAAATTCACACATTTCAGCGATTCGTGCCGGATTTTCGCCAAGTACAAATAAATTAATTTCTTTTATTTGGGGTAAATTTTCAAAAAATTTAAAATTTGATTGAAAAATGTTGTATTGACATGATTTTAAGTAAAAGTCTACGACGTAGAACGATAGAACGACCAAGAATGCTGCTCCGCACGTGAAGCGCAAATTTAGGGCCTTCTATCATTTTTCTAAGTTTTAATTTAAATTGAAGTGCTTTGATTATTTGTTATCATTTATTTTTCTACATTCGCCATCAGTAACGGATCTAATATGTTCCCAAGGAGGAAAGCAAGGGGTGCAGCGGTAATCCAAATTTTTTCAAAATCAGTTATAATAGCTTCGGAAAATATGCGTCCATGTGCGAAATATCGTTTTCAGCGTTTTATGTTGCCTAATTTTATTTGAAAACCGTTTGTGCAATATTTTTCCATAAAAAATTTAAAATTTTCGACAATTCCGCACGAAAATGTTTAATTTTTTAATTTTAGTGAAAACTGACTCAAAGCGCCTTAAAATTTTTGAAATTTAAATAAAAGAACGTTCAGAAGCTTGGACCAACTGCTTGATTTCTTGTGTTTGTAGCATTCGACGCGGATAGTCAAAAATTTTTAAACTTATGTTTGAATATGGGAGAAAAGGATGATGAAAAAGCTGTTTCTGCCTTTTCAAATCATTTTAAAATCTATTTGTTGAGCAAACATATTTGATTACTGCTGATGTTGAATTCCGAATCTTTCCGAATCTCTAGAATTGCAAGGTATGTCAATTTACTATGCTATTTTTGTCACATGGTGTTTCAGGCAAAAATTGATAAAAAACGAAAAAGAGGAAAGGAAGACGAGGAAGAGAGAGAAGATTAAAAAATTTAATGAAGGAATATATTTGAAAAATTAATTAATTTAATAATTAATTATAAAAAACGTAAAATTAATAAATAAATTAATTAATTAATCAATTTATTTATTTATTAACAGATTGATTAATAAATTAATTATTTAAAAAAGTAAGTAAAAAAGGACAATAAGAAAAATAAGAAAAGGTACAAACGAAGAATAGTACCTGATGTACGAAGACCCCAACCGGACACCCAGCAATTGTCGTTTGATGACGTAACTTCGTCAGTCTTTGGAAAGCAAATCGGTCTTACATACTTGTTGAAATAAACTTTGTCATTCAGCTTTACGAGTGCCAAATCACTGCTTCTTTCACTGGAATTACTTCTCAAAACAAAGCTTTATACTCCTTTGATTACTTGCGTTGTTTCACTAACGTGTGTCGTAAAATCCGAACATGATACGCCAATGGGGTGACAGACTGCAAAACAATTTGATGAAATCTGTAGCTCCTGTGGGATATTTCTTCATAATACATTAAAATAGGTAGTGCGTTAGCGCGTACTTATAATAGACTCAGATACCCCAGTCTCACTTTACCTTTTACGCCATCAGAGAAAAATTTAGTTTACACCAATAGGCCATATGCTCAAAATAAATGCTCTAGCCAATCAGAAAAGAAGGCGAAGCTGCTGGACTCAGCTAGAGCGGCACGCAGGGCACTTTCCTATTTTTAAAATATATCCCTAAAATTTAAAATAAATGGGTCACCAAGTGACCCCATCATTGAGCGCGAAGCGCTTGGGGTCACAAAGTGACCCCATCGTTGGACGCGAAGCGCACAACCCAGCGCATAAGCGCTGGTTACGCCGTTAGAGAACATGGGAGCATACCTGTTCTTGGGGAAGGCTTGGACGCACTCCTACGTTAGACGCTACTGACATCCGCTAAATGGTTGCTGTGATCCCCAGAAATGCAGATTTTTTCGCATCAAATTGTGAAAGTGTGCGCCTTTTAAGCATCCTAGCTCGTTTTTTCAGCTCAAAAGTCTGAAATTCTACGGCGCTTCACACAAAACACACCGTTTTGACTATATTTTTTAATTTCACTTGAATTTTTCTCCCGCCAATTTTTCAAATGTTTTAATGCTCTTGAAAAACGGGCATTGTCTGAAACGTCAAAAACAGTGTTTTTGACGTGTACTTATCCATTTTTTAGCCTAAACGAAAGCACTCTATATTTTTTTGACCCTGACCCCTCCAGAGTTCTCATGCTGTTTATGTGCCGCCGAAGACGCGGTTTTTTCAAACGACAGCATATAAAAAAATTCACTGCATGTGTTTTTTAGATAAATTTACACTGTGCTGCTCTGGTTAGCATACGTGGGCAGCACTTGAATTATGGGCGGATATGCAAAGATTCTTCAAAGGTCGAAAAAACGGCCTTCTAAATGGTGATACCGCGGAAAAACACTATTTTTTAACAATTCTCATCGAGCACTACCCATTGGCATCAGAAAATTGCGAAAAAAAAACAAAAATAAATTTCCAAAAATTGATATCTAAGGAGGTTATTTTGGTTTCTAGGAGGGGGATTCTGCTTTCTTGGTGGTTGCAATTCCCCCAAACTCCCACGCTTAGGTGTGCTGTTTAGTTATAAGCGTGTTAAGCTCAAACCAGAAGATCAAATTTCTACTTATAAATTACGGCGGGCAAAAATTTTTCCAGAATGTCAAAGTAAAAGATACTTAATTTACGAATCTGTGCGTTTAGTGCTAAAGGTCCTAAAGCAAGACAAAAGGCAATTTTTCATGCTTATTTGCTGGGCACACTGTAGACAATTTAGAAAAAACGGCTATAATGTTATGTTATGTTGTTATAGAGCTTGATCTTCTCTCGAATACATAGAGGTACACCGTCACAAGTGTGAAGAATTAATGAGGCTAAAAAGACGTATTTGGCGTGTAGCTAGCTTCCTTGCTTACTATCTACAACGTAGAAATCATGCTAAAATGTACTCTTACATGCATTACAAATTTCATTATATTACGTTTCTTTAAAGTCAATATTGCTCTATTCATAGGAGAGCAAAGTTCACACAAAATATAAAATTAGGCTCTAGCACTGCAGAAGGTAGTTATGCATTACACTCGCTGATTGTTGGCCAATAGTATGACATGTAGGATTTTAAATGGCTTTTTCATTAAATCTGAGAATAATCTAACATTAACGTAGAATTAAATTTTATTATATGTAATTGCAGAGCAAAAATTTTCTACAATCACTTGTTTTCAATTTTGACTTGCATTAGTTCACGAGCTGGGTGCAATGAACTAAATTTTTCGTTGCTGTATCGTGCAACTTATCTTGAAATGTGCATCGGCTCGAGCGTCATACTTTTTAAATTTTATTGTATTTCTTTACAACAGCAGCGCGATTTTTATTTGACTATAAAAGTTTATACAATAAACCAACTTTTAGCTCTTCAGCGTTGCAGAAAGCAATGATTTTCAAATGTTCTCTGAACATAAAAGATTCTGACTTAAACTTTTTTTACTCACTGACTGTTGACCAACTATACGATATTGGGTGATAGCATTGAATTTTATTGCTGTTAACAACTTAATTCATCGAAATTTATGGTATATGGCTTATATTTTTTATTCAAGAAATCCGCTTTACTTTGCAAAAACATTATGCTAGCGCTAAAATTTGGACAACTTCAATTTGCTGTTTTAAAAAAGGACGGGTTAGTCTTGTTTACAACGAGAATGTTATTTCTGGGAATAATAATGTTGTTTACATTTTTAAACTGGATTTACTTGATGCGTCCTAATGAAAAGTAAGGTACTAGCAAGAGAAAATGCTCCAGATGAATAAAAACAGGTTGAATATACATGGGCATTATTAAAGACATAAAAAAGACATAAAGAAGGAGACCAGAAACAGTTCCCTATGCATAGGTGAAGCCGAATGTTAATCCGCTAAAAAATTAGGCTCCCTCTAGTACCGCTAAATAAAGTATGCTCTGCGGCCTCTAGTAGCTATTGTGTCTTCAACATTTTTCATTGATCCACAGAATCAAGAAACATTAATGTGTGCGATATCACTGATTTAGTAGCATATCAACATCATATATTTCCCGACAATGATAGGTAGTGCCTTAGTAAGTACTTTTGATGAACTTGGGTGACCCTTAATGTAAGAAGTCCCTTCAGTTATAACGGAATATATCTGGGAGGTGTTTTTTTAACTTTACATCATAAAATTCGATGTGACTATTTGCTTTACAATTAATTCCCTAGCTAGTGATACATGTATAAAGTTCTTTTTGTATAGTTATACCATATCAGGTTTCTCATTTGAGGATGCATTACAACGGAATATAAATCAGTTTTGTTTTCTGTTTTTTAGAAAGGAATTCATAATAAAAAGCAAGCTTTTTGAAATTTCTTCCCAGTGACTATCGCTTGCGGGGCAATGTAAAGAGTGTGAAATTCCGTTGCCAAATAAAACATTTTAGTCAGTGATTTTTGACTTTCTTGTGTCTGTCAACTTTAGACTACCTTCTCAGAATCCACGGGACCTTCCAGACCTTCAGAGTTGAATTTTACTATTTTTCAGATTTATTTCCGTTATACTCGTACACTTCAAAGTCCGCAAGAATCTATTATGTTTTCATATAGAAATATATGTAGCGCTTAACGTCTCGTAAATCTTCAGATTGGGGTTATCGGCTATTCTTTATGTAATGGAAGTAAATGACCTGCAGTTTTTGTCTAAAAATGGCAGAAAATAACCTATAACTAGCCACAAATGCAACTTTTTCGTCCCTGAATCGGTGACGGTCAAAACCTTTTGGACTTAAAGGGTGATAAAGGGACGAACGCATTTGGTGGGGATCCCAGATCTCCTATCGCATGTCTGCGTGTAGCGCAAATTTAGCAGCCGTAGCTGCTTTTTAGAGATATATAGATATTTGAAAAAAACTTTTTGGGCCGTCTTTAAATATTTCTTTTCAAGCAACACAGAGCAACTAAGAAGCGCGTTTCATTTTAGACCTCAGATAATCTAGGGGATTTATCGAACTCCAGGCCCACTTATTTATTTGGTCCTCTTAATAAATGAAGACATTGTAGCTGAGGAGTAAATTATAGATTTTTTAACGTTAGAATAATCATAACAATCGTCAAAATGTTAAAGGATAAAAGCTTATCCATGTATGTTCTCGGGAGGGGCGATTGGGGTCGACCCGTAAAATGACTGCTGAAGACTCGCAGAATGGTTGCCGACCATACGTGATCTTTGGGAAGGCTTTAAGGGAGGGGCTTCTACCACCTCCTCCAGAAAATTTTCACCCATTCAACAAAAATTTTTCTACTTTTCCCCCAGAATAGGCGATGCTTGAAAGTTCCCAAAATTTTCTGAAATTTTGTAGAAAAGATGCTCTTCTAGCGGTTTTTAGCTAATATCATTCGCTCAAAAGTGCAGAAATTTGCGCTTCGCGCCATTATACCTATGTTTTTAATTATATTTTGTTCAATTTGTTCCGAGTTTTTTGATTTTTCTTGAATTTTTTTGTTTTCATGCTCTAGATAGATAGAGTATTGTCAAAAACGCTTTCAAATGATGTTTTGACGAAAACTCCATCATTTTTGCAGCCAAAAACAGCGCTTTTTATAATTTCAGCACCCTCCTAGAATTCAGATGCCGTGCACGTATATTGCCGGATCAGAATTCTCGATGCTAAGAGAAAATTCATGAATGCCTTTTTTTAACAATCATTTATAGCAAGTTTGGCTAAAATGTCAAAAATTTTAACTTTGCCATATACTTATTTTCTGACTATGTTTTGTTACATTGGTCGAGTTTCCCCTGCTTTTTTCCACTTTTTTGTTTGTTACTCTCTAAATATAAAACACGTCGTTGCATGAATTTTACTGTATTTCCATGTTGAGCGTGTTCGTACCTGGCCATTACTTTTTGTCATAAGCAGTGTGCGGCTGTCAGAACCACTCGGTATATGAGTCATTGGAGTTCTCGGTAATAAAGAAAAAGCTCCACACCGAGTGCTTTCAATCCCATTCATAGACATTCTGCCCATCCACGGATACGCAAATGGAATCCACAGGGTTTCCACCAAGTATCCTTTTGTTCATTCGTGGAAAATTGGCGTTTGGAAACGAAGAAAGTCCGCATCCGGGATCATATTCGCCAGCGCTAATCACTGACGTCAAGCGTAGTAACTCTATAAATAAAAAAGTTCATTTATGTGTCGCTTTTTGGCAAGATGCCAATTATCATTGTTATATCTGCTAACAGTTTTTTGTTGGTAAAGACCCTAATTTCTGCTTAATCTTTTTCAGAAAATGTTGAAATCTTCTATTTTGTGGTTCAGACCATAGACGCAGAGTATGGCTGATCTAGGTGTTAATAATCGAAGTTTTTGGTTAAAATGACATTGAAAGCCGGTATAAATGTTGATACAGCCTTTAAACCACACGTGGACGTGTGGGGGTTGGGTGGGGCATATGTATGCATCCCCTGGAAGACCGAATACCCCACAGAAATATATACTTAAATTTCTATTTTGAAAACTTTTTTGTTTTTATTGCAATTTTTCGATGCCAATAGATAGTGCTTGATGAGGAACATTTAAAATGGTGTTTTTTGCCATACCACTATACCTTTGAAAAATGTTGCATCTCTTAAAATTTCTTAGTGCTGCTCACTAATGGTTCAAACTACATTCATCCGCCGGTTCTGATTCATTTTGGGCACTATGAAGAAAATTTCTTATTTCTCATCCATTTTAGTGACTTCATTCCGTCTCACATTCTCCGAAAAATTCCCCATTTACTGTACTGAACAACTACCCTTTCCCCTCTGATTACAGCGTGTATATCTGGTCTATACCCCTAAACTTCCTCTTTATCTAACGTGCATATCAGCTCGCAATGCTCACTATGAACGCAATCTATCAATTCGAAATGAAGCCACTCGTGAAGCACTCCAAAATATGTAGAATCGGTCATGGTTTGTTGACGACAAAGAACACAAGCCGAGGATCGCTATGATAGTTTCCGGATCGGCAGCTTTTCGCCTCGCGATGCGCATAAAATCACACAGTCAATCAAGCTGACATCACGAAACAACGTAGTCGCGTCAAAAACGTAAAACCCCTCGGTAGATATTAATCGGCATATTTCTTCAGCAATATAGTTAATCTCATTCGGCTTCATCAAAGAGAAGATCCAGGTTCAAGCCGTTGACCTGATTATGAAATTAGCATAAATTGATAAAAAAGTGCACAAGTACCTATCGTTAAGGAAACAGACTTATGCAAGGGCTCGGACTTCTTCGGGGTCCGGCCCGATAAGTCTGAATTTTAGGATCTTTACTTTCCCAGCCCCTCCTTTCCCACAAATCTTTAGAATTATAATTTCTTCCTCAATTTTAGCATTTTTCTTGCGACTCTTGGAATGCCGAGAGCTACAGCCTGACGTCATCTAGAATTCAGTCTTTAGCCCCTGTAAGAACTTCCTGATTATTATTATCATTATTATTATTATATGTTACTGGCTAATATTATAAATGCGCCTGCTTATAATAATATTAATTGTTACTATTAATATTATAAATATTTAATAATTAATATTATTATTATTATTATTCATTATTATTATTATTATTATTATTAATATTATTATTATTATTATTGTTATTATTATTATTATTATTATTATTATTATTATTATTATTATTATTATTATTATTATTATTATTATCAATATTATTATTATTATTATTATTATTATTATTATTATTATTATTATTATTATTATTATTATCATTATTGTTATTATTATTATTAACATTATTATTATTATTATTATTATTATTTTTATTATTATTGAAATATTAATAATAATAATCATTAATTATTTTTATGATCACTATTATTAGTAGTATTATTATTATATGTTATCATTATTATTATTATTATTATTATTATTATTATTATTATTATTATTATTAATATTATTATTATTATTATTATTATATTACTGTTATTATTATTCTTATTATTATTATTATTATTATTATTATTATTATTACTTATTGGCTATTATTATTATTATTATCATTATTATTATAATTACTAGTATTTAAACGTAAATACATTATTATTGATGTCATTTGAAACATTATATGATTCTATTAATAATAATAAGAAAATGTTCCGTGAAACAAAGAAGGATGATGACTGTCGAAATATGCACAATCTAAGAAGCAACTAAAAATAAGACTTTGTGTGTGTCATGCCAAGGGAAAGAATTCAAATTGTGACACATAATTGTAATGTTATGGAGCATTTAAAAAATATTCCTTCTGCAACTACTTGAAAAAGAGATGTTTAGTGCAAAACGTAATATGTATTCGTCAATGTATTATAAAAAGTCGACCACCACTATGGTCTATTTTACAGAGCCTTAGTGCACGGAACACAATTTTCTGCAATTTTGCAAATCGATTACAAAAGAGATTTAAACTAGAGCAAAAACAACGATACGGTCCACAGCAACTGACAAGCCCATAAAGTCCTCCTTTGCAAATTGTATTACAGTAGGCTGCTAGCAATAGGTCATTTTTGTAGCTATAACTTGTTCCCTTAATTTTGTGGTTTTCTTTTAAATTTTCCCGCAAGAATCGAGTTGCAGAAGTGATTTAAAATTTTTGATGCACTAATGCGGCTTGACGAAGGCATCAGTCTCTATAGCGAGTCGATATACTGTAGAATGTCACATTTACCGTATTCGATTAGAACACCTTTCGAAGCCACTTTAAATTTTGTAACAGAAACTTCTAACTTACTCGTAAATGAAACAAACTATTGTCGCTTGCGTACTAAAAACTGGATTCTATGTAAAAGGTTTCGTGAAAACATACCATAGTCCTAAAAGATAATTCTTGTGATTCTCATGATTAGTGGCCAAAGCCAACGCGGTGTTATTTTTACGCCGGCTAACTTGACTTAAGTCGCTAACTTTCTGACAGCCGGCTTAATCTAGACCACAACAATTTCGGTTTCACAACGCAGTCTCACTGCCGGTCTAACTTGAGCCTGGGCTGACCTTTTCGAGCTCAGACTTTTTCGAGCTTGGTTATGCGAATGCTCTTCCCATGCTAACATTGCTTAAACTGTGCTAACTCAGATCGCGCCTGAGCTTTGTAAAAGAGCGAAGCTCAAGACTGTTTCTTCGTGATAAAAAAGTATACCTTATTCTCGGATTTTGATCTCCAACTTGGGACCAGAAT
>JAVLUZ010000014.1:250940-287073 GCA_036768485.1 Mermis nigrescens | reverse complement strand
TATCCAGCCCAAGTCTCTTCAAAATTTCAAGTTTGTACCCAAACTCTCTCTCTCTCTCTCTCTCTACTGTTATCTCGTCAAATTTCACCGTCTCCATGTCTAGCTCGAAAAAATTAAAAAAAAGCTTTCGAGATTAGTCAATGGGCTACATTTTAGGAAAACCTGTACCTGTGCAGAATGTAAAGTCGAGTTAGAAATGTCATGTGGCCGACCAAAATTTAAAAATAGTATATGTTATAACGTTGAAGTAAAACTTGACGACGACTCTTCACAAACAAGGTAAAAGTATAAAAAAAAATTAAAAAATGGCTACATCGAATGGTTTTATCATTAACTCCTTTTCTTTAAGAAATTGCAGAATACAGAAGTTTCTCAGCGTTCCGGTAGGAGGGGTCGCACAAATGTTAGGTATCCAAGCGTGTTATAGGTACGCGCCAATGCGCTACCTAGTGAAGTTGTCTGCTTTTGATTGACCTGTAATCTCTTTCACACAAGTTCGGTCAATAGTTAGAAACTATCGCCGACAATAAGCTGACAGATTCCGATTGTATGTAGCATTGGGCAGCTTGAAGTAACTCTGATCTTACGATTAACGTTGATCAAAAAATTAAGTCTCAACAATGGTCTGAAGACAAATAACTAATACATATGAGCTACTTTACATCATTCTTGAGTGTAAACCAAACGCACCTAAGTGACATATGACGTTCGACCCCTGGTATATTTTTTGAGTTGAAATTATTTCCAGACTCATAACCGGAGATGTTGGCGAAAATAAACAAGACAGGAATCACATTTGACACTCCGATTTTTGACTTTACATCTCTTGGAAAAGCAAAATATAGATGTAAAAAGCACAATTTGCTATGTTGTGTACCCCTTAAAAATTAATTTATTTTTATTCTATGATACAAATCCCGATTTCTAAAACATGGAAAGGGGCTAACAAAAAGGACAAAAACGTATTTTCCTACTATGCACATCGTGAAAATTAAAAATCTGAAGCTAACTCTACATTGAGTGCAAAGAAATTTAGTTCGGGTTAATTTGTAGCCTTTTAATCGTAGTACGTTTGTATGTGGTAAACTTTTGTTCCGCAAAATATATGACTTTTCGGAGTTTTTGAAGAATATGTTGTGAACTGATTTTGCGCCATTCCGGCAGAACTGCCATACAATTGCGCGAAAACGATACTTTGTGTCACTAAGAGACGCGGAAAAAAATAATAAAGCAAATCCACACAAAACCTACAGAGTTACGGTACGTCAAACATCATACTTCGTCATTCACCATTGTGAGCCACTTTAAGGAATTTTAGCAGTTTATCAAGGTTTCCAATTTTTACTAATTAATATTTTCCTGCCATTTTCAAGTTAGCAGATTACAAAAAATTGGGTTATTCTGCGTGGAAATCCAAGATTAAAGAAAATTTTTGTAATTTTTTGCCCAAATTTTCATGAAATTTTTTTTTAATTTCACTATTTTTAGCATTGTTTACATCCAGTTAAAGATTTCTACTTAAATACGATTCAAACAGCATTTTTTGGATTATTTTAAAGTTCCAACCATTTGAAGATTCAAACAGTGGAATGCAGAATAACATATACCCAACTTAGGTCGACCTAAGCATCTATACATCGACCTAAGCATCTGTACATCGACCTAAGCATCTATACGTTGACCTAAGCATCTATACCTTGACCTAAGTGGGAGCGACCTCGACCTAAGCAGCCGAAAACACCTTCTCAGATAAGCTAAGCCTAAGCCTAAGCGTCATTTAAGCAGAAACTAGAATTTTCACATTACCTAGACAGAAAGAACATGCAAAAAATTGTTTTTACAAATTTAAACATTTTCGAACAAAATTTTTTTTCCGTAAAATAAAAGTTATTTTTTCGTAATCAGCGACCTTGAAAATGTCAGGTATATATGTTTTCAGCCCAAATTTGGAACATTTTTGGTAAACTGTAAAATGCCTCACTTTAATGTAGCTATATCCTGAGTAACTCTATCTTCACCAATATTGGTCCGTTTTTCATAAAATTTTTTTCCGCACTTTCTTTATGCATGTCCTCCTCATTTCAATCAATGTCGTTCCATTCCACGTACATCTGCAAGTTTTCCGTTCACACCATATAGTAAAGTTTAGCCGACTTTTCTGTTAAAACAAAATAAAAGAACAAACGTGTCTTTTCGCCCATTTTACACCCGATCTACTTGAATTATTCCTCTACTTGCTGTTATCAAAGCAACAAAACAATTGTTAATCCGAAAATTGACGCAAAGCGTCGAAATTGTTTAAAATTTAGGATAAAAATCATTGCTGTGATATAGTGATGATGATGACGGCGATAAATGGCGATAAAAAATATAATGATTGTTTATGCTCCAGAAATCGATTCAAGATTAGGGAACTTTTATCGGCACAAAGACATACTTGTGACGAAATATACTGCTTCAGGCCGCTAAGTAAATATATAAATGTGATAAATGTTTACAAAATACATATTAATTCTTTATCTCGTTAATCATGTTAACTCAACGGAGGTAACCACCATTAAAGGGCCCCCAACGCAAGCAAATTCTAGGGGGTTTCCGATAAGGCAATATTGCCGGAATAGCACCACTGGTCTGCTGGATTCTATGGCTCCAGAGACCCCACCATCACCTGGTGACTTCCGCCTCACACGCCCTTAAATGCGGTACAGAAGAAAAAGACACTCTCTACTAATGAAATTAGTGTAAACTAATTGGCAAAAAGCGGATAATTACTAGTCATGTCTGCAAATTACAATAGATCTAATTCTTTACAATGTATTATTTGACGCATTGAGTCGAACGAGACTGCGCTGCTGGCGTGTATAATAAAATACATAAAAATGTAGGTGCAGCCATGGTTGATTTCAACATAATTTTATTGTTTTTGAGCATGCTCTCCGAAAAAAATTCGGGCGTTTTACGTCAAACTCTTAAATCGAGCAGTAATTCAAGCCTTGGCCTGAAAGTCACACAATTCAGGCGATTCGTGCCGGATTTTCGCTAAGTACAAATAAATTAATTTCATTTATTTCAACGAAATTTTCAAAAAATTTTGAAATTTGATTGAAAAATGTTGTATTGACATGATTTTAAGTAAAAGTCTACGACGTAGAACGATAGAACGACCGCACATGAAGCGCAAATTTAAGGCCTTCTATCATTTTTCTAAGTTTTAATTTAAATTGAAGTGCTTTGATTATTTGTTATCATTTATTTTTCTACATTCGCCATCAGTAACGGATCTAATATGTTCCTAAGGAAGAAAGCAAGGGTGTAGCGGTGACCCAATTTTTTCAAAATCAGTTTTAATAGCTTCGGAAAATATGCGTCCATGGGCAAAATATCGTTTTTCAGCGTTTTATGTTGCCTAATTTTATTTAAAAAGCGTTTGTGCAATATTTTTCCATATGAATTTAAAATTTTCGACAATACCGCACGGAAAAACGTTGAATTTCTTTAATTTCAGTGAAAATTGGACTCAAAGCGCCAAAAAATTTGTGAAATTTAAATAGAAGAACGTTTAGAAGCTTGACCAACTGCTTGATTTCCTGTGTTTGTATCATTCGACGCGGATAGTCGAAAATTTTTAAACTTATGTTTGAATATAGGAGAAAAGGATGATGAAAAAGCTGTTTCTGCCCTTTAAATCATTTTGAAATCTATTTGTTGAACAAACATATTTCATTGCTGCTGATGTTTGATTCTGAATCTTTCCGAATCTCTAGAATTGCAAGGTATGTTAATTTACTATGCACTTTTTGTCACATGGTGCTTCAGGCAAAATAGTTAAAAACGAAAAAGAGGAAAGGATGACGAGGGAGAAGAGAGAAAAGGTTAAAAATTGAATGAAGGAATATATTCAAAAAATTAATTAATTTTATAATAAATCAATAAAAATGGTAAAATAAATAAATTAATTGATTAATTAATTAATTAATTAATAGATTGATTAATAAATTAATTATTTAAATAAGTAAGTAAAAAAGGACAATAAGAAAAATAAGAAAAGGTACAAACGAAGAATAGGTACCTGATGTGCGAAGACCCCAACCGGACACCCAGCAATTGTCGTTTGATGACGTAACTTCGTCAGTCCTTGGCAAGCAAATCGGTCTTACATACTTGTTGAAATAAACTTTGTCATTCAGCTTTACGAGTGCCAAATCACTGCTTCTTTCACTGGAATTACTTCTCAAAACAAAGCTTTTTATACTCCTTTTGATTACATGCGTTGTTTCCATAGCGTGTGTCGTAAAATCCGAACATGATACGCCAATGGGGTGACAGACTGCAAAACAATTTGATGAAATCTGTAGCACCTGTGGGAGATTTCTTCAAAATACATTAAAATAGGTAGTGCGTCAGCGCGTACTTATAATAGACTCGGATACCCCAGTCTCACTTTACCTATTACGCCATCAGAGAACTTGGGAGCATACCTGTTCTTGGGGGAAGGCTTGACACTCCCTGCGTTAGACGCTACTGACATCCGCTAAATAGCTGTTGTGATCCCCAGAATTGTATATTTTTCGTACAAATTGTGAAAAACGTGCCCTTCAAAGCATCCTAGTTCGTTTTTTGCTCAAAACTCTCAAATTCACGGCGCTTCGCACAAAATACACCTTTTTCACTTTATTTTTTTAATTTACTTGATTTTTCTCCTGCCAATTTTTTTAAATGTTTTGATGCTCTAGAACAAACGGGCATTGTCTGAAACGTCAAAAACAGTTTTTTTGACGTGTACTTATCCATTTTTTGGCGTAAAAGAAGCATTGTATATTTTTTTGGACCTGACCCTCCAGAGTTCTCATGCTGTTTATGTACGCTTGAAAACGCGGTTTTTTCAAACGACAGCATAGAAAAATTCACTGCATGTGTTTTTTAGATAAATTTGCACTGTATGCCTGGTTAGCATACGTGGGCAGCATTTAAATTATGGGCGGATATGCAAGATTTTTCAAAGGTCACAAAAATTGCCCTATAAATGGTGATACAGCGGAAAAACACTATTTTTCAACGTTTCTTATCGAGCACTACCCATTGGCATCAGAAATTGTAAAAAACAAAAATAAATTTCCAAAAATTGATTTCTAAGGTGGGTTATTTTGCTTTCTAGAGGGTGATTTTGTTTCCTTGGGGGTTGCACCCCCAATCCCCCCACGCCTAGGTGTCTGTTTAGTAATAAGCGTGTTATGCTCAAACCAGGAGATCAAATCTCTACTTATAATTTCCGGCGGGCAAAATTTTTTTAGAATGTCGCGCATAGATCGTAATTCACGAATCTGTGCGTTCAGTGCTAAAGGTGGTCCTCACAAGACAAAAGGCAATTTTTCATGCTTATTTGCTGGGCGCACTGTAGACAACTTAGAATAAACTGTTGCTATAATTTTATGTTATGTTGTTGTAGAGCCTGTTTTTCTTCAACTGAGCATTTTTTTGCTAGTACCCTACTTTTCATTAGACGCTTCAAGTAGATCCAATTTAAAAAGGTACACCGTCACAAGTGTGAAGAATTAAGGAGGCTAAAAAGATATGTTTTATGTAGCTAGCTTCCCTTGCTTACTATCTACAACGTAAAAATCATGCCAAAAATGTACATTTTTAAATTGGATCTACTTGAAGCGTCCTAATGAAAGTAAGGTACTAGCAAAAAATGCTCCAGTTGAAGAAAACAGGTTGAATATACATGGGCTTTATTAAAGACATAAAAGAACGATACCAGAAACAAGTTCCATATGCATAGGGAAGCCGGAATAATCCGCTAAACAAATTAGGCTTTCCTCTAGTACCGGTAAAGTCAAAGTATGCTCTGCGGGCTCTGAGAAATATTGTGTCTTCAAATCATTTTTCATTGATTCGCAGAATCAGGAAACATTAATGTGTGCGAAATCACTGATTTAGTAGCATATCAACATCGTATATTTCCGATCATAATAGTAGTGCCTAGTAAGTACTTCTGATATACTTAAGGTAACCCCAATGTAAGAAGTCCCCTTCAGCTATAACGGAGAGATATCTGGGAGGTGTGACTTTTTAACTTACATAATAAAGTTTCGATTTGACTTTTGTTTACACGCAATGCCCAGCTAGTGATACGTGTATAAAGTTCTTTTGTGAAGTTAAATTATATAATATTTCTCATTTGAGGATGTATTACAACGTAATATAAATCAGTTTTGTTTTCTGTTTTTAGAAGGGAAACTATATTAAAAAAGAAAGCTTTTTTGAAATTTCTTCGCAGTGAACTATTCCTGGGGGCAATGTAAAGAGTGTGAAATTCCGTTGTTGAAATAACACGTTTTGGTCGCGTTTTTGACTTTCTTTGTGTCTGTCAACTCCTTTAGACTACCTTCTCCCCTCAGAATCCAGGATTTTCCAGACCCTTCGGAGTTTAATTTTATCATTTTTTCAGATTTTTTTCCGTTATACGTACATCTCACCCAAAGTCCGCAAAATTCGGCTGCTTCTTGCATGGTCATATGTAGCGCTTAACGTGTAAAAATTCAGATTGGGCTTCTCGCAGCAAAAATAACCTATAACTAGCCACACAAAGTGCAACTTTTCTTCCTGAATCGGTTACGGTCAAAACCTTTTGGACTTCAAGGGGATAAAGAGACGAACGCATTGGGTGGGGATCCCAGATCCCCTCTATTGCATGTCTGCGAGTGGCGCAAATTTAGCAGCTGTAGTTTTTTAAGAGATATATACATATTTGAAAAAAACATGTTTTGGACCGTCTTCAATATTTCTTCAAGCAACACAGAGCAACTAAGAAGCGCGTTTCATTTTAGTCCTCAGATAGTCTAGGATTTACTGAACTCCAGGCCCACGTATTTGTTTGGTCCTGTTAATAAATCGAACACACATTGTAGCTGAGGGGTAAAATAGAGATTTTTTGTTCGAGCAGGAATAACCATAACAATCGTTATAAAATGTAGAGGATAAAAGCTTATCCATGTATGCTTCTTGGGAGGGCGATTGGTGGTCGACCCCGCAAAATGACTGCTGAAGACTCGCAGCATGGTTGCGAAGCATACGTGATCTTGGGGAAGGGGGCTTTCGGGAGGGGCTTCAACCACCTCCCAGAAAATTTCCAACCTTTCAACAAAGACTTTTCCGTTCCTCCCCCAGAATAGGCGATGTTTGAAAGTTCCCAAAAATTTTCAAAAATTTGTGGAATAGTTGTTCTTCCAACGGTTTTTAGTATCTATTTGCCTCAAAAAATCGAATTTAATTGACTATATTTTATTCAATTTATTCCGAGTTTTTATTTTTTATTTTTGTACGTTTTTATGCTCTAGAAAGATAGAGTATCGTCAAAAACGCTCTAAAAGATGTTTTTTTGACAGACCTTATCATTTTTGTAGCCAAAACAGCACTTTATAATTTCAGCCCTCTATCCCCTAGAATTCAGATGCCGTGCACGTATATTGCCGATCTCTGAATTCTCGATGCGTAGAGAAAAGCTCGTGAAATGTTTTTAAATTAATCACAGAGAGCAAAAGTGACTAAAATGTCAAAAATTTCAACTTTTGCCATATACTTATTTTTTGACTATGTTTTGTTCCATTGGTCGAGTTTTCCGTTTTTCCATTTTTTTAGTTTGTTACGTTACTAAGAGTAAAACACGTCGACGCATGAATTTTACTTCTCACAAAATTTTCATGTTGTGCGTGTCTGTACCTGGCTATTACTTTTTGTTACTAAGGCAAGTGGCTGTCAGAACCAATTCGGCATGAGTCACTGGAGTTCTTGTAATAAGAAAAGCCCACACCGAGTGCTTTCAATCCCATCCATAGACATTCTGCCCATCCACGGATACGCAGATGGAACGACATAGGTTTCACCCAAGTATCCTCTTGTTCATTCGAGAAAATTGGTCGTTGAAACGAAGAAGTCCGCACTGGGATCATATTCGCCAGCGCTAATCACTGACGTCGAGCGTAGTGACTCTATCAATAGAAAAAGTTAAATTATGTGTCGCTTTTTTGGCAAGATGCCAATTATCATTGTTATATCTGCTAACAATTTTTCGTTGGCAAAGACCCTTATTTCTGCTCAATCTTTTTCAGAAAATGTTGAAATCTTATATTCTGTGGCTCAGACCATAGGCGCAGAGTATGGCTGATCTAGGGTAGTTAATAATTAAAGTTCTTGGCCAATATGACATCGAAAGACCAGGTATAAATGTTGATACAGCCTTTAAACCACACGTGGGCGTGGGGGTTGGGGTGATATGCATTACACTCCCTGGAAGACCGAATACCCCACTGAAATATATACCTCAGAATTCTATTTTGAAAACTTTTTTGTTTTTATTGAAATTTTTCGATGCCAATAGATAGTGCTTGATGAGGATCATTTAAAATGGTGTTTTTTGCCATACCACTATACCTTTGAAAAATGTTGCACTCTTAAAATTTTAGTGCTGCTCACTTATGGTTCAAACTACATTCATCCGCCGGTTCTGATTGATTTTGGGCACTATGAAGAAAATTTCTATTTCTCATCCATTTTAGGACTTCATTTTGTCTCACATTCTCCGAAAAATTTCCCATTTACTGTTCTGAACAACTACCCTTTCCCTTATCGCTTACGTGTATATCTGGTCTATACCCCTAAACTTCCTTTTTTATCTAACGTGCATATCAGCTCGCAATGCTTACTATGAACGCAATCTATCAATTCGAAATGAAGCCACTCGTGAAGCACTCCAAAATATGTGAATCGGTCATGGTTTGTTGACGACAAAGAACACAAGCTGAGATCGCTATGATAGTTTCCGGATCGGCAGCTTTTCATTCGCACGCATAAAATCACACAGTCAATCAAGCTGACATCACGAAACAACGTAGTCGCGTCAAAAACGTAAAACCCCTCGGTAGATATTATTCGGCATATTTCTTCAGCATTATAGTTAATCTCATTCGCTTCATCAAAGAGAAGATCCAGGTTCAAGCCGTTGACCTGATATGAAATTAGCAAAAATTGATAAGTGCAAAAGTACCTATCGTTAAGGAAACAGACTTATGCAAGGGCCTCGGACTTTTCGGGGTCCGGCCCTATAAGTCTGAATTTTAGGACTTTACTTTCCCAGCCCCTCCTTTCCCCACTAATCTTTAGAATTATAATTCTTCAATTTTAGCATTTTTCTTGCGACTCTTGGAATGCCGATAGCTACAGCCTGACGTCACTAGAATTCAGTCTTTAGCCCTGTAAGAACTTCCTGATTATTATTATCATTATTATTATTAATGTTACTATTAATATTAAAATATTTATAATAATATTTATTATTATTATTAATATTATTATTTTTTAATTATTAATATTATTATTATTATTATTATTATTATTATTATTATTATTATTAATATTATTATTATTATTATTATTATTATTATTATTATTATTATTATTATTATTATTATTATTATTATTATTATTATTATTATTATTATTATCAATATTATTATTATTATTATTATTATTATTATTATTATTATTATTATTATTATTATTATTATCATTATTGTTATTATTATTATTAATATTATTATTATTATTATTATTATTATTTTTATTATTATTGAAATATTAATAATAATAATCATTATTATTTTTATGATCACTATTATTAGTATTATTATTATTATTGTTATCATTATTATTATTATTATTATTATTATTATTATTATTATTATTATTATTATTATTATTAATATTATTATTATTACTGTTATTATTATTCTTATTATTATTATTATTATTATTATTATTATTATTATTATTATTATTATTATTATTATTATTATTATTATTATAATTACTAGTATTTAAACGTAAATACATTATTTCGTCAATTGTATTATAAAAAGTCGACCACTACTATGGTCTATTTTACAGAGCCTTGTGCACGGATCACAATTTCTGCAATTTTGCAAATCGATTACAAAAGAGATTTAAACTAGAGCAAAAACAACGATGCGGTCCACAGCAACTGACAAGCCCATAAAGTCCTCCTTTGCAAATTGTATTACAGTAGGCTGCTTAAAGGTCATTTTTGTAGCTTATAACTTGTTCCCTTAATTTTGTGGTTTTCTTTTAAATTTTCCCGCAAGAATCGAGTTGCAAAAGTGATTTAAAATTTTGATGCAATAATGCGGCTTGACGAAGGCATCAGTCTCTATATGAGTCGATATACTGTAGAATGTCACATTTACCGTATTCGATTAGAACACCTTCGAAGCCACTTTAAATTTTTAACAGAAACTTCTAACTTACTCGTAAATGAAACAAACTATTGTCGCTTGCGTACTAGAAACTGATTCCCATGTACAAGGTTTCGTGAAATATACCATAGTCATAAAGATAATTCTTGTGATTCTCATGTGATTAGTGCCCAGTTTAAGAACGCGGTGTAATTTTTACGCCGGCTAACTTGACTTAAGTCGCTAACTTTTTGACAGCCGGCTTAATCTAGACCACAAATAATTTCGGTTTCACAACGCAGTCTCACTGCCGGTCTAACTTGAGCCTAGGCTGACCTTTTCGAGCTCAGAATTTTTCGAGCTTGGGTTATATGAATGCCTTTCCCATGCTAACATTGCTTAAACCTGTGCTAACTCAGATCGCGCCTGAGCTTCTTCTCAAAAAGAGCGGGAAGCTCTAAGACTGTTTCTCAGATAAAAAAGTATAATCTCTTATTCTCGGATTTTGATCTCCAACTTGGGACCAGAATTTTAAATTCTTAAGGAATATTTTCCAAGAATACTTCTGAAAAAATAAATGTTCATAGGTTTTAGCACAAAATATTGAAGGTGCTCCTTGAAGCCTCATGCAATTAATCAATTTACAGGAGAAGATAAAGTGACTACCATAGGTATGCGGCACTAAAGTTCTGGGAGGTGCAAGATTTTTTCAAAGGTCAAAAAAATAGCTTCAAAAATGGTTGTACAGCAAAACACCATTTCACAACGTTTCTCATCGAGCACTATCCGATGGCATCAAAACGTTGCGAAAAAAAACAAAAAAAAATCCAGAAATTTAATTTTTAGGGGATGGGGGGTATTTTGGTCTCTGGGGAAGGGGGTATTCTGGTTTCTGGGGGGCATTCTACAATTTTATATTCTTAAATTATGTTCCGCGTTTTGATGCAGTCCCAATATGTTAGCAGTCTAACTTTCTGATCCAAGCAAAACTTAGCCGGCTAAATCTAATTAGACTGTTTTATGAAACTAACAGCAGGAATATTTAAAACATTAAACCAACCGCAGCGCTTTAGAAAAAAATTGGTCAATTTTACAGCTCTACAACAAGTCAATATTGATTGTACTAAAGTGCGACTATGTGAATGTGCGACTGCGACTCTTAAATGGTACTATACTTTATATACATATTAAGATCGTGCCCCACGACTCATAACACAGGTCAACAAATTTAAAGTTTTTGTTTGCATCAGAAACAAAATTAACTAATTCTAAATCGGATTTTAACGCTAATCCCAAATCTAGCTTTAGAATTTTTGTAGCTCCTCAGGTTTTTGAGATTTTTGTTTATATAAATTTATGTAAATAATGATTTCTTTATGTGTAAAAAATCAAATTGGGGAAGGCAAAGTTATCAGAGTACGATAAAATCTTAAAACATTGTTCTCACGTGATTTCCTCCTAATTTAAAACTGTTCCCGCTAGCTTATTTTGCTCACTTCTGTAAAATAAAATAATGATTTGAATATTTCACATAGTGTAAAGTATAAATCCTCGTCTGCCTAGTATGTCTGCCTCTAAATAATTTTCAACACTTTCTTAATCAATTTTGTTGTGCTGACTTCGGAATCTGTTTTTTGTTTTGTGCTAGCCCATCTACTTCACATAAATAATACAGGATATATAAAACGTTTAGAAATTCTGAAGAAAAATTTTCAACGTAAATTGAACAGTATAAAAACTATTAAAACTCAACAGTTGTTGACTTCCAACTCTACAAGACAATTAGAATATACTTTGTCAGTATTAAAAGATGCGAATCAGGCAATGATTATGATTTTCCTTTTACATTGGAAACCTTTTTCAAAAGTTCTAAAGGTTTGAAAGTTCTCACCCACATATACTGTTTTGCAGTGTATTTTTTGAAACAGAAATTTAAAAATAAATAGATTTGCTAGCGCAAAACCGCAAGCAGACTTGTAATCAGCGTAAAAAACTATTTTAGAAGATATTCAATATTTTCTAGATGTAGAACGATTAAGCTAAATACATGCTTCAAACTTTACACTATAATAAACTTTTGCAATTAGGTGTGATATTTATGAAGTAAGAATAAAGTTAGCAACACCAGTCATATTTAAATTACTAGTAAGTCTGAATAAAAACAATTTTAGAGTTTAAATTCCTAAAAATCGTTGTGGCTCCTATATTTCCATAATTATTATCATTGAAAGCCCTGATTCGCATAAATTTAATATACAAATATCTCAAAAAGTTGACGTGCTAGAGAAATTATAAGGCCAGATTCGAAATCAGCGCAAAGATTTAATTAAGAATCAAATGATTTTGTTTCTGATGCATAATTTTTGTTGACCTGTGTAATCGGAGAAGTTGGGAGACCGAAACGCAGCAAAAAAATGAGCGAATTCTTACTTCTGCAACTTTTTGCGATTTAATTTTATCAAACATTTATGTCGAGTTGCTAAAGAGTATTTAACGATAACTGCCAAAAATCGATCTAAAATTTGCACAATAATTTTAGCGCTACAAGTACTGCATTTACTACATCATTCGCTATGATCTCCCACGTGCTTAACCACCATTTGCATGCACATATTAGATACCTGCGGTAGATCGAGGTATTATCTCATTTATCCTAAGAGTCCATCTAGGTATTATTTTTTTAATTCATCTTCATAGTAATTTACCTTTTGTCGGATAATCACCAATATGAAGGTAAAGTAAAAAACAATTATCATCCTACTGTGAATAGGAAAAAGTGCTTGACAGCGATAAAAAAGTACTGTTATTAACGGAATGTGTATTTCGAAGAACGATTTATTTATCTCATTTTACCCAATCACATTTTAAAAAGTCAACATTGAGCAGACAACAGTTTTAAGGTCAATCACACACAAGTATAGGTGAATATAAATCAACAGAAATAATCTCGCATACAACTTTTTTCTCCCTTCAACCTCGTGGTATATAATGTGTTGAGGCTTATAATACGAATCGCATATAATCCCATTTTCTTGTTTGTCCCACTTCTTCACTATATGCGTACCTTAACCAAGTTGAGTCACTACTATACATGTATTGCATAGAAATTCTGGGGAGTCGGCGTCAGAAAATTTTTAAAGTGTTTTTTGTGCTTATTGTCCATAATGACTACAAAAACACTGCTTTTCGACGTTTTTGACGGACTTCGTTCTTTCTAAGAACATAAGCATAAAGAACTTCGAAAAAAATCAAAATGATCTGCATAAATTGAACAAACTGTATTCAAGAATGAGTACGCCATATACCCATTTTTTGAGCGAAATATGCATAGCTAAAACGCTTAACAACACATTTTGTACAAATTATCCGAAAAATCGAAAAACGCGGGGTCAACAACAAAATGCTGGTTTGACGTGAAATACATTTAGGCGCATTCAAGTTTTATTGTAATACAAGAAAAGAAAAGAAAACGATTGTTTAAATCGTGCAGTCCAAACCAAATCCTGTAAAGCAACCTAAGTAAGCGGGAGTGATACCTATCTAAGCGGAAGTACTACTACTAGCACCCACATTAATCTAAGTCCAGGCCTAGGAAACATAGAGAAGTTTGAAAAAATCAGTATCTGTTGCGTGCGACTATACTTTGTACAGGCACACAGAGCAGGGTTTTGATGCTTGTGAAAAGAAAGAAGTGCGGGTAAACCCCCAAACCTACATTTATGTATGCTTAATGCCTATCACCTCGTTGATCTCAGGTGTAAAAATTATGGAATTTAGTTGGCTGCTTTACATCACCCATTCTCGTTTATTGTATTTCACAAACATCATTCTCCTGGGTCCAGGCGACCATATTTACATACATATGTACACGTTATTTTTAGCTTTATCTTCATCTTTATCTTTTTGGTTCCTTTATCTTGCAAATTATCTTTATCTTGAATTTTGTATCTTTATCTTTATCTTCTAGATTTTAAAATTTCAACTTTATCTTTATCTTTCATCATGCTGGAGCTAATGGTTAACAACCATTCGGCACTAATGGTCAACATTAATGGTCGGCACTAATGGTCAACAACAACCATACAACACTAATAATCAACAACCATTCGGTGGAGGGCAATAGCTAATCAACGGTGTTTCAAGCCCCCGCTAAGAACAAATATATATATAGTCACTATGAAAATTAAGCGAGGTAGGAAATTATGTTTCACTGCGCATTTCACCTTTATGAACATTCTACTATCGCGATTGTTCCATCTCTTATCGAATCCCACTTCTTCTACAATCATTATGAAAATGGCATAATTTTTCAAAAATCTCATTTTACCTTCCACATGTTTTCAAAAATATAAATTTTATGAACTCAACCACTATAATGATAAAGGCATAGTATTTGATAAACCATTTCTCACTTGTACCCACCACGATTTTTTTGTATTTGGCGAATATTATTCCGATGTTCAAAGACTGTCAGGGAAATTGCATTTCTGAAAGGGAAAATGTCAATTTTTTTGGCGCTTTGTGCCGTTTTAAGACGATTCTAAGTGATTTTTGCCCTTAGAGATCTAGAAACTAGCTAAAATACACTAAAAAGTCGAATGACTCTGTTTTTAATACACTAAAACCGCTACTGTACCATATTATAGTACCCAAAAATTTGTGTATACACAATGTTTGGGGACAATCTTTGTACATGTATAAACGGACCTTGTACAAAAACAACCACTGGTACCCACGGTTTCTCTGTATTTGACAAAAAATTTTCGCGATGTACAAAGACTTCTTGTGATCGTGTTTGTTCATGTACGAAGATTTTTGGGAAGACAAAAACTGCAAAAAATGTCTAAATTCGCAAAATTTTTCGGCGCTTTGCACCTAAATGAGTAATTGTGTGTTATGTATACCTACTTTTATAATGGCAGAAATTGCATTCCGAAAGGAAAAATATGAAATTCTTCAGCACTTTCCGTGATTCCTCGTTTCCTCGTCAGACTATCATTAGTGATTTTTGCCCTTAAACCCAGAAATTAGCTAAAATACACTACTAAAGGTCGAACAACACCGTTTTACTAAACTAAAATCGCCACTGTGCTATATTATAGTACTAGAAATTTGTGTGTACAAAACTGTACAAAGACTTTTTAGGGACCATCTTTGTACATGTACTAACGGACCTTGTTCAAAAAAAAGACTGCTTGTACCTACCTATCTTAAATATATAAAATGCCTTCTTGTGAATTCTTTACATTTAAATCTCACCAACAAAGCGTGTTCGTTGTTTCTGAGGGCCATTCAGCTGTTAGCATACGTCGTCTGCTTTTTATAATTGATAACAATTGTTTGCATTTTAATATGCTAAATCTGACAGATTTTATGAATGTATTTTGAAAAAGTCTTCTTGCGTTAGTCGACCGCAATGGGTCGCGAAAACTTTCGGGACAGATAGTGTGTTGAAAATATCAGAAAGTCTCGGTTGAATTCAAAAGACTAGGGAAATATAAATGGACAAAGAAAAGGATCGAAAAAGGATGCTGTGTGTAAATTGAGTGCTAAAATACGCGCAAAACATAAATACGAAAAAAGTAGTGCGATGTTGAAGGTGTATTTGTGTATGTACACATAGAATGAGATAGGCAATAGGTGCCTGCTAGAGATTATTTTGTCAGGAACATCAAATAGATTTAGCATCGTAAAATTAGTGTATGAGGAAACCAGGATTATTAAATCACCTAAAATATACTCTATATTTTTAATTTTGTCAGCGGTCTGAACGGCTTTGGTGAATGATATTCTTTTCAGTCGCAATTCAGCCTTTTCGTCAGAAAGATTCACTTTTGCACTGTCGGAATTTAACAGACTTCCAAAAGTTCCGAACGCCTAAATTTTCGGGTTCTCTTGCTGCACTGATTGCGAGACAATTGATGCGACCTAAATTGGTTAGCAAATCAATAGATGAAAAAATTCCTTCTTTTAATTCGAATGAGATCAAGATTGGAATTACCTAATTAAATGTTTAAACAATCACCACCTTCAGTTTCAATTATATTACTTTGAATGAAAAAGTGAATAAAATTGATTAAAAATTAATGAAAACTGTCACGCCCGGTAGTGGTCAATATATAATAATCATTAATATATTCACTTGGGTCACTCCGCGTATTGTACGTCTGTGGAGCCCCGTAATATTATTCATTTAGTAATATACTCCGCGTGTCTCTGTGCACGTCAGTCGAGTTCAATCAATAATCCTTAGGTCAATATACTTGGACCACCTAACGGGCTGACAATATATTAGTTTATAGTCACCAGCTCGGACTGAGCCGTCTTGAGCAATGTGCAGTGAATATATTAACGCGCATACACGCATATATAAAACCAGTGCTGCTGGGTTGAACACCAAGCAGCATTTATCAGTGCTGACTCCTCGCTTAGCAGTTTAACGTGCTAAGCTCGGACCGACTCCCTTCAGATGTTATGTCCCTTCAATATATGCGTTGAATTCCTGTTGTTCTAAGGTGCGCATCAAGTGTCATTGGATTACTGTAGTAGCGTGTCGCATTTCTACCTGACACCTCCATCCTTAGCTTTGATCGTCCTCGATCAATAATAGCTGCTACTGACTCACACAAGATATGTGACTATCCCACCGCTGCCACCAAACATGTCATGCCCGGTAGTGGTCAATATATAATAATAATAATTATATTCATTTGGGTCACTCCGCGTATTGTACGTCTGTAGAGCCCGAAATAATATTCATTTAGTAATATACTCCGCGTGTCTCTGTGCACGTCAGTCGAGTTCAATCAATAACCCTAAGGTCAATATACTTGGACCACCTAACGGGCTGGCCACATGTTCGTTTATAGTCACCAGCTTGGACTGAGCTGTCTTATGTGAGCCTTGCAGCGAATATATTAACGCACATACAGGCATATAAAACCGGTAGCTATTGGGCGAACCCAATAGCCTTTATCAGTGCTGACTCCTCACCCAGCAGTTTTTACGTGCTGAGCTCAGACCGGTTCCCTTCAGATGTTATGTCCCTTTAATATATGCGTTGAATTCCTGTTGTTCTAACGTGCGCATCAAATGTCATTGGATTACTGTAGTAGCGTGTCGCATTTCTACCTCACAAAACTAAAAAAGTCGAAAATGAATTAAGAATTATGGAATTGCAAATTTGAATTTTGTCATATTAATGCCGAGACTCAAGTTACCAAACAGTTTCAGCAATAGCGATTCCTCGTCATATTATGCAGCTCTGCAATTTTAATGAAGTTTCAGCAAGTTATTTGATGTACAAGATGGAAAAGAATTCAAGTAAACATTGATAATTAATCCATGAGCATGACATTCTTCAGGACAAGTAAACTATAAACGCGCGGCAAACTTTTGGGCACCTGCGCTCACTTTTATGGCCATTAACTACCCTATTGCGAGTTCTACGAAAACATCTATGATTCATAAGATTTGCCATATACCAGTAGTATAGCGTGTGACCCTGGGGGTAACATTTTAATATAGCCCATGTTATAAGATAGGAGGAACTAGATTTGGGAACTTTTTATCTGTGTTATAGTATAGGCGAACGTGTGTGGCAGCTAGATAAGGGGGAGGGTTAAAATGTGCGTCCTGGCTCCAAAAATGTGCGCCCTGAGGGGGGTTCCCTGTGTTATAATTTAGGCGGGAGTGAGGAGTGCGCCCTAAGTGCGCCCTGAGTGCGCCCTGGGTATTTCGTCCAAAATAGTCGTCTTTGGAGAAAGGGTAGTTCGAGAACTTTTTAAATAGTTGTTTTTGGGAGAAGAGGGTAGTTCCGGAACTTTCAAAAATTTGTCTCTAGGGATGGGGCACTTTAAGAACTTTTCAAAAATAGTTGTCCTTGGGGGAGGGAGTTCAGGAACTTTCAAAATAGTTGTCCCAGGTGGCCTGAGACAGGTAAAAAGAGGTGATGGTCTGAAGGGAATTCATTAGCACCAATGGGGGGTGCACAACCACCACTAAGGTTCATTAGCGCCACTGTTGCTCTTTACACTTGAGCACTAGGACAAGAGAGGCCAGGGTGGGGGGTTTCATACAGTATAAGGTAGGCCTATGACAGGAATAGGATAAGAAGGAGGATGTGAACCACTTTACAACACTTTACACACTACACCACTTTACACTTTACACCACTTCATACTCTACACTACTTTACACAACTTTACACTTTACACTACTTTACACTACTTCACACTTTACACCACTTTACACCACTTTACACTTTATACTATATTACACCATTTTACACCACTTCACACTTTACATCACTTTACACTTTACACTACCCTACACTTTACACTACTTTACACCACTTTATACTGTACGTTACATTTTTTGCTGCTTTTTAAGCATGAGCATAGAATGAGGGGATTTGTGGGGTTACAAGTGCCACCAAAGCGCTCTTTACGCTGTTTTTGGAGGAAAGAACTTATTGCACTTGAGGCATTTTTGTAATCAGACCATAATGATGATTATGAGCAGCATGTAAATCAAGCACCTTATCAGCCATAGGTCCTTGTAAAAAACAAAATATTATTAAAATATACTTTTATTCAGTAGTCGGGCACTAGAACTTTTTGCATTTTATCAACAGCTTGATATTTATCTTCATTGCTATTAATATTTGCCTTATGCATTAAATCTAAAGCTAGCTGTTTTTGCAGAGTGTGACATGCCCTGTCACCCTTTCGAATAGATTCCCATTTTGGGCTACTGTCCAGCTTCGCTATCCCTGTTACAATAGCTCTGGGTAGTGATAAATTATCATTTGATGTAATTTTGATATATGCTCCTCCATTTTGCAAAACTCACTCACTTCAAATTCCCGACCAGAACCTATTTGTGGTCTTCTATCAACGAGTACTACCTTAAATTCCATGTCTCCGTTGAAGCAAAGCTCATTCTTGGATTGAGACACATTTTCTATAACACTCAAAACCTTATCAGCATTAATGGACTAGCACTCAGTAAATGGAACTAACACAGGCGTATTAAGGCTTGGCTGTCTAATTTGAATGCCTACCATACTGTCGGGAGGGCAGCTATGTAACATCTACTTAATAGCTTCATCAAAAGCCTGTTCAAAAATCTCAAAGAGATTAGGGCATTCATGAAGGTTATTAAAACGCAACAAAAATGCCTTAGCGGTTGTCCTAAACCTACAAACAGAAATGCTTGGTAGTTTATGTATTTCAAAGTACTGATTCAGATCCATTTTTAAGGAAAACTATATGTATCCATACTTATAGACACATAATCTATAAATACTTATATTTTGTTACTTAAAAAAAATAAAAATGGAGGAGATACAAGAAATCAAAAAGCTTCATTCGTGGACATGGAAAGGAAGCCATATGGGAGGATAACAAAGCCGCCCATTGAGATATGTGGTCGTAATTTGGAGAGGCCCATGTACCCTTTGATGATTCAACTTTGTTAAATTTGCCAAAAAGCATTGTGTGAACAGGAATTTTTCGAAACTAACGGCGGTCTATGGTACATTAATATTCAGATATGCCCTAGATGTGGGGTATATAATAGAGCAGCGCAAAAGCTGGAACTAAAGTGCTCAAACGGTATGCAGCAGAAGCAGCCAAAGAACTAAAAGCTAAAATTGCTCAAGAAAAAAGTCTATAAATATGAACCCACTAGCGTAATTTCAATAATCTCTTAAGAACATGGCTTCTCCCGGAGAGCTCACCTACCAGCAATTCATTCTAAAACTTGTTGAAAAAGCATGCAAACGGTTTGTGACAAATCATGATGTTCAAAATATAGGTTTGTTTTTCAGGAGAATTGTTGATGGTGAGTTTAGGGAGCAGAGAGAGAAGAGCTCAAACACGACGCGTTTTGGCAGTTTGCGTTAGACTTGAAAGATTGCATTCTGGAATAGAAAATGGGACAGCTGTTCAGCCAATGGCAACAGTTCAATTAAAACGGGAATAACCTGTCCGAAAATATGTATGCTAATTGTGTTTGGTACAACGTAAACTATCTGATATAGCTTTCCTTGATAAATATTAAACTAGTTTTCTCGTTAAAAATGGATCAAACGTTGAAAAAATTGTACTACAATACTAAATTGGGGTACTCTGGTGTAAACCAGCTGTACCTCAGAGCCAAAAAAGTATTTCCAAAATCAAAAATAAAACAATGGTTAGAAAAGCAACCATCATATAAGCTTTGCACAAACCTGCATTAAGAAATATTTGCGGAACAGGGTTCTAGTAAGCAGTATTGATGAGCAGTGGCAAGATGATCTGGTTGATCTCCAATCACTAGCTCTGCACAATGATGGGTACAAGTATTTATTGAACTGTATAGACATTTTCTCAAAATACTCATGGTTTAAACCCTTAAAAAGCAAATCTTCTAATGATATTGTTGAAGCTTTCTAGGAAATCTTTAAAGATCAAAAACCATATAAATTACAGACTGATGCAGGTATAGAATTCGTGAACAAAGAGTTTCAGAAATTTTTAAAATCTGAATCTGTTGACTTTTTTGTTACTAAAAGCGAAAGGAAAGCATCGGTAATGGAACGATTTAATCGCATTTTAAAAGAAGAAATGTGGCGGTACTTTACTAAAAAGAATACATATTGGTACATAGACGTCTTAAACAATCTCATATATAATTATAATCATTCTATGCGTAGAACTATAGGTACATTTCCGGCAAACATTACGCTAAAAAAACGAGCAAGAAATTTTAAATAAAGCGTTTCGCATTACAAAAGAAGATGCAGCATTTAAGTTTAATGTTGGTGATAAGGTACGTCTAAATAAAGTTAAGCGCACTTTTGAAAAAGGATACTGGTCTAATTGGACCGATGAATTTTTTATTGTTAAAGAGAGATACTCTAGAACCCCACCAGTGTATATTTTAGAAGACCAAATGGGTGAAAAATTAGAAGGTATTTTCTACGAAACAGAAATGCAAAAAATTATTTTTTCAACTAAAGATTTGTTCATTGTTGAAAAAATTCTATAAACTCGAAAATGCGGCAACAAAACTGATTATTTTGTACGATAGAGAGGTTACCCGCCCAAATTCGATTCTTGGGTCACTGATCTGATAAATGTACAAATGGTAATTTTCAATCTGATCTTAAAACAGGAAAAATGGAGGCTAGTCATTGTTTCTTCAAGCATATTTTATGTCGTTTATTGCAAAATGCCTACTTTTCTGACTCCTTATTTTGGTCTTTTCAAGCTTTATTAGGAAACGCTTAGAAAAAGGCGACATGTGCCCCCTCTTCAGGTTATGGCAGTATTTTAGTCGCAAGGCTAAATTTTATTCTGCTAAGCTTCATGCAAAAAGCGTTGATGATCACATTACTTCATCTAGAAAGCGCAAATTTTTGTAAAGTTTGGAAAATTTCTTTCAAAGTTTGGAAAATTTTTGTAAAGTTTGAAAAATTTCTAAGCAGAGTTTGGAATCAATTTTGTATGCTTAAGGATAGCAAATTTGTAGACTTTGGAAAATTTCTTGCAGGCTTTGGAAAATTTCTTGTAAAGTTTGAAAATTTTCTTGCTGAAATTGAAAAATTTTGCAATAAATGAAACTCTAGTTCATTCAATTTGGCATTGCTCAAACATTGATTAAATTATTCTATGTGCTATATGCAATTCATGTTCTCTTTTTGCACCAGTGAGAATCATTTTTCCGCTGGTAAACAGTAAAAACATTACATTCCTGAATTTATATATTAAGCCAAGAAAGAGTTCTACTTCATACATGCATTTTCTTTTAACCAACTCATAGAATTTGCAAAGATTTATGCGAAATCCTTAATCAGCAGTGCCTACAAACAGCTGAGGTTGTATTTTTAGGTGATAGGCTTGTGCATTTATTAGCTCTATAAAATGTTTAATTGCATTTTCGCCATCTTTAACCTTTATAGCTCCTACGCATTCAATTTTACTGACTTGAATATTAATAATGTAGCATGAGGTGGTCGATATATGATACCTGGAAATTTCTGAGAATTATATTGTGCAGTATTTGGTAATTTTGCATATATATTATCTAGATCAAGTGTGTAAGAGCTGCAGTAAGCACTATGTTTTGAATAGTGACTATTTTCTATATATACACACCTGTTCCTTAATATATATTTATAAACCATAATTTTTAAACATCCTTTTACTTGCCTTGTTTCTGGGCCAACAAAGTCTGGCAAGACAACTTTTGTCTGGCAATTATTAGAAAACAGAGCACACTTGATTGATACAAAAATTAAAAAGATTTGGTGGTGCTTTGCCGAAAATCACCCGCTTTACAGGGAAATGCAAGACGTTTCATTTATAGAAGGGCTTCCTGATTTTAGTTATTTAAAAAAGTCTAGTTAAATGCCGCAAATTTTGATATTAGATTATCTAATGCAAGGGAGCAAGAGTAATGTTCAAATTGTACAGCTTTTCACAAGGAGATGTCATCATTGTAATATTAGCATTAGTCTTGCCAGACTTTGTTGGCCCAGAAACAAGGCAAGTAAATAGATGTTGAAAAGCATTACCTACTTATGCTACATAGAACAAGTTCAACGCGTAGCTACACAACTTTGCAGGTACCTACTGTGCAAGTTTAATTAATTTTATTTTGCTGCACATAAGCATAGAATTTTCGATATTTTGGACCCATCATTCTAACCTAACAAAATTTACTGCAAAAGTATATGAACGCTGATATTTTACGCTTGTATTCATAAAAATTTTGAGCGATAATGGTTTGGAACGGGTCCACTGTATCATCCCCCAAGACGGAAGATGGGAAATTTTCTGAGCAAAATAATGGCGAAAACGATTTATAATCGAAATTTCCTTTAAACCTGATTTACCTTGTCCAGAATGTCATTTTAGCATGTTAATTGTCCTTAAGATGATTCTGATCCAAAAGAGCTCACTCTTTGTTTTCCCAGACCGGCCAACTTATGTATATATGGTTTAGATTAAAAGTGGACAGCAACGAAATTCTCTGGGGTGCAAGATTTTTAAAGGCCAAAAAAATGGCCTAGAATGGTGTTATGGCGAGAAAACACCATTTTTCAACATTTTTCATCAAAAAATTCCGGAAAAAACAAAAAAATTTCAAAAATGTAATCCTGGGGTATTTTGGTTACTCGATGGGATGGGGTACATACTTCCTCAAACCCTCTCCCCTCACGCCCAGGTGTGCTCTAGATCCTCAGAGTAGAAAAATGAAAAACTTTTAAAATATTATAAAAAAGCTATAAAAAGCAGCTTTTTCTACGAATTTATATTTGATTTCTGGGAACTTTCGTCAAATCGCGAATTCTGAGGGAGGAGGGGTAAAAAAACAGGTGGGAGGTGAAAGTTTTTTCTGAGGGTGAAACCCATACGTGGGCTTAGGGGCGGAGGGAGTTTAGGGGTATGCACCCTCCCCCTGAAAAACCAAAATACTCCCTTCAGAATTCAATTTTTTCAAATTTTTTGTTTTTTTCGCAATTTTTCGATGCTAATGGATAGTGCTTGTTGAGAAACGTTGAAAAATAGTGTTTTTTCGCTGTACCACAATTTTTTAAGCCATTTTTCGAAATTTTGAAGCTCTTGCACAACCCAGAATTTTGGTGCTGCCCACTTATAGTGAAATTCTTCATATCATGTTTGTATGCCTACTAAGGTCTGTTTCATTTATCAGAGAGCTTTGTCAGCAAGCATTTTCCGAGGTTACAGTAAGTCTATTTACCCTACTTACTGTAGGTCATTTAGAAATCACTGTAGCTATGTACATAGGAAGAAAGTGTCTTTCAATAAAATTTCTTACGGCATAATTTATTCTCGTCTTCAAGCACATCATGCAACATGCGGATGGAATTCGCACATTCAGCTTGTCATAAATCGACCGTTAAACACAATAGACTAGCATTTTAAACATCGCCGAAAAGTTTTGCTTAGCCTAGTGGTAGAACGTCTGATTGTCGTCGAAACAACACGGGTTCGATTCCTGCTGCTGGATTCCTATTCAAGCGCACTTATTGTAGTAGGTTACAACACTGTTTAGATGCTTGAATTAAGTCTATATGGACGGTTTAGTGTATTAAAAATGAAAGAGTGTCGGCCAATCAACCCCACTCAGCTTTTCTATCGAGTTGCAGTAAATCACATAATTAGGCATACTCTAGCCTTCAAAAGAAATTCATTGAAAAAGCTCTCAAATAAATGAAACAGACTATAGCCTCTCATGATAACTCGTCCCCGACATTCCGCCCCGCACAATTCGCCCCCAACAACCATAGGTGGGTGGCACCAAAATTCTGGGGGTGCAAGATTTTTCAAAGGTCAAAAAAATTGCCATAAAAACGGCGGTATGGCGAACAAAACACCATTTTTCAACGTTTCTCATCGAGCACTATCCAATAGCATCAAAAAATCGCTGAAACAGAAGAAAAATTTTAAAAAATTCAATTCTGGGGGGTACTTTGATTTCTGGGGGTATTCCAACTTCTGGGGTTGCATACCACACCTGGGCGTGGGGGTTTGGGGGTATACACCATAAGCGGGCAGCAAGAAAATTCTGGGAAGGGGGATGCAAGACTTTTTTGAAGGTCGAAAAATGGCCCTAAAAATGGTGGTATGGCGAATAAAACACAATTTTTCGACGTTTCCTCTCGAACACAATCCATTGGCATTAAAAAATTGCGAAAAAAACGGAACAAATTTTCAAAAATTGAATTCTGAGGGGTACTTTGATTTCTGGGGGTATTTTGGTTTCTGGGGAGTGCATACCCTCTGTAATGCAACTAATCTCTCATAACACACTAAATCAGACAATATTTAGGAATAATATCACACTATGAACTAATATGAAATAATAACATAGAGCTAGTCTATCACTTGGTGACACACTCACATACTATAAGTCAGTTTTATTATTCTAGCATTATGCGATAAAACTATTTGCTCTTGAAACTAGAAAAGCTATTTTGAGCAGCAGCTGCAGATCGAAAACTGGCGCCAAGTTAGTGTCCCTTTATTTCAAAAACAAGGCTCACTCACACTCGCCCAAACGGTTTTCTGGAAAATATACCATTCACGTGAAAAATGACCATTCGTACAAAAATAGCTAATATTAACTCTAAGCTTTTCCAAGACCCAGCAAACTGTAGTCCACGTGAACACAGCTTAGTCACAAAATGAATAACACCGAGTAAAGTAATATAGCTTATAGCACTAAATGACCATAGAAACCTACAGGCGGCGCCAACTAGCTCTCCCGGGAATGACCATACTCACATGTATTAAAAAAGTATATAAACCCCTGGCCGGTCCCCAACTCGCACTCCGCCCACATCGCTCTATATCTTGATTTATCGTCCAACGTCCGGCTATCTTATCGTCTTTAGTTCTATACACCAGTTATTTAACTATTTTAAATAAGCTAAATTGCTTGACACCTGTTTTGTGCACCGTAATACCGTAAAACTGAACTCTCCTCGCTTTCCTCAGGCCCCCACCAACTTGGTTAAGACTAGATCTCAAAGTAAAAAAGCTAGTAAACAAAATGGGTACCGTTGATCTTCATGGATTGCAAACACTTTTTACTAATAGTGCTGAAGACGTTACTAGGAGAACTTTAGGTAATGTTTTGACCGCTGTTTAGGATCACTCACCCCTGCTGCTCACTCAGACCCAACATCCGCTATTTTATGGTAATTCAAATGATAAATATTTCCGACTGGCTTTTACTTTTTAATCGCTTCACTACTGCCCACAATTTAAATGTACAACGGAAAATATCACTTTTACCTACTTTTCTCCGTGGATTAGCACTCACTTTTTCAAACCACAAGGAACAAGAAACACTAAATAATCCGTTAAGCTATCAGCATTGGATGAATGAGCTAAAAACTGAAAACCCCGTAAGTAGAGACTCTGCACTCCGTGAAATGCAGCTAGTACATAGTACTCAAAACCCTAATGAAACCGTTTCTGAATTTGCTGTCGATATCAGAAATTTAGTCAAAGCAGCTTACCCTACCCTTAATACTGAACAGCGCAAAACAGTAGCTAAAGGTGCATTTTTGCGAGGCTTAAAACCTGAGATTAAGCGTTACACACTTCTCGGCACTGAACCCCAAAACCTGGAAGAGGCCATTAGGAGGAGCGACACATCAAGAGATTCAAGAGCAGGCGTATAGCACTTCCACACCCTGTTTTGAACGCACACGTTAAACAAGCTCCGGAATTTTCTGTCTTAACTGCTAGCATGAACAACTTATCCCGCCAAATAGCTAATCTTATTGTACAATCGCAACATAAGTGGCAGTCTAAGGGACCTAATGACCGCAACCAAGGCGCCTGGAAGCGGGATGAAAGTCCTTGGACTAGCCAGGGTAAGAATCGATGTTGGAAATGTGGGAGAGTTAGGTCACCATGCAGTCAAGTGCAACCAAAACTCACATTCTCCTCACCAACCCCATGCTTATAGGGCGAATCAGCAGAATTTCAGACCGACTTTACATTCGGGAATGGGAATAAATCACCCGAGGCACCAAGTCAGGACTGATGCCCCAACTTTTGGTAGCCCACGGCATAATGTAGTAGTCGATGTGCAGAAGTGTCGATCCCGGGGATATGAAAATGGAGTCGAAAATAGAAATATAAATAGTGGCCAGAGCTCGAATGATTTTACGCGTATGGAAAATAATTTGTGTTTGTCTGAGTCGTATCCAGAAGGCACTAATTTTATTAGTTTTGACTCGAAGGGCCACGAATTTGATACTATTAATTGTTTGGTTTTGGAAGGGCTGGGGAAATGTGAAGTTCTAGAGCAAAAAGTCTTAACCGAAGAAAATTTGGCTCTAAACTCCTTTTCCATGGAACAGAAGGTGGAAAATATGCCCGTTGACCTAGGGAGGTTAGGTGGTGGTGACGTTTTAGTCACGAATAAAATTTCTCTGAAAAACTGCAAAAAGGGACAGTTTGAGCGCCTTCTGGTCATGAACGCGCCTAGGTCACCAAAACTTGATGCTGCAGCCGAAAATGTGATGGGAAATGAAAGTTTTTGCGTTCATGATAAATCCCTGAGCCTCGGACACTTCTTTGCACTCTTATCCTTTGTTTTCTTGCCATTTTAATGCCGGTTGGCCAATGTCACACTGCCCTAACCTACGTACGTATAATTTCTGTGGTAAATTACAGGACGGATATACCTTAGCCGTTCCTAAAACTGTAGAATGTGTACCTCCCTCCTTACCTCCGCCCCATATAAAATGAAGGTGGACATTTTGGGTACCTATGGACACACCTTACACAACTGAAGCTATAAAATGTTATATACATAATAGAACTATCTGCACTAACACTGGTTTTCTGGGAAGCAAGGGGATAGTTTATGACAGGACCTCCATGAAACCTGTTACGGCCACTGTTTGCTCTGAAGCTTAGAAAACAAAAAGATGGCAAGATCATACCCTCTACGATATGCTTCATGGATTTTGGACTACCAAAAATAACCTAACTGTAAATTTTTCGTGGTGTTGTAAAGATATTTGCAAGTCTGCGATAAATTTCTTCATTGAAATAGGTCATGTTCGAACCATGGACGGGACAACACTGAGCTCCGATTTTTGTGATCTTCAAGGATGCCACGCTCAGCGCGGCAAATGCGTAACTGATGACGCCATAGTGATCTGGGACCCATATCCACTAGAATCTGTTTACAAGTACCATAAGCTAGGAACATTTATGTTAGATGTGAATTTTCCCTTCATAATAGTTAAGGAATTACAAAGTGGATTTACACTGACCAACCCAACAACTAGCTGTGGATTAATTAGCACTTATGATACATTGCAAGGTGTTTTAATAAGAGGCATTATGGGAAGGGATAGCTTCCTTCTCGCGAAAAACAGTATGAAAACTCTCACCCAAAATCCCAAAATGCTAATCTTTTACCCAAAAAAGGTATTACTGATCCGGAAAATGCTAAATTACAGTATCTAGAACAGCGTATTTTGCAAATAGAATCAGGAGGGATTTAAAACCGTCTGGTTAGAACTATGCGAGGTCTGCACCAGCGCCAATCAGACACTATTAAGCAAATTTTACACATTGACACAACCGCAGGAGCCCGGATCTTACTTAAGCGGACTGACATTCATGCTGTATTTGCTGGGGATGTTCTTATGGTCTGGCAATGTCATCGAGTTAATACTATTAAAATTTATTGGGATCATAAAGTTCGAGACACATGTTATTTAAATTTACCTGTTGAAATTGGCGCTAATCAATTTTTTGTTTCACCTGGGGCACGGATTTGACTATGTTTTCTCACAGAATACCATGTGAGAAGAGAATAACGAGCATCTATCAAGAAAATAAAAATAACTCCCGCTTCCCAGGGAGCTCACACACGTTTCACAAACCCACATTCAGCTTATCTGGAGCGGAAACTGGACCCCATTCACTTTCAATTCCCCGACGCTTTTATTTCATGACACTATGAGTAGTTTCAGCGATATTTGTGGCGCTCACGAATTAGAACAGAAAATAGATCGTGCGTATGAAGTACACCTCTCAACTATCCGAAAATCCTCAGCTAATTTATCAGATTCTTGCAGGGACAGGGGACCCCAATTAACAGCGTAATTGACCACAGTCAACAAAAATTTGAACACCTCATTGATCGGACTGCTCTAGGAGCTTCCGAACACTTTTGATCACTTTACTCAGCGGTATATACCACGGCACTAGTAAATCTTCTTGTGATTCTGATTATCGTACTTATAATCGCCGCGCTTACGTACATAGGATACTTACGCCTTAGGAAATATTGGCGAAATAGATCCCAACGAATAGCGGATGGTAAATGAGAGGCTAGGGTGGAACTCTCGAACTTGAGCTCTGCAAGACCAAGTGGGATACAAAAGGAGACGGTATTTTGTCAAAAACAGCTCAGAAAAAGAAAAAAACGCAAATCCTGTAACTTTTTGGGCTCCTTCTGCGTAAACGACCACATAAAAGATGAAAGCACCGAGTCAATTTCCGACCTCTCAAAAATACTCATTCAGGATTTCAAGTGATAAAATACCAGCTTTACTTGACTCGGGCTCTGAGGCTTCCCTTATAAGCAGGCGTCTATTTGAAAACCTTTTTGGACCCGCCCCTGAACTAACTCTCAAATCCCCGAGGTTACACAAAGCCTTATCACCTCAACTGGTCACCCGAAATAGAAGCTACTAATCGCGCTAAATTAATGGTTACCATAGCCGCACAGTGCAAAAGTGTTAATTTTATAATGTGCGATTTAACTACCATGACTGAAAATAGTATAGATTGCATATTAGGCTGCGATGCGCTGCGTTTTACTAAATGATGTGAATTCGAATATAGCTAAGCAATTTGCAACGATAAATAGGCACAATATCCCCTTTTTGACAAATGAGAAGACATTTCCATGGCATGATGGAAGGTTCAGATACTGATCTTGCTTTTTTCTTTGAATTGTTATTTTTTAATTTTTTTCTTTGAACTGTTAAAGGTTTAGATGGCTGGAGGTGCTCAAGGGAAGCAAGATCAGTACTTGAACCTTCCATCATGCCATGGAGATGTCTTCTCATTTGTCAAAGAAGGGAATATTGTGCCTATTTATCGTTACAAATTGCTTGTAGCTATATTCAAAATCACATCATTTAGTAAAACGCAGTGCTTCAGCAGCCTAATATACAATCTATATTATTTTCAGTCATGGTAGTTAAATCGCAAATTATAAAATTAAGAGTTATGCACTGTGCGGCTATGGCTAACCATTAATTTAGTGCGATTAGCTAGCTTCTATTTCGTGTCCAGTTGAGGTGATACGAGCTGTAAAAGTATCCTCAGGGTTTGAAAGTTAGTTCGGGCGATGACCGAAGGTATTCAAATGACGCCTGCTTATAAGGGGAACAGCCTCGAAACGCAGTCGAGCAAAGCTGGTCAGTTTATCGCTTGAAATCAGAGATGAAGTATTTTTGGGAGGTCGGAAATTGACAAGTTGGTTCACTCCTATCCTGAATTTTGATTGAAAACGTGCATTAGCAGGCTCTTTTTAGACAACTGGTTCTGCCATTTTCAGCCACGGAAACCTTCTAGAAGGTCAGGGGTGTTTCGAATACGTAGCTAGATTCCAAGTAGAAAGAGATCATTTCGATTGACTAAGGCAAAATCATGACTGAAAGACATATGTTTTGTAAAGTCCTCTGAGTTGTCAATAACCTGAGAATTTATTTGCCCTGGGTGTGATTAAAATGTTCTCACTTTATCTGTATTGATTCCTACTAATTTTACGATAGCGCGAAGCTTATCAAACCTACTGCAGACAATCGCGAACTCGCCTTTTTTCAAATTTTATTCATATTCTTTCGTACGTTTCTTAGGTTTTCTCCATCATTACGCAAAATAGCTTGTCTCCTCATTCCTTATTCTTTTTTCATTCAAACTTTCATTGCTGCTGATCTATTTTGCCTTGATTTTCTTTTGTGTAGGACGTTGCTTCATCATTCTAAAAATTCTTCAAATCCATGGCTCGACTATTGTGCAGAGCGGTCTTTTAAAAATATCCGATATAAAATGCATGGAATAGCTCCGCTGCAAGTATAGCGGCAGCAAGCAGTTTCATTAATGATTTAATAGATAGATTTAATGATAAACACTATATAATGCTAAACTATATTGTACTATGACCGGCATTAGGAAACCGGATATACTGTATTTCATGTGCTACATTTATTACTATATAAGTACAGAACACAAAGAATAAATGGTTATTTCTTTAGGTGCATCTTACATTTATGCACGTTTGTTACATGTAACGGCAGCAAGCAGTTTCATTAATGATTTAATAGATAGATTTAATGATAAACACTATATAATGATAAACTATATTGTACTATGACCGGCATTAGAAACCGGATATACTGTATTTCATGTGCTACATTTATTACTATATAAGTACAGAACACAAAGAATAAATGGTTATTTCTTTAGGTGCATCTTACATATATGCACGTTTGTTACATATTTGGGGGGCAATCTGCGTTATATTCAACAGAAATTTTATTTTATAAATTTCTGATATTATGCCCACCCATAGTCGAAAGCGCGGCCGGTTAAAATTGTTGAAATGAAGGTTTTTGGATTTGACAAACGATAACCCCGGCCAGTGTATTATTAGCACCCGTTCCCAAGAATTTGTCGCATTAGTGCCCTTGATTTAAATTAGTGGAACAAATAAACTTTATTTTCCCGGAAATTTTGATAAACGTGAATGGGCGCCCAAAAATATTATTGGAATTCGGAACGTTTATCGGGCACAGTTTGAAACCTCGTCTAAATCGTGTGGAACTTTTATGGGGCACATAAGTCATTTACAATGTTGGTCGTCGATTCATTGTGAAATAGTAGGCGAGGAATATTAATTTACGAAATTATGTTTATGGAACGTTGATTAGGATCCGTTTCAATTGTTGTGAACAAAATTTCTAATCGAGAAATTTTGGCACATAAAAGTATTGTATGTAGCTACATAATTACGATAAATGAATGTATATGGGAAAGCGAGGTTCGTATGATGAAATTAGCTCCAATTTTTGAGATTGTTGAGCCCGAAAAATATTTGCAAGTGAACGAACTATAACGTTGGTTGAAGCTTCGATTTATCAGATACAAATGATTAAGTTTTTCATGCGGAAAAGTACAAAAACTTTGTTTGCGTTTTGTACTTAACTTTTATGTGTGAAGAAAATGCGAATAATTAAATCGACGACTTGCTGCCCTAATTATACGAATTTTGGCTTTCGAATGACGATTGAACACTTTTGGTGTTAACATTGATATAATTCGTATATGCGCTCGACAAAAATACATACATAAATTGACATTATATGATAGCCCGGGACCCGATTTACAGAGATGCAGCACACAAAACAATGCATTGTTAATGTTAAATGGTATTATACATTCTAATATGCCACACTTGTGTCTACACAGCACTTGTCAGTGATCGGAATTTTTAAATTGTTCTTACAATTTCGATTCAAAATATATTGATTATTTTTCTAAAGATCAGTATATAACTGATAAAATTATTATTAGTGCTGTTGTACAATTTTATCAAAATTCTACGTACAAACAATCACTATCACCTCGGATTTATTTCGATTTGCCAAGTAATCGACATTCATAGTCAATATTTCGCATTTATTCTCGGTATACCAAAAGCCGAACCTTTCAGTTGTTTTCTTACCTACTACGTCATTGTTGATTTCTACCTGGAATCTTGGTGAGTTTACACTAACTTGTATCTACAATTTCTACAACCTCTGAACTCCGTTGTCGAGGGAAGAGAGGGTCAGTTGTGGGAAGGTGAGTGTGGACAAATCTCGATTTCTCGACGTAGGAGGAGTCCTCAAGAGTGAGGTCCGGGCCACAACAAGGTGTGTAAACAAAACGCGAGTGTAAAGGGCAAATTGGGAAATTGGAATGACAGCAATGCAGCGAATGAGGAATCAGATTGAGCAGCTGCAGGATACCATCACTCGACGGCAGGACCAACTGGCACAGCTTACCTTACGTTGCCACCGATGGTCCGCAACCAGCGTCTACAGTGGCCAATGTTGGTTGTTGGAGAAATATTTTATGGGCGATCAGATGATAATTATGATCTGTGGGTTGATAGATTCAACAGGATGGCACAGGCAAATGGCACGGGATGATAAAAAGAAGCGGTTGCTAGTCCCCACATATTTTTTGTGGCTTTGCAGAGCAAGCCTATAATACAATTCCATTGGATGTAAAGAGTAGGATGAATTTTGACCAATTAGTGGAGCGACTACGAGAAAGGTTTGTACCATTAAACGACCGTGAGGTCAAACAACAGCAATTTCATGACTGTCGTCAGCAGCAACCTAGAGAGCCAGTTTATAAGTATGCCATTGAGATACAGAATTTAGCGCTTCTGGCTTACCCTGATGCCAATCCAGCCGCGCCAGATGACATGATGCGCCATATTTTTGTGAAAGGACTGCAAGATCAGCTCTGGCGAAAAGTTATCCAGACCCGTAAACCAACATCATTTTCACAGGCTGACAATGTATGCCCGCCATGAAGAGCAACAACAACATAATATTGAGAAACAGCACTAAAAGCTCAGGGGATGTTATGCCCCGAAATAATAATCAGTTACTATATACTGTCATCCGTGGTCGTGGAGTGTGGTCTTCAAAGCGGGAGACCACCAGTTACATCTCGCCTGAGTGCAACACGCTGTTTTAGATGTGGTCGCCTAGGACATTTAGCCCGTTACTGTATCGGTCATGGCAAAACTCCCCAAAATAGAGCCACAACAAAGGGCTGGGTCCAGCAATCCGGCTGGACATATAAGCTGCGACATCAATTAAGGCAATCTTCTCACACCATAAGGGGATCACAACATTCCCATTTATATAATTCAGGCATTTCTACACCAAGACGTCCAGCACTGAGACGCCAACCAGCAGCTAGGCCAGCGGTCAGAGGTGGGACTTATACAGTGGTAAATCATCGCATGAATCAAAGTAATTCACGCACAACAATGGACACAAATGACCATCCATCAACAAGCACACAGCGCAGTCAAGGTGTAAATGATGATAAACGTGTCCAGTATAAAATGGTGAATGATACAGCTAGTGACTCAGGTGAAAACGTTCCTAGTGACATCATTTGTATCATCATGAATGATTTGACTACAACGACTAAGCCAGAAACTCAGGACCTGGATTTAGAACCATTAACACTGTCAAATCAAATGAGGTTGGCATTTTACCTGCATCACTGTTTACATCAAGAATTTGTGATGTTTGTTATCACTTTTCTGACACTTTTTTGCTAATCTTAGTCAAGCCACTATTGATGGTTACCAATATTGTGAACATCGCATAACTGGTTCACACTATGAGATACCCAAAAACGTTATCTGCAAAATGCCACGAGTGCAAGACAACCCATCAGATTTTTTAGCAGCAAGAATTAGGGTGCCTAATTTAAAAGCCAAGTTCAGTCCATGCTTATCGATGCACAGCAATGAAACGGACTATTTGCACAAACAAAGGAGCGTATTTGGTTCTAAAGGCAAAACTCAAGACCAGGAAGGGAAACTGTAGTATCATCTCAAAATCGATGTAAGCGAATGGTCTTAACTGAATTCTATCGTGGGGCCCAGCTTTTGGCATGTTAAAAGTAGCAGTCTGTGACAAGCAGTAGCTCATGGATACTCTCGCTAATGAGTGTTGCTGCAAAGAGGATGTTTGTGGTAACCGCTGGGAATGACTATTGTGCAAGCTTGGAAGAAGCCCAAGGAACCTATGAATGGCCGCCTTGTCGAACATCAAATCTGGGCGATGTGTCAATGTGTCGTGCTGACGCCTCTGGATTGTGAATTGGACGGTTCTGGTGTTGTTGTTTGGAACCCTAATGATCTCATGGCGCCATGTCCGTATGTGACGGACAATCATGATATCACCATTCAACGATCTGGAGAGTATTATGGCAACAAGAACATCCAACAGGCATTTACTCAAATGAGGCAATTACTAGCGCCTCATCATAGTTGTCTACCTCAATATCTGACATTGATGGATCAAGGCTTTATCCTGTAATTTTTTGATGCAGAATCCTTTCTGACTGGCCGATTCTAGTAAAGTTAAAACCAGATGTGATGTAATAAACAAAGCAACAAGGTAATAAAGACCCATTAATGAATGAAAAACAGCCCCAACCAGATTTTGACCTCAACAGTTGGAAGTTTACAATACCTGGAGGCTAATCTGCGACAATGGGAAGTACTGCGATTTCGCCAACTATGAATGCAGATATGTTCCCTGGCTGACATGCAGCTGCAAATGGTGCGCCAATTTTTACGCCTAAGATGTGACAATTGCTGCACCGATTGTGGCTTAAACGTACTGATATAGCAGCAAGGATGGCTGGTGAATCTCTTTTAGTGTGACCTTGCACACCAATGGAAATTGATTTTGTCTTTTGGAACCACAAAGTCGGATCAGACTGCTATGCTCTGATGCCAGCAGTTGTAAAATGAAAGCATGTACTTTATCCTACCGGGCTCAAATGATTTAGTAACATCTTCACCTAAAATTCCATGTTTTGAAGCCCCTACAGGTGTTCATTATGATAATTTGACTCACACCTGGCAAAGTTTGCGAGGACCAGTGGACGTGAAACCATTGCTCCATAATTTCACAACAGCATTAGAAGGAGGAGCCACGCCTCACCATTCTTGATGCGCCCTCATTGCATTCATGATCATCGAGTATCACTCGCCACCCTTCCAAACATCATTGGCAGTCAATTTATTAGAAATACATCATCTAAGACAACAATTACACAATCTAGTGAACTTTACATCAAGAGTTCCATGTAGACCCTAAACTATTTAGAGAAACCATCAAAGAGACATTGGTGATGGAATAAAGGACATCAATGGCCTATTAATTTGCCAACTACGACGATCAGTGCGAGGCTTAGCCCAAGGATCAGGACATTTTCTTTTGTTTCTCACAGGTGGATGGATGCAATCAATATCCAATGCACTTGTATGGATCATAATCATAGCACTCATCATTGTTGTGTCCCATTTTTGTGCTCGCTATGGTTTGCCTTTGCCTATGTTGTGAGTGGTTATGTGGTTGGAGCATTTGTATACATTTGTCGCTGCTGTGTTCAAAATTTGCCCATTCAGACAAGCGGGGCAGGAGACAAGCAGCTGGACAAAATGATGAACACTATAGATTAGCTCAATATACACCAAATCCAGCTGAACGAGCAACCGCATCAAAATCG
>JAVLUZ010000014.1:0-250840 GCA_036768485.1 Mermis nigrescens | reverse complement strand
TACTTCCAGTTGATTGCGTATTGCGCGTATAATATCTAAAATGAAACTCTGCCTAATATAATAAGCAGGCGTGATGTTACGAACGTTTATGGAAGCATCATTTCTGTTGACTTATAACCAGGATCCTTCACACAATACTATGACTTTGTTGAATTGATTGGTTTTTCACTATTGATCGACCGCCATTATAGAATATTATTGAGTTGGCACTTGGCAGCTTTACTACAATTTTGGTAGTTTTTGACATTTGGTAGTTTGGGTCCCGTAAGCTAAACCACAGGGTGGAAGTTTTCCAAACATCTAAAACGGTTTTTTGACGTTTTTCTGAATAGTTTTGGTAGTTTTTAAATTTCGACCTGGCAACCCTGCGTAGTGTAGTGGATGAAATTGGAAAAAGCATAGTTTTTTCCGCGTTTTTGTCTGTTTGTCAACCAAAATTCTGAAACTATGGAAAACATTTTTAAAATTTCGGTTGGCATTTGAGGCGAATTCTAGAATACATTCATTTTCCATATTTCGAAAAATAGCGTTTTATGCGATTTCAAGTGGGTATCTTTTAATATAAAAGTTGAAAACGAATGACCTATGAAAAAGAAACTTCAGGAAAATTTCATTTCTATCACTATTCACATATAATCAAAATTGTCTTTGGAGGTTCTGTGCGTCTCTTTAGATTGAGTACCAGGATGGTCTAGCTAGTGATGGACAGAACTTTGCCGGGCCAGGCTGGCCGATCGGTAGGAAAATATTATTGCATGACACCTTTGGGGTGGGCATAGGAAAAGTAATCAGCAACTGCTCCATTTAGTAGTAAATGGCAAGCGCAAAGTTAAGGACGCACTTTCCAGTTTTAGCAGCGATATGATGTGACCGATTTTTGCGCCATTTCGTTAGAACTGCCATACAATTACTTTCTGGCTCATTTTTCTGTCCTGAAAGACGCGGAAAAAGAAATAAACCAAATCCATACAAAATTCACAGTTACGGTACTTCAAACACCATCCTTGGATACTCCATATTTAGAGCCACTTTAGAATTTTCTGATTTTTCAGAAGCTGTTTTGCTAAAAACATATTTTCTGCTCTTTGTGATTAACGAATTGCAAAAAGAATTAAGTTATACTGCGCGTAAAGCAAGATTGAAAAATTCTTTGTAATGTTTGCACAAAGTTTTCCAGTTAAAGATTTCAGGTAAGTTAAGAATATGGTACTTTCAAGTCCTACAAATAGCTTCAGAAGAGCGGATTTTTCAACAAATTGCCATTTCAAATGAAAGAAAGAGCAGAAAAATATTCTCCGTCTTTAATCAATATTACAAAAGCTATGGGTTTCGTTAATTAGCCTGCTATTTCACAAGCATCTACTCGACCTAAGTATTTGAAGATTCAAACATACGAATGCAGAATCATGTAGATACTCAATTTGTCGATAAGCATCTATACCGCATCAATGGCATTTATACATCTAAGCATCCCTATACATCGACCTAAGCATCTATACATCAGCCTAGCACTCTACATCGACCTAAGTGCATCTATACAGTGACCTGAGCGGGAGCGACCTGGACTTAAGCAGCTTAAAACACCTTTGGGACATACTGTTAGGCCTTAGCATACTAGTAGCAAAAACTTAGATTTTCCCATATCTGGTCTGGAAAGTAAAACTGAAAAAACATGCAAAAAAATGAAAATTTTTTAGTCATTCTAAAATTTCGCAAACAGCTTTCCGCGCCTTTTTTCTTTGTTCTCTTTCATTGCTAGGCTTCCTGCCAGAATTTCAGCCATAGATATTCATTGTCAAGCTGAAATGTGTTAAAGTCCTCGGATCGAGTCGTTTGAATCGTCTCCACCCAACACTCAAATCAACAGTTGCCTGCAGAATTTGCAAGCATGGCTCGAGATTTTCACCAAATTTTTTTCCGCGCTGCGAATTTATCATGTTCTACCAGTTTGGCACAAAAATTTTGGCATTCCATATCTCGTTTTGACTTCAAATGCGAAGTAAACGGCATGTATTTTGGATCATCTCATAGTTCCAACGGTTTGAAGATTCAAGAAGGTGAGGATGCAGAATAACGTTCTAATTTAGGTCGACCGAAGCATCTGTATGTCAACCTGAGCATCTATACATTGACCTAAGCATCTACACCTCGATCTAGCGGGAGGACCTCGACTCTAGCAGCCCAAAGCCTACACTAACTGTCATTTAAGCAGAAGCTTGAATTTTTACATATCTTATCAAGTAAAATGACAGAAAAAATATGCAAAAAATTGATTTTTCAAATTTAAAAATTTTTAAACAAAAATTTTTCTGCGCAATAAAGGTTATTTCTCCAGTGATCCAGACACTGAAAATGTCAGATAAATAAGTTTTTAGCCTGAATTCAGAACATTTTGGTAAACAGTAAAATACCCACTTTAATGTAGCTATATCCGGAGTAACTTGTTCAACTCTTTGCTCACATCGCTACAACTTCTTCCTGATGCCCTAGTTTTGAAATACCCCAGATCCACACATATATTCTTGCCACATTGCTGCTCATCTGGGTGCAGTTTATGACAAAGTAGAGTACCGTCAAACTTATCTTCACCAATATTGGTCCGTTTTCCATGAAAATTCTTCTCCGCACTTTCTTTTGTATGTCCTCATTTACTAACCAATATCGTTCCTTTATACATACATCTGCAAATTTTCCGTTCACACCACTTGAAGCAATGTTTAGCCCGCCTTTTCATATAAAGTTTTATTACTATTATGTCACAACACACATGCACAGTGGGGGGATGAGGTAGGTATTACCCCTCACAGGGGTCAGATAGACCAGTACTGTCATCGAGTCTGACTTGAGCAAACAGGTCTTGTTCTGCATTATTTATGACATCAAAATCAGTAAAATGTCAAAATTTTTCAGTACTTTTAAGTACTTTTACTCAAAAAGCGCCCAAAATTGATAATTTTCGTATTTTGTAGTGTTAAAATTGATATAATGCAGTCAAAATGGACTAAAAATGCTTTTAAAATGTGTTATTAACACGAAAAACGTTTTATAGGCTATTTGACCATTTTGATCATTAAAACAGCAACAGAAATCGTGAACGTTTAATTTATATACCGTTTTAGATTTTGCATGTCCTTACAATGCCGACCTGACCTTGCGTAACTAGTTTCACAAGGAGTGTTATGTCACAAGAAACAAATTTATTCCAGTGTTTCACTGTCCGAATCATCAATAAAGTCTATGTCGGCTGATTAGCACACCATATGGTAAACTTAAGAATATGATACTTTTAGAAAAGGAGCAAAACTAATAAGACATGCCAAAATTTTTAGCCAAACTGGTAGATCATGATAAATTGGAGGCGCGGAAAAAAAAATTGCAGAAAATCTGAGTCATACTTGCAAAGCAGAGGACTTTCGATTTGAGTGTTGGATGGGACGATTAAACGGCTCAATCCAAGGACTTAGAAATTTGTCAGGAAACAAATAAAATGGGCTGAAATTATGGAAGGAAGCATAGCAATGAAGGAGAAAAAGAAAAAGGCGCGGAAACCTGTTCGAAATTTAAAAATTTTAAAAATTTTAATATTTTTTCAGTATGTTTTTCTCGGTTTTACTTGGATAAGATATACGAAAATCTAAGTTTTGCTTCTATTATACTTAGGCGTAGGCTTAGTATATTCGTGAAAGGTGTTTTAAGCTGCTTAGGTCAAGGTCGCTGTCGGTCAGTCGATGTATAGATGATTAGATCGATGTATAGATGCTTTATATCGATATATAGATGTTTAGGTCAATGTATAGATGCTTTGGTCGATATATGTATAGATGCTCAGTCCTTGTATAGATGCTTAGGTCGATGTATAGATGCTTAAGTCGATGTATAGATATTGAGGTCGACGTGATTGGGTATCTACATGTGATTCTGCTTAAATCTTTAAATACTTAGGTCTACAAAGACGCTTGCTTGAGTACGAAGAGGCTACTTAACGAAACCCATAGCTTTTGTAATATTGATCATAGACGGTTGAAATTTTCTCTGCAGCTTTTTTCAACATGTTCTGAGTACTGAGCAAAGAAATCACTCTTCTGAAGTTTATTTTTTGTATTTTGAAAGTACCATATTCTTAAGTTACTCCCACTATATCATTTGAATCTTCGCTACTGCTACTGATGCTGTAGACGTTGGATGCAATAGGTATTGGATGTAATAAATGAGACATCACAGATTCTCATAAGGGGGAGGGGGTATCACCACTCAGGGTCCAAGACACAAGTCACTGTCAAACGATTTTTAGTGAAAACCTTTTAAATTTTTTGAACTTAACCTTTTTAGGTATGGCAAAATTGTACTACCTAACTATTAGAGATTTCTCAAAGTAATTAATATCATTCTTTGAGAATGTGATTAGAGTGAGTAGATAAACTATCACTATAAAACATGCATGTAATCGCTTAAAATTTTATGAGGTCCCTCAGTATATTATATTATATATATTATATATTATATATTATATTCACACCGCATAAATAATGTCCTTCTCCCCTGTTAAAATTTGTGATCAAAGCATAATTTTTAACTCTTTATTTTGTGTTGTATTTCTGTTTCATTTATGTTAGTGTCCGCTATTTCAGTTGCTTTATATCTACTTGTTTTAGCAGCTTTCGTTTTATGCGTGAGAATTAACTTACTTACATACTTACATGTAACGGCTGGAAATCTAGGGTAGGGGTTGCTCGCTTATTTTTAGAAGGAGGTATATAGGACTAGATCAAAAATGGTAAAAACACATAAAAATAGCCGAGAAAGCTGCAGGTTTTCGCACAAAATGGGGGAGAATAGTCAACATCACTTTCGTCTTTCAAGAAAGCTGCTACAGAATTGTGTCGATTTTACTAAACTAAATAATGTGCACAAGAAACGCGTTTTAAAGCATGTAGTTCCCATTAAATTAAATGTAAAAGTGTTTTTTTGTAAAAATAGTTTGCTGAAAAACGTACAATTTCCAATGAAATGAACGTATTTGTCAACTCTAAATCTTTTAGCCTTGTATGAATGAATGAGTTAAAGTAGCATTAACTTTAAATAAGTTAAGTGGAGGAATCGAAGACATGCAGATTTTCCTGAACATTTATTCAGTAAGAGCTCATTTATACACAGTAGCAAAGTTATAACAAGGACTGAAGTAATTATACATATGAGTCTAATCGGTACAATTCTCAATTAAAACTTGTCATTGATAAATAAGTGCCAGTATCACAGCCTGTACGAAATACGAGTTCACTGAATTTTTCCCCAGCCTGGCCATTTTTTGACCTTGCCTGCTGAAAAATGCCTGGGATTGCCAAGTCAGGTCTGAGTCGATCACCAATTCAAGCCTATAGAAAAAGATTTGGCGACTTGCAGCATAGTTGGCATATTAAAAGCTCTACTGAAGGTAGGAAGAATCAAAACAGAAATAACATTACCGGTGGTGTGATATTCCTGAAAAGCGCAAACATTTAGACACAAAGTGTAAAAATCACCGCCATTTCATGTATACACTCGGACATATTGTAAGGAGGGGCGGGCGGGAGTGGGCGGCCGCCCCATCCCTTGGCCGGAAAAAATTTTGAAAGATGTGATAATGCACGGAAAGGTGTAAAAATTGCATGCTCTTGTCATGAGTCTTCGATGTTTTGCGCTTAAGCCCAGATGTAAATATATTTGTGGTCTTTAAAGAAACTAGTGGATTTGGGAGTTAATAAAATCACCCCGTTTCTCAGTAAGCAGGAGGCACACATGGACAAACCGTGCAACTTCATTCAACCTGACTATCAATGGGAACCGGATCAGGTATCAATGGGAAGAGCTGCTAGTATCAATAGAAAATTCAGAAATTCTGAACAAATAGAAGGAAAATGATGAAAATTCACAAAAATGACTCTAAAATCAGTCAATCAACTAGAAAATAGAATATGAATCCAGGAAAATATGTGAAAACCATTTGAAAATCGGCTAATCAACCAATCGATCAATGACTCATCCAACTAACAATCAGTCAAACAAATATGATTAAGTCGATAACCGCTAACAAACAATCAACAAACCAAGCGACCATTTAGTACAAGGACAACCAACCAAATAATTGGGACAATGGTATCAATGGGAAGACCGACCTTTGTCCATGTATGGCAGGAGGAGTTGCCAATATATATTATACTGTTGACAGAAATATGCCATATAGATCACAACCGAGAGCCTGATCTCTTTCTTTCGGATTCAGAAACTTGAGATAATGAATTTGCAAAAGAGTTCCGAAAAATCATTCTTTTGAGCGCATTTTTTCATGCATTTTTGAGAATCGGTAATTTAACCCTTATTCATATTTGTGAGGATCTTTAAGTTTTCACGTTAAACGCTCTATGTAGCACACATGTACCTAGGGAAAGACACTACCTGACTCATGGATCGACCAGACAGTTATTGTCCGACGATTTTGAGCTGATCGAACGTTTTTGCATTTTGAGGTCAAAAGCAGTACAAGCAATCAAAATTCGTCCGGCGCTTCACTCACAAATTAGTACTGTTAAGTACTTTTTACTCAAAAGACCCCCAAATTGATGCTTTTTTTGCATTTTTAGTGTTAAAAGTGATAGAGTTGAATGAAGTGAAAATGTTTTTAAAATGCGATATTACCACGAAAAAACCTTTTTATGAAGCTATTTTGACTATTTTGATCGTTAACAACAAAATAAATTAAGTGAACGTTAAATTTACTTCTTGATTTTAGGGATTTCACCTGCGCAATCCTGACCTTGTGCTTTTATGCTGTGCAGGCTGTTCTCAAAAAAATTTAGATCGTTATATCTCATCCATGAGAGATACAGTATACCTTCAAACTCAAATCCTAATAAAAACCACTCGTAAACTGAAAAAAACAGCGCCGATTTTTATAAAACTACAAGGAATGTTTCTCTTGAAGTCTTACGTGATGTCAGATACTTATTTTCCTAAAAGATCATTAACTCCCACCAAAAATCCCGAAAAAGTTCGATTGTGATCAGTGATCGGACCGGGCCTCGGCCTCGTGCCTGCGACAAGCCTCGGCGTTTTTTGGAGCCTCGGCCTCGGCGCCGAGGGCGAAGCCTGAAAGTGCCGAGGCGCCGAGGCTTAAAATCAAATTTGAATAAGTTTAATATATCCGTTGAATATTAACTATTTAGAATGCATCTGCAGTAGAGCTATTTTTTACCTATAGACTTTTCTTGATGGTTTTAGTCGCATACCCAGTTACACCAAGTTACATACATGCAAAGTGCCAATTTATTATTCATGTGATGACCTAAGTTTTGATTCTCATGCTCGCTACATGGATCGGAAACACACATTCCCAAAGGAAGGTGAGGAGGGCTGTTACCCTCCTCTCAGGGTACAAGACTCAAGTAACTGTCAGACGATTTTTGGTGAAAACCTCTTGAATATTTTTTAACTTAATTTTTACTATGGCAAAAGTGCAGCTAAGTATTAGAATTTCACGAAGTGATACAGTATTTTTGAATGTAGGCAAGAGTGAAGTAGACAAACTATCACTGTCAGAATGCATGCGCATCTCAAACATCTTCGGAGGGGCTCTCGTACGCGTGTAACGGCTTGAAATTTCGGGTAGGGTCCCTGGCCATTTTTAGAAGGAGGAGGATTAGCGACTATGATTTTTATGTCAAAAATGGCAAAAAAACCTAAACGAAATAGCCAACAAAGCGCAAATTTTCGCCAAAAATGGGTTGGGTGGGTAAAACTTTCTGACGTTGGAGGGAAGGATGGGGAGGACGTCCAACCCTGGGTGGGTGGGAATTCCCGCTCGCCCTGTTACACGTGTGGTTTTCGGCCATTTTATGGCTAGAGGGGTTAAATGATCACGAATTTTCGGCCGAAAATCGCAAAAACGCACCTAAAATGGCCAATAAATGCAGGTTTTGCCAAAAATCAATTTCGGCTCGTGCATTTTCTTGGAGCCATCTTTTATACAATGTTGAAATAACTTTCTTGGACAACGTGATATTAATTATATCGTTTTTCAGTATATTTTGGGAAATTTCAAAAATTTTTCGGCGCTTCGCGCTGTATTTCAATTGAAGCAGGAAATAAACACTCCAAAATCAATTTTTGTGTAATCTAGGCATCTTTATGCAGATTTAAATATCATTTATATCTATTTATACTATTTTCAAAAATTTTATGCAAAATAAGTACTATTTAATAACTTTGCACTTTTTTGCCAGTTCAAAGATAAAATTGACAAATTTATCCCGATGTTGCATTGGATTTCTGAGCACAGTAGTGCTTATAACAAGATTTAATTGGCATATTACAATATCTGTAATATTTCTGATTTTGTAGTACAAGTTGTTTTAGCTTTCTCAGTCGAGTTTTGTGTGTAAATTTCATCAAAAGCTGATAAAATTTCTGCGCTTCGCGCCGAACTAATATTATCAACTAAATTCAAGCCGAATTATCGCATTTAGAGCCACGGTTTTTTGTCTTCGGCAAAGATTTTTCATAATGTACAGAATCTTTTAGGACCGTCTTTGTACATGCACAAAGATTTTTGGAGAGACAAAAACTGTAAAAAGGTGTAAAATCTCCGAAAATTTTCGGCGCATCAGTAATTGTCTGTCCTATATATCTTTAAAATAGTAGAATTTGCAATCAGAATCGAAAAATGTCAAATATTCAGAAACCCAGGAATTAGCTAAGATACACTACCAAAGGTCGAAAACCCCTGTTTTACCTACACTAAATCGCTACTGTACCATACTATAATAGTACAGCAAAAATTTGCATGTACAAAAAATGTTCAAACACTTTTGGATACCATCTTTGTACATGTAAAAAGGTATCTGCACAAACAAAAACACTGTTTAGGACTGCGCTTTTTTCCGGTTGCAGGTCACACACTGGCAGTATGTAAAAATGTGTATGTTTAAAAATCTATTTATATGAAATATCTACAAAAATTTGTTCGTTCTTACAAAGATACTACTTAATTTACTGGTCTCCCATTTTGGGATTTCACCCTTCCCTCAACTCTGGACCCTGGGAAACTATGATCGGAAAGTACAGTGCAGTTTCCGTCATATTACCTGCCACACCAGAATTGGATGACTGAAAAAGCGTGTTTGAACATGCATTACCACAAAAGCGAGCACAACAATGGCTACAGTTCCGTCTTTACTTAGCTAATTTCGCTTGTTCGTTTATTACTTCGACACTTGTTTCTTGTTTATAGTAATCAGAGTTTTTAAGTGCTTGTCCAGCCATATTTTTGATTATGTAACTTTTCCAAGTCTTCATCAACGGCAACTTGTCAAATTAAGTATGCTTTCATGCTGCTGACTTTATTCAATAAATCTTTCACACATTCAATCTACTATTATTGAAAATAAAAATGAATTGTTTGACATTCGATAAAGTGTTTAACATTACGATTATTCTCTAGCTCATGTGCATACAAAATATTCTAAGAGTTACTATTTATGGGTATAGGTATATAAGCTTGACCCTCGGCATTACCCTCGGCCTCGGCCGAGGCAAAGGATTTTAAGCCGCCTCGGCCTTTGCCGAGGCCGAGGGTCCAAAAAGTACCCTCGGTCCGATCACTGATTGTGATCTAAAAACCACTGTAACCTTACAACAACAACAAGGAAGCCAACAACAACAACAAGGAAGCCAACAAGAAAGCGCGCAGCGCGCTTCCTTCTTGTTGGTGCTATTAATAGCTAAATTGCGCCGTCCGCATCGCCACATTAACGGGATGATGGAGCTTAATGGCGCTTAATAGAACAAAAGAGATGATGGCGCATGATTGACGTAACGCGGCGCTCGCGACGCACCATCCATTATAATTCTGAGGGTGATGGCGCGTCATCTTTCATGGCGACCACTGTACCTACTTCTAATTAATATGCAACATCTAAAGAACGGGTCAGTATGGTAATTCAAAAATACGCAGGCTTACTGTAAAGCTTTTTGTCTGTTGGTCAATAAAATTTCAAGTGCCTGCCTACCTAGCCTGGTTGTAGAGATATGACGTCAAACTGGTGTAGTGTTTTTTTGACCACGCTGTATAAAGGCAAAATATGAGCTCGGACTGAGCTGTCTTGCGGATTGTGCAGCTGTATATATTATTGCGCGCACACGCATTAATAAAACCGGTGCTATTGGGCGGACCCAATAGCCTTTATCAGCGCTGACTCCTCACTTAGCACTTTTACGTGCTGAGCTCGGACCGGTTTTCTTCAGGTCTTATGTCCCTTCAATACATGCGTTGAATTACGTGTTGTTCTAACATGCGCATCAGGTGTCAATAGATTACTGTAGTAGCGTGTCGCATTTTTACCTGACAACTTTATTACTTTTCAAGTCAAGCTCTAACTCTTCACTATTTTGCTTGCAAATCTCAGCATCTTAGGAGCAAACAGCGGGCCGGCTCAGCTATATTTTTTGAGTCGATGGTTGCCAGTAAGGCCAAGTGGGTGCACATCGTACTCGAAAGCGTAATCAGCGGTCATCAGGTGAATTGGGTGAGGGAAAGAACTGCCGGTAAACTCGAACGACTGCTTTTCGACCCTCAACTGCGGTGTCAGTGCTTGTTTCGCGAAGTGCAACGCAAAAGACCTATTTCTTACATACCAAAGAAGTTTGAGGGCAAATTCCTCATTGAGCAGCCTCCTCAGCAAAGTGACGACAGCTCTGTTGGTTGCTCCACCGTCCGAATAAAGTATATATATACAATTTCTGGCATACGTGTAACGGCTCGAAATTTCGGATGGGATGGGGGTTAATGACCTTCAATTTTTGGCCAAAAACGACAAAAAACGCCAAAAAGTGGCCAAAAATGCATATTTTTTCCGAAAACATGGGGTGGGGTGGTCCAAAATTCTCTCTATTTTGAGCCAGGGATGGGGGATGTATAAGCACTTTGGAGTAGCGGAACCCCTAAACCACCTGTTACATTTATGATTCCTGGTGTAGAGATGAAGATGGATGGTCAGTGTCGAAATTTCGGTCAAAGGTCAAAAAATGCCGAAAAATTTATATGTATGTATTATGGGCGTTCTTAAATAATTTTTTATTATCTTTTCATTTTTCATTTTTTTCATTTTTTTGATATTCGAAGTGAATGGGGTGGGAGGACGGACCGACTTTAATTGTAATGGGGGAATAAACATTTTAAAGTTTAACATTTCGTTTTATGGAATAAGTCAATACCGGAAGGTAAGTTGTGCGCTATTGCAAATAAAGATTTTCAGGACTATTTTAGCGCGGCAATATTTCTTCTGTTAATCCCCAGACCGAACTTATTATTACATTGACCCCACGGTTTTTTTTGTATCCTGCAAACATTTTTCCCGATTTACAAAGACTTTTCAGGACCATCTCTCTACATGTACAAAGATTTTTGGGAAGACAAAAACTGTAAAAAGGTGTAAAATTCCCAAAAATGGCAGAATTTGCATTTAGAATGGGAAAATGTCAATTTTTCGGCGCTTCCGCCGTTTGAGACAATTTTTGGTAATTTTTGGCGTCAGAAACCCATAAATTAGCTAAAATACACTACCAAAGGTCGAAAAACCCTGTTTCACCACTCAAGATTAAGATCGCTACTGTACCATATTACAGTACACAAAAATTTGCATATATAAAATGTACAAAGACTTTTGGGGACCATCTTTGTACATACATGTATAAACGGACCTTGTACAAAAAACACTGATTGGCCCTAACTTGTGCCTTTGGCTGTGTATTCTGTATTTTTTACGTGAAATGAGATGTTATATCTATTCAGGTTTATTTGCTAAATCTGATTTAGGGCTAAAAAATCTCATTCGAGGGTAAGGGGTGGGATGCATGTGCTTGGGACGACTGTAGCTGGGTGGAATTCATACGTGGGCAGTATCAAAATTCTGAGGGGTCAGGATAGGTAAAATCGCCAGAAATTTTGTTCATTGATTTTATCCGAACTTTTTTGATGTTTTTGTGCTCTAGAAAAATAAAGCACCGTCAGAAACAATGAAAAACGATGTTTCTGACGCGTACCTACCATATGTCGACCCAAAAAAGGCACTTTATAATTTTACCCCCCTCCGCCAGAATTTCCATGCTGTGCATGCATGGCTTTATGTAATTCTAAGTCAGTCAAACAATTTTAGTTCTGAGTCAGTCAAATAATTAAGACCAATTAATTAACAATTAAATTTATTAATTACGACTTATTCAATTAATTACTGAATTAAGAAGGTGAATAATAGTTAATTAAGAGTCAGTTAATTCAGATTTTTTATGGAAATTAAACAATTTATCTTTAAAATTTTGATTGATTAATGAAGAGTCGAATTGAGAGAAGGTTCGAATTTTGACGATTAAAATATAAAAGCGAATTAATTAAACAATTAAAAATTAATAAAATCCAATCAAACTGATATAAAATGAATCAATAAACATCAATTAATTAAGATTAATTAATTAACTAACGAAGAGTCCGAGTTTGAATTTTACCCATTTGTACTCGTGCACGTGTTAATAATATAGTGATATAGTACACTTTCTTGATGCCGACATGGGTAGCGACCAAATTTTGTAGGGGGTCCGATTGGTCAAAATTACCAAAAATAGCTCCAAAAATTCTATTTTAGGGGTCTATCGATTTTCAGGGAAGGGGTCTGCCGGATTCTCGTGGGTCCAGACCATTCATGAGCAGCACCGAAATTCCAAAGGGGTGCAAGATTTTTCAAAAGTCAAAAATTAGTCTTGTTTTTTCGCCATACGACCACTTTTAAGATCGTTTTTTACCTTTGAAAATTTTTTCACCCCCCCCAGAATTTCGGTGCTGCCCACCTATGATGGTATGGCGAAAAAACACAATTTTTCAACGTATCTCATCCAGCACTATCCATTAGCACAAAAAATTGAGATGAAAGAATAAAAATTTTCAAAACTTAAATTCTGGGGGTATTTTGCTTTCTGGGGGGAATATTCGGCGTTCTGGGGGGTGCATACCCTCATACCCACATCCCACGCTCAAGTGTGGTCCAGACTCCTTGACCCCCACGCCCATGTGTGGTTGGGACGCTTTAAGGCGAGTCTGGACAGTCTCAATATTTTCCTTATCTGAATCTATTTTTGATCTGCAAATGAGAAAGTAAACTGTTTAAAATTTGTTTCACTGAATCTTTAAATCAATTTCGCTTTTCTCAATTCATTCCTTCGATGTGCTTTTCTTAAATTTAAAATTAGAGCCAATTAATTATATTAACATACAGGGGCGGATTTAGGGGGCGGGGGCGGCCCCCCCCATTGGCCCAAAAAAATGCGCAAAATTAAGGATTTTTGAGCGATTTTTTAGCGATTTTCGGGCTAAAACGGCTAATTTTTCCGCCCAAGTCAGGGTTCCGCCCCCCTTAGGAGTACCGCCTCCCTTAGGAAAATCCTAGATCCGCCTTTTTTAACATATACGTTTATGGCTGACCAGTGTCGTTGCAGGGACAGGCCATCATTCGTTTTACCATATTTTCCTTCGAATATATGAAAAAGCCGACTATTTTTGGCCTTACATTTAACGGACAAAACTTAGGGATGGTTGTGGTCGGCCTCAAAATGGTGTAAATATGTAGATTTTTTCTGAAAGTGGGGTATTTAAAAATTTCAGTCTTAGGGGCTGGGAATACATTACAGTGCTCGCCATGAACGTTGACGCATCATCATCATCAGATTAATGTTAGGTGATGCGTAGCGAGCGCCGCGTTTCGCCCGTCCATTATTCGGTATCAGCTTGTTTTTTACTATAGGATATTATTCTCTAACATGCCGTTATTGCGGCGACGCAGACGGAGCGATTTAGCTAATAATAGCATCAAGAACATGAAGCGTGCACGTGAATGGCGTCGGATCCAATAACAGCATTAACGTGCGCGTACAGAGCAATCAGTGCGCGTTTTTGTCTTGATGCTATTAATAGCTAAATTGCTCCGGCTGCGTCGCTGCATCAGTGGCATGATACAAATAATATACTGTAATAAAAAAGAGCGATTTGATAGAGAATAATGGACAAAATGCGGCGCTCGCGACGCACCATCTAACAGTAAGCTGACAATCATACCGCGTCAAGTTTCATGGCGGGCACTGTACACTTCCCGGAGGAGTTTTCGGTTTCACAGAAATTTTTCAATACATGGAATTTGCTTGCTATTTTCCAAAAGTTTCAAAAAATTCGTAGAAAAGGTGCTATTTTAAGCGTTTCTAATTATCCGTTTACTCAAAAGTGTTTTTATTTTTAATTCTTAATTTTTAATTTTTTTTTACTTACGCGATTGCGGCTGTCACTACAAGCAGCTTGACTGCGGTTTAAAATATTCAAAAACATCGAAACGATTTTTTCATGCTAATTTACTGAACTTTAAAATTTATGAAAAATTGTGAAAAGGTTTATAATTCACAAATTTGTACAAAACGTCAATTTTCTTATAAATAATTAGTTTTCTCCTCTGCTTTTATTTCCGAATTTGTAAATTTGCGCCCCTTTCAGGTAAAATAAAAAAAATTCGAAATGGATACTTCCGCGGTTTTAATCGGTGAAATATTGGGCACCGATCATGCAACTTCGTTGCAAATTTTTACCGGTTTAATCGTCGTTTTGTTAACCAGTTTGCTTATTATTGTATTGATTTTTGCTTGCCGCAAATCCGGTCCCAAGGCTGTTTACATTACCGGCATTTCCGATTCAGGCAAAACGTTACTATTTTCTCAACTGATCAACGAAGGTAGCGTGCATCTCTATTACTGTAGCCATACTGCAGATGGGTGGTTTGAGAGGACACTTACCTATACATGCTCAGCATGGGAATTCTGGGGGAGTAAATTATAAAGTGCCTATTTTAGTTCTAAAAATGCTTGGTGCGCGTCACAAACATCGTTTTTCAGCGTTTGAACAAAACATATAGTCAAAACATGAGTATAATGGCGCGGAGCGCCACAATTTGGGCACTTTTGAGCAAGTAGATGGCTAAAAACGCTTAAAAAAGCATCTTTTCTTTGAACTTTCAGAAAACTTTTGGGAACTTTTAAAAAATCGCCAATTCTGGGGGGGATTGGAAAAATTTTTGCTAGGGTGAAAATTTTTCTGGGGAGGGTGAAAACCCTGCTAAACCCCGCCCCAAAATTATGTATGCCCCGACCTAAAGTCAGTGAATTTTCGACCCCCATTTTTGTCGAAGTTTGCGTTTTTTGACCTTTTTCAGGTGCTCTTTGCCATTTTGGCCAAAAACTTGTAGTCCATTTAGCCCCCTCCTAAAAAATGGCCGGGGACCCTCTTTCCACCCGAGAATTTCGAGCCGTTTTCATGTATGACTGAACTGTAGCTGAAATTGGGAGTTTGGCGGACCATTTGGTGGCATGTGCATTCTGTCCATATGCACAAGTTCAGAGTCGGCAGGGGCTAAATCCCAGAAATCTAGACCACTTAACTTCGTGTCCTCAATTCAATTAATTAATTTGTTTTGTTTCACTGATTAATTCTTAATTTTAGTAGATTTTTAAGTTTAATTCAATCTTAATTTGCCGAGAAATTTAGTTTTCAGATCGTTTTGACACAATTTTGGGCGTTCTTCGAGCAAACAGCACAAGATTTTTGGTATTTTTACTGTTTTTCTAAAAGAAATGATGCAAAAAATAACCCGTTAACTCAAAATCGCCGGACATTACCTGTCTACCTGAACTTTCTCAGGGGATAAAAATTCCTTCTGATGCGCGTGTACGGGTACAACATATACCTATCAAAATTTTGCAGGCGGGAGTCGGTCATTTTTAGGGCTGGGCGGGTAAATTACGTTCGACTTCTTGTAAAAAAATGATTTAAAAATGGTTTGAAAACCATAACTTATGTCCAAAATTCCTGGGGGAGGGTTGAAGCATCTCAATCTTGTGGGGGATCTCTCGTTACATTGTGTTGTAAAGGCTCGAAATTTTGCACAAGAGGTCTTTGGCAGCACACGTTGGCGTGGGAGGGGGTATGCAACCCTCCCAAAAGGCCAAATACCCCAAAAAGAAACAAAATACCCCCAAATTTAATTTTTGAGTTTTTATTGATTTTTTTTGCAAATGATTGATGCCAATGGATAGTGCTCGACGAGAAACGTTAAAAAATGGTGTTTTTCGTCATACCACTATTTTTAAGATCATTTTTTGACCTTTGAAAAATCTTGCACACTCCCTCCAGAATTTTGGTGCTGCCCACCTATGCCCGGCAGTCATAGATGGCATGGAAATTCGTGGGAAGGGGTGAAATTTTACAATACTTTTTATGGTCCCAAAAATGGTGGATACGCGTCAAGAAGATTGTTTTTAGGCGTTTCTAATGATGCTCCATCTCTTATAGCATAAAAACATAAATAAATTTCGAGAAAAATCAAAAAATTCGAACCAAATTGAATAAACTTTATCAAAAAACGATTTTATGGCCTGAAGCATCAAAAATTTGACGCTTTTGATCAAATCGATAACTAAAAACGCGTAAATCTGCACCTTTCCTTCGAATTTGTCGGAAAATTCGAGAAATGTTTTGGAAAATCGCAAATTCTGGGGGAGGGGTGAAATATTTCTTGGGAAAAGCCCCTATTGCCCATACCCCCAAATCCCCCAGAGATCATGTATATATGGTCTCCGGCCATTTAACGGCGGGGAGAGGTGGGATGGGGGCGGGAAAAATGACTACGATTTTTTTGTAAATAGTGGCAGAAAACACCTAAAAATGGACAAAAGGCGCAAGTGTTCGCCGAAAATGGGGTAAGGGGTCAAATACTTTTGTACTTCAGAAGGATGCGGAGGGGACGACCAACTTTGGGTGCAGGCCTCAAACCCTGTTATATGTATGAATACATGTTGTGGCGCTGAATCGGGGGGAAGGTGGGTCCCAGGCCATATTTTTTGGAGAAAGGATTAAATGACCTCCAATTTTTGGCTGAAAACGGCAAAAAACCATCTAAGAAAGGCCAAAAATTCAATTTTTCCTGAAAATCGGGGGATCCGATATTTTGTGGCTTTGGGCGATGATGGGGGACGACCATTTTTGGGTTGGGGATCCCCCTATCTCCCTGTTATATGCATACATGGACAAATCGTACAACTTCATTTAACCCGGTATCAATGGGAATTGGGTAGGTATCAATGGGAAGAGCTGCCGGTACCAATGGAAAATTTAGAAATTCTGAAAAAATAGAAGAAAAATGATGGAAATTCACAAAAATGACTCTAAAATCAGTCAATCAACTAGAAAATGGAATATGAATCCAGGAAAATACGTGAAAACCATTCGAAAATCAGCTAATCAATCAATCAATTAATGACTGACCAACCAATAATCACTCAAACAATCAATAATTAATCAATTAACCACTAAGCAACCAATCAACCAACCAAGCAACCATTTAGTTCAAGGACAACCAACCAAATAATTGGTCAGCCGGTATCAATGGAAAGACCGGCTTTTGTCCATGTATGGCTTATGTATGCTTGAATGGCTACATACATGTATGAGTGTAATCGATTAAGGGTGGGGGATTTCAGACCTTTCTCTCATTTGTATGAAATCTTCATCCGTTCGGACGATACAAATCTAACAATTTGCATTTGGTGAAGGTTTCGTATGCTTAAAACGCCTTTTATATCATGTTTACTTAGGCAAAACTGATCCTATAACGGTAGCTTCCCAAACGTTGAACGAATACGATCAATTTTCGAACGCAAAAGGCACCAGCTTAGCATTGATCGATGTCCCAGGAGCGGATAAAATACGCACCAGTCTATTAATCAGCGGTTTAAACCGGTTTAAACCGGCCGGTTTGATTTTCGTCATCGATAGCGGAACTATTCAGAAAGATTGCCGCGAAGTCGCCGAATTTTTCTACAGTATATTGGCCGATCATCCAGGTTTTTATTAATTTTTCTTGCAAAAGTAATTTTTTACGGTTTTTAAAACAATGTTTGTGGTCGGGTTTGTAAAGTGCCTCAAAATACCAATCGGGAAAATTTATTAGTTTACACTCGATACAGGTACCTTTTTATGAGTGACAGATTCGGGTTACTGTAGTGGTTACTGTAGTCAAGCAAGATGGCAATAAATAATTGTAACTAAACTGTCTACTGCTCGAAAACTTTGTTTATCCGCTTTAAATTCTATTTTTTGGCATTTCTTCAATTTTTTGTCAAAATGTAGACTTTTTAATTTTGAGTGCCGTTTTTGGCATTTCGTTTATCCCTATTTTTAAACCTTATTTTGATCGCATGAAGATTTACGAATGACATTCTATACTGACTGTATCAAAAAATACATCGATGAAATAAAATTATTCAGCCTTATTCCTCGAACTACGCCTACTCAAGATCTCTTCATTATCGCATTAATTACTTAATTCTTATTTTTTGATTTCGTAGTGAAAAGTATACGAGGGTTTCGATAAAAACCTTAAAAAGCTTTAAAACCTGACTTTTTTCGGGGTTCTGTGGAATTTAACGTTTTAAATCAGTTTAAAAGTCCATCCCCGATTCAAAACTTTTTTCTCTGTCTCATAATATAAGCCGATTGGCTTGGCCATTTTGATATCTCTAAGCGCTTATAACCTTTCCTCTAGACATCTAAAGCCCGGTTCACACGAGTGCAATCACCTGCAATCTGCAATCTGAAACCCAGACAGGGCCGTCTGACTTGCACCGGTTGCAATGCATTGCACCCGTGTGAACGGCGTTGCAACTGTATGCAACTGGCCGTTTTGTTTGCAAGACATTGCAGCGGACGGAATGAACCGAGTTCATCTTTTTTGCCTGCAACCGAGCGCAATCCTCACCAAAATTCAATTTTTTTGCTCGCAGGGGACGCATATCCACGAGGACGCATGCTCGCTTTTTGCACAAACGTAGGTACTTACCCGCGCAGTATATGCTATAGCATCAAAAAATGATAATACGCAGCTAGCAGAACAACCGCGTGCCTATCCCGATTCATGTTTATAAAATGCAGCGCCCTGAAAATGCTGCAGGTACCTATGTTTTTAACAGGTTGCAACCATACGTGGGCAGTAAGAAAATTCTGGGGGGGTGCAAAATTTTGTGAAGGTCAAAAAATGGTCTTAAAAATGGTGGTATGGCGATAAAAACACCATTTTTCGACGTTTCTCATCAAGAACTATCCATTGGCATCAAAAAATTGCGAAAAAAACGGAAAAAATTTTTCAAAAATTGAATTCTGAGGGGTATTTTTGATTTCTGGGGGTATTTTGGTTTCTGGGGGTGCATACCCCCCAAACCTCCCCCACGCCCAGGTGTGGTTGCAACCCTCAGTCGCTTCTGATTGCAGCCATTGGTTGCATGCTTTAGTTTCTGCCGTGTGAACGGCTGCAATCACTGAAACCTAGACATCTGCGACCGAATTGCAGGTTTCAGGTTGCAGATGATTGCACTCGTGTGAACCGAGCCTAATGCCTCAGATTTTTCGGAGAGGAGCCAAAAATTGCAAAAAACCTAGAAATGGCCTAAAAACGCAAGTTTTGGTCTCGGAGGTCGGGCGGGGTGAGAAGTAAAAATCACAGTCTTAGGAGGGGCTTGAGAGGAGACACATGTTAGGTGGGAGATCCCCATCCCCTGTTACATGTATGGGGCAGTATTTCGCCATATTTCGCCATTCTCCCATATCCCATTCTGGGGGAGGTGAAATTTTATAACGGCTCTTTCGGGCCCAAAGTGACGCCTCAAAAGCATCATTTTTTGGCGTTTTTGTCGACGCTCTATCCTTCTAGAGTATCAAAACATTAAAAGTAAGAAAGAAAATCAATTTTTCAGTAAAGAGTCATGTTATTTCATCGCTTAATTTAATTTTTAATTTAATTAAATTATCTGAATTAATTTAATTTCTATATTTATGTACTAATGTAGAAGTATATCACGATTTGATAAGTTTTAAATTAATTTATATACATAATTACTAAAATTTAAATTTCTAGGCTTTTTCGACCGTCGCCATTTGCCCGTTTTGGTGGCGTGCAATAAGCAAGATTCGCCGACCTGCAAATCGTCCAAAGCCGTCAAGTCGATGTTAGAAAAAGAGTTCAATATGCTAAATCGCACGCGTTCGGCCGCGTTGGCCGAAGTGGAATCCACGTCGGGGTCAAAGGTCAGCGGTCAAAAGCGTCGCCTACTCGGCGACTCGGCCGAATCCGATTTTTCGTTCGACGCATTGCCTCAAAAATTTAGTTTTATTGAATGCGTTTCTAAAAATAACGCTGCTAATTTTCAGTCTAATTTGCGCCCCGTTATTGATTGGTTAAATCAGTTTTAAAATCGTTTTTCTTGCTGAATAAATTGTCTCGTTTTGGTTTTATTTTTGGTTATTGTTTATGTTATCCTAGTTTTTCTGCTTTTGTCGCCTTATAGGATTTGTGTGAAATAAAATTGCATAGAGTAAAGAATATGCTCATTCATACAGACACATAGCTGTGGGCTTTGGAGCCCCAGAATTTGACTGACCCTAAGAACTCGGTAAATAAGTTTTTGGTACTTTTTTGTCAGAATTTCGTCACATCAGATGTTAGCTTTAGCGAGTGCCAGCTCATGTATTTAGGCTTCTTGCACGGTAGGCGCACTTACCGCCAATGGGACGATGCGAGACCTCATCCGGAGTCGTTCCATCGTTTTCGTATTAAAATTTTTCATTTAACCTCTACCCGATTTTTAACCTGAATGTCCCTTCTAAACAATTTTTTTACGTTTTTTGGCCGAAACGTAGACCGTTTCCTCCTTAAAGTGGTCGACTTGCTATTATTCTCGTACAAGTCGGAGCCATTCCGAGTGTAACACGTTGCATTTAAAACAATTTTTTATGGTAGGGTGAGGGTAGTGTTGTAAAAGATATCTTTATCTTTCTGAGCAAGATAAAGATGAAGATATCTTTATCTTGACGATTTTTTTCATCTTTATCTTTTGGAAAAATCACTGGCTATGCATACTTTATCTTTTTTGCAAGATATATTCCTATCAAAGAGATTTATCTTTTTGATAGGAATATATCTTGCAAAAAAGATAAAGTATGTACATGAAGTTAGCATGTAATTCAAAATGCAGGTTTGACGTGAAATACATTTAGACGCATTCAAGTTTTATTGCAATACAAGAAAAGAAAAGAAAACCATTGTTTAAACCCTGATGGCGTGCGGCCCAAACTAATGCCTGTATATCAACCTAAGTAAGCGGGAGTGATACCGATCAAGCGGGAGTCTACTACTAGCACCCACGTTAATCTAAGTCCAAGCCTAGGAAACATAGATAAGTTTAATAAAATCAATAACTGTTGCGACTATACTTTGTACAGGCGCACAGAGCAGGGTTTTGATGCTTGTGAAAAGAAAGAAGCGACTTGCTGTCGGGTAAACCCCTAAACCTACATTTATGTGTGCTTAATGCCTATCACCTCTTTAACCTCAGCTATAAAAGTAAGGGCATTCAGTTGGCTGCTTTGCATCACCCACTCTCGCTTATTGCACTTCTTTATCTTTATCTTTATCTTTTGGTTCCTTTATCTCGCAAATTATCTTTATCTTTATCTTTCTTAATTTTTTATCTTTATCTTTATCTTCTAGATTTTTAAATTTAAACTTTATCTTTATCTTTTATGTTGCAAAAAATCCTTATCTTTTACAACACTAGGCGAGGGTGGTCTTAAATCAGTATGAACGTTTTATTCGAGACTGAATATTACGTTACATACATTTCCCAAATATTATCGGCGTCAATCGTTCGCCATGCGCTGGGTTGAGACAATCAAATTTTGTAGTCTATTTCGCGAAGTCTGGTGCATGGAATTCAGATACTGAGTCAGATACAAAAGTTGTTTAAAATAGAGCAGCGATCAAGGTATCCTGTACACGTAGAGCAACCGATATGCATGGTTAAATTTCAATATGCATACTTGCCTCTCTGTAAGCTGCTTAAAGCCACTTTTTTAGCCACCTTGTTCAGCGCATAAAATTGGCTTTTACGTAGAGCAGAGAGCGAGGGCTTCGTCAACTGATATTTCTTAGTTTTTATGCAAGTCGCACCGAAAAATACCATACGTATGTTGTTCCAAATTATTCACTAATTGTTAATTCTTAAGCAGAAGTTACCATGAGAAAATCATAGAGCTTTCACATAAAAGTGTAGCTCATCACTGTTGCGTTTACCACGAAAATATATCACGGTGCTTTACGATTTTGCACGTATACCTAAAGGTTCCGTAATTTAGCAAATTATGCAAGCCATTGCAAAACTGCATGTTTTACTGTAGCCCAGCTGCTGCGGTGATTTTTCAGCTATCTAGGTCCGCTGTTTCTCTCCTTATTTTTGATCTGCCTACTTGTCAACCAAAATTTTGGCGTTTCAGATTTTAGAAAGGTAAATTTTCAAAAGTTTTCGTCGTTGATTTACCGAATTTTATACTTGTTATTGATGCCTAGACCGCGCCGCGCTGATTGCTGCACTTATCCACAACATCACTGGCGTAGCCAGTGGAGGAGGGGAGTGGAGGTTAATTTTCCCATGGGGAAAATTTTGACATGTTTAAGAATTGAGGAATATGGCTGCATGATTCTGTTCTGCAACGTACAATCGGAAAATTCGGCGTTTTGCATCAATTATTCTTTCTTTTGACAGATTCTACCATTTTGTTGCAGGAAAACTCAGAAAGCTAGCGCTTTGAGCGTAGAATACGTATTTTGGCTAAAGTAGAGGAGATTGGAAAGTCGCAGAAAGTTACGAGAAGGACATTTTCTAACTGAGTTTAAGATGGGTAGTCCATATCTGAAAGAATTATCTGGCGGTCGGCATTATTGACCGGGTAACAGGCTGTTGAAGTTCATGTGTTTAAGGATAGGCGAAAAGTAAGCTATGGTTTTGGGAATGTTTTAATTTTTTTAAATGAGTCTCCGAAGCGTCGGGGGCTGTCACTGAGCGGGATTACCAATGTCTTAGGCTTAGGCTTAGTTATGTGCATTCACATTGATGCCAACGCATGGGCTAAACCTGAGATAAATAGAGCAAAATCTGAATCCGCAAGCAATAGCTGTCGTCGAAAATTGAAAAGTGAAAAATACCTTAAAAGCAATTTTTTCCCCTTTTTCGCCTATCCTTAAGCACGTGAACTTCAACTGCCTGTTACTCGGCCAATAATGCCGACCGCCACCTAATTCTTTCAAATATGAACTCCCCATCTCAACGTCAATTAGAAAATGTTCTTTTTTTGAAAATTTGACACTTTCCAGTATTCTCTATTCCGCCCCGTATTTTTCTGTCATAAACGTAAAAAAGTTTCAAGAGAAAATAAATCATTAATTGCTTAAATAAGTAGTCAAGGACGTTGTGAAAAGCCCAGAAACACGTTATTTAATGGCCCCGCTTGTTTTAGTGATTTTGAGATAAAAAATTTAATTTTAGGATTTCCCTGGCAAAAATCCTGGCTACGCCTGTAGACAACATGCTCTAGAACTTTACCACGATTGAAAATTCTTATTTTCTGCACGGTTTTCGACAATTTCTGTACTGCGAAAATGCATTTTAGAGGTAATGTCAAAATTTTCCGGCGCTCCGAGGCGTTAATCTAATTTTATTACTCGTTATTGATGTCTAGGCCTTGCCGGCTTTGGACAAGTTTTTGTAATGCGAAAATAAGTTTTAGAGAGGTAAAATTTCAAGATTTTCTGGCGCTTTGCGCCATATGGATAAATTTTTAAGTTTTTTATTGTCAAAAGCGATTTCAGTAATTGGCTAAAAATGCTATACTGAAGGTAGGAAACTCAAGTTGAAAGAGAAATAACGGATTAATGAAAGTGAAATATCTTGAAGAGCGCAAAATTTTTATATATAAAAGTTTACCAACCACCACCATTATATGTGAACATAGGATTTTTCACTATAACTATGATTTTTTAACACGGGCTTTCTATTTTTGAACGGTTTAGACCCTCAAAAATTTGGAAACGAATGAAATGTGTGGGAAAAAACTTGAGCCTGGTCTATAATGACAACCAACGCTGGGTAACACTATTCACAAAATGATCACCCCTTTATCCACATTGTATCCTGTGAAGCATACTGGCCCGTATCTAGGGAGGATTGGGGCACCAGCTCCCATCCGAAACAAAATTTGTGTGTGATTTTTTCCTTCACTCCTCCCTTTGCTTTTTAGCAAAGTTATAGCAAGAAATTTTTGGCGCTTTGCGCCGAATTTCAAATTATTAGTAGAGTCCATACATGCACATATTGGGGGGGGGTATTTCCTCCTGAAAAGTCAACTGGATAGGTACTGTCCGACGATTTTGAGCTGATGGAATGGTTTTTGCATCACGTTTGAGGTCAAAAGCAGTGATAACGTGTAAATTTTTCCGGCCAGATTAGTACTTTGCGATACTTTTTACTCAAAAAGTGCCAAAAATTGATACATTTTTGCATTTTTTAATCCTAAAAGTGATATAACGCTGTCAAAATGGACTGAAAATGCTTCTAAAATGCGATATTATTTTGAAAAACGTCTTATGGGCTAATTTGACCATTTTGGTCGTCTAAACAGCAAAAAAATCGTGAACAGTAAATTCACTCTTTTGTATTTTTGAGGTTTCACCTTCCTGCCGACCCTGACCTTTTGCTCCTGTGGTAGAGTCTATTTAGTCCCAGGCAAGCGGTTTAAACACTCCATTTTTAGTCTTTATGCAAGCTAAAGCATATTTTGAATCTGCCTTCTGTTTTGCACAGGTTTTTATACAGAAAGTCAGATTTGTTCAAGAGGGCGTCCATTGGATTCTCACCACATTAAGGCATTCGGGTTGTAAAATTTACAAAATGTATATACAACTCTAGTGGTCGTAAAACGTGTCTCTTAATTCATCCTCTGGTAACCTATTCTTTGTGCCCTTCCCCCGAAACATAATCCTGGTTATGGGCCTGGAAGCATGTCTTCTCCCACCCGTTTTCTACTATAGTGTAAACTATAAAGAGTTGTTTATGAATACCTTAGGTTAAAAAGGAAATGTGCAAAGTTATTTCGAAAAGAGTTCTCTAGGAAAGCATGGGGTCTAGATTAAAAAAGAACAAGTACTTACCTATTAGTACTTTCAAATTTTACCACACTTATCCACTATCGTGCTGTTTTTAGAAAAAACTGGACCTTCTGCAAACTTACTAAGAAGGCCATTAGTTGAAAATTGGTGGGAATTGGAACACAGCAGGCCATTACAGTATTCGTGAACAAATTGCTTACATACCTATTTCTTTGTTCGAGAGCCTACTTTTTACAATGGTATTTGTTGTTTATGAGTTTGTGTTGTCTTATTTTCTGATTTTGTGACAATTTATTTATTAAGGCATTATTTCGAAATATTTCTCATGAATTAAGATCAAAAAATTGCGCGAAAAAATATTTTTCGTGAAAATTCTATAAGGAATTATCTTATGTGAAAACAATTATGCTTCAAACAGACGACCTGCTACACTAATGCCGATATCTTGCCCCTCCTGCCGCACATCACTGAATGGTCCTTTTCCAAAAATTTCGAGCTGTTGCAGTTAAGCTTACTAATCTGCTGTATGACTGCATCTTCAATGATTGAGAGATAATCTTGTGCTTTTATGGCGTTGTACATTTCTCCCTATATATGCGTTTATGTTATCAGCATTTTATTGCGCTCCAAATCTAGAAGATGCAATCTTATGGCTGACTCTGATTGAATTGCTGGCTTCCAAATAAATCGGGCAAAACCTGTAATTTGTGGGATGCATAAGAATCAAGCTAACAGAGACCTAACTTTTTATTTGTATTAATAAACGAGCGCTAGAATTGCATATGCACAATGTATGTAGTACATTAAAAGAGCGATGCTGATCTTTTATCAAAATTTCACCCTAAACATTTAAAAGAGCGATAATAAATAAGTAAGCTTGATTGAAAATCGCTTAAATACCTGTAGATAATAAATCCTTGTCGACCTAAGTGATATAAGATATTACCGACTGAACCGGCCTGAATAATCTAAACCTAAAGCTGAGTTAAGCCTAAGAAACATGAATGTGAAAAATTGATAGAAAGGGAAAATTTTAAAATCACTTAATTATTTTAGAATACAAAATGTAAGTAGTTCTTTTCCATTACGTCATGCTCCCAAATTTATCGCCTTCTTTGCTGATCAGCCACTCAGGCTTAGTGATGAAAATAATCCTCGACCAATCACGTGTCATTCAAGAAATAAATTATTGTGGGATGCGTTTTTTTGCATCTGGCAAAGATTTTTCCTGATGTACAACGACTTTTCAGGACTATCTTTGTACATATATATATATATATATATATATATATATATATATATATATATATATATATATATATATATATATATATATATATATATATATATATATACAATGTTTTTTGGGAAGACAAAAATTGTAAAAAGGTGTAAAATTCTTAAAAAGTGCTTCGCGCCAAAATAAGAAGTTGACTCCTTTATAATTTTTTAATAGTAGAATATGCATTTACAATGGAAAAATGCCAAAATTTTCGGCGCTTAGCGCCGTTTTGAGATAATTTTTAATAATTTTTCGCGTTAGATACCCAGAAATTAGCTAATGAAATACACTACCAAAGGTCGGAAAACCCTGTTGTACCTTACTTAAATCGCTATTGCACCATATAATAGTGCACAAAAATTTGTATGTACTGAATGTACAAAGACTTTTGGGGACCATCTTTGTACATGTATAAAAAAACCTTGTACAAAAACTCTGTTGTGGGATGAGAACGGCATTAGTGTTGAAAAGTCAATAGTAGGTAGGTGTGTACGTTCTTTTAGTTAGTGCAGAAAGACTGCAGGAATCTCAAACATTTCAGTCGGTTCCATATAAAATTAAATGTATAACAGTATAAATATCAGCACTTATTTTCAGATTACAAGCTAATCAAATAAGGCTTTATGGCTAGTGAAGAGAAAGACGCCGAAAAGAAGGACTACTCAATTTTCTTGCAATCATCCAATTTGCGCCATTTTGCAATGATTATCGAAGATACTGAGGTTTTTGTGTCCCCCGGCGCATTAGCTACATGTAGTCCGGTATTCGAAAACATATTTTATGACGAAAATTTTGCTGATAGCAAAAAGGATCGTCTGCCTTTTCCTGAAAAGAAGATTATTGAAATGCTTCCATTTATTCAGTGCATTTTGCAGTATCCGGAGCCATTGGAGATCACTGTCGAAAATTGCGATTTTCTGCTAAAATTAGCCGACGAATATCAAGTGAAGACTGTGATGAAAGCGTGTCACGATTTTATTGAATGTACACTAAAAAAGCGCCCTGCTGATGATTCTGCTGAATTTATTACTTTATTTAAGGTAAAGTTTATAGTCGTATTCAGGCCCGTATCCATGGGGGCGGGGGAGGGCTGCCCCCCCGAAACAGGAAAAAGTTTTTGTTCTTCCCGAGGGTCCCCCAAAAGGGAAAAATCAAAAATTGGCGAAGTGCGTCTAAAACACCGCCTAAACAGGTTTTTAGAGTACTTTTGAGCAAGTAAACAAAATACATGCAGACAAACAAACTTTCGCATTATATATATATATATATATATATATATATATATATATATATATATATATATATATATATATATATATATATATATATATATATTAGGGATGCAACGGGTCCAGATTTTTTGGAATATCGGGTCCGGGTCTCAAATTTTTCAGATAACGGGTCCGGTCGGTTCACGAGAATTTGTGAATCATGTCTTATATGAACAAAATGGTCCTATTATTTATATACAGCTAATTTTTTAATGCACTCAGATTGCGTGATTGCTTCTTATTTTCAGAATGTCAGTCAACAAAAAGTTAAAGTTATTGAATAAGTGATTTAAATAATTATTTATCCATCCAAAGGTGATATATATATAATTTTTTTAGCAAAAAAAGGGGCAGAAACGATCCAAATTCGAGACGTTTTGACAAAAAATTGCTCGAATGATTGCACTGGACGATGAGCCTTTTCAGTCTGTTGAAAATATTGGTTTTATGGAATTAAAGCGAGAAATTCTCTTTTTTAATTGCCTATTAAATTTCAATTAATATAAACTAATCAAATTTATTTTCTAGATTCCGTTATATGAGCTTAAATCAAGAAAATTTTATAAAAATGAAGTACTGAGTGAATATGAAAGTGTGCGGGAAAAATAGCTGAGCAGGTTAAGAAATGCGTTGAAATCGGTATTTCATTCACGACTGACATTTCATCTGGCATCAGCGAATCATTGTTTAGGCAAGTTTTCTTAACCTTGAAACTCTGTAACATAATTGATTAATCATAACGTTTTAATTTTTAAGTTTAACAGCACATTCAATTTCGGACGACTTTAAGCTGAAAAAGTGGAATTTGCATGCATCACTTTTATATGCTGAGCATCATACAGCAAAATATTTAAGCGAAGTGCCCGAAAACATGCTTTATTTGTGGGACATTAAAAAATAGTTAGTGAGATAGCGCGTAGATTCTTAAATTAACTACGAGTCATACAACATCTTTATGAATTTCTTGCAGGTGCACGTTATTGTACGCGATAATGGTACAAACATATGTAGTTAAGGCGTTAGAGGATTCAAACTTACCAAGTTCAAGCTGCGCGGAGCATAATTTGAATTTAATTGTTAAGGCGGTAATGAAAAAAACTCATTTTTTCGCAAGTTTCATGTACATACTTCTCAGCTCATTTATCCAGGCATTAGAACAGCAGCAAACGGCTAAAAATGCGCTTTATTTGCCGAAAAACGGTTGGCCATTTCCACAGAAGCGACTCAAAAAGACAGTGGCGGATCTAGGATTTTCCTAGGGGGGCGTATCCCAACTTTTACAAAAACAGTCAAAAAGAGGTCCGAAAATTTGCCCTGACGCGCAAAATAGCGTTTTTCGGTGTGTTACGTTGTATACTTTTACATAAAATCACTTTTGACGCAATAAAATTTTAAAATTTATACAATTTTGTGCGAAAAAAATCATTAAATTTCTTTGACTTTAACAAAAATCTGGCGCAAAGCGCCGGAAAATTTGTGAAATCAAGGCAGATAGACGTCTAGAATCATGATTTACTGCTTGATTTCCTATATTTATGGCATTTGATGCGAAACATCGAAATTTTTAATTGAAAATAGAAGAAAACTATGCAAAAATAGCTGTTTCTGCTGTTAAAATTGTTTTGAAACCTACATGAACAGAAAATGGCTTCCAGGCAGTGTTTTTTTGTACAAGGTCCGTTTGTACATGTATATACAAAGATGGTCCCTGAAAGTCTTTGTACATTTGGTACACACAAATTTTTGAGTACTATGATATAATACAATAGCGACTTTGATGTGGTAAAAACAGAGTCGTTGATTTTTGGTAGAGTATTTTAGCTATAAAATTCCTGGTTTTATGAGGGCAGAAATCATTAAGATCGTCTTAAAACAGCGCAAAGCGCCGAAAAATTTGAAATTTTCCTTTCGAAATGCGATTTCTGCTATTATAAAGATATATAGAACACACAGTTATTCCTATCAACGCAATGCGCCGAAAATGTTTGCGAATTTTAAACCGTTTTTGCAGTTTTTGTCTTCCAAAAATTTTTGTACTTGCACAAGACGGTTCTGAAAAGCCTTTGTACATCGGTAAAAATCTTTGCCGAATAAAGAAAAACCGTGCTTCCAGGTCGCCAAAAACGTAATTAAATGTCATCCGGCGCGGTGCCGGAAAGTTTTGAGAATCTTTTTTAAATAATGTTGGAAGCTTTAGATAAGAGTGTATAAAGGATATCTATCAAGGTTACTTTTTTAAATTGCTGGCACCTGATTGATAGAAAACTAAGTGTTATTGTATTTAAAGTCGTTCTATTTTGTTATGAGCATTATAGCAAGCAAAGCAGGGGCCGATTGATTAGTGCACACAATCGTTACAGGCATGCTAGTGTATCTACATTTAGTCGGTTTCAAGTCAACTTAGGCGTTTTCCTACTGTTATAAATGAACCATGTCTCCAATAGTCTTCGATGTTTGCTATTTCATTCAGTTGGCTTAGAAAGACTGTTAGTTTACTCAATATCATTTCCCATAGCTACTGCATAGCTAACGTGCTGCTTTTTTAATCATTTTTATGGTTAAATATTTATTTTAATCTGTTGGCCGCAGAATATACTTCGATTTTTTGCGTTGCTTAGAGAAAGTCTGATTTTTAGCAGATTCTGCGACTTTAGGTAGATTATTCCTAGTCGCCTCCTTTTACATCCTTAATAATCCACAATTCCAAGTAAATTCATCTTTTTTGTTCCATTGGAGCATTTTTCTTTGCTAGTACCCTACTTTTAATTAGCATGATTTGAGTACATCAGTCAGTAAACACTTACAGTAACATGCCACAATAATGACAGCAGTCCAAGAACACAGAAAACAATATTGTTCTTAACATGAGCATTATCCTTTTCAAACAAGACAACCTTACATTATTTTAACAGATCAAAGTTTTTCAGCATTAACTTTATGCAAATATCAAGTGTTAGGAACAGTAACGCCCCAGATTTGGAAGTAAAATAAATTTGTAGTATAAACTGCATCTTAACAACAAATGATTATTGCAAACTTTACACAACTACTAAGTGTAGAAAAAAGTAACAGTCAGATTCCCAATTCTGATTTTACCGAGAACATTTTGAAAAAATCAAGCTTCTGCAAGGGCTCTAGAACAAGAGCTAATATGCAGTGTAAACTTTACACAACCACAGAGTTTAAAGGAAATTTCAGTCGGATTCGTAATTCTGATATTACTCTGATATTACGATCAACATTTATGAAAAATTTAGTCTCCACAATGGCCCAAGGACAAATAAATATCAGGTGTGTAAATGTAGACTCAAGCTATGTTCACTTCGCTTACTTAAACCGAATCTCAAGCTTATGCGCTCACACAGGGGTTTTTGTCCTTTTTAGGGGGTCGATCACCAGCCGGCGACTCAGGGGTAAGCGGCCCGGCCTGTTCAAGGTAGCCCGGCCCTCTACGTATGCACCTAGTGAAACTTACTTACTTAATCCCTTTGAGATTAAGTACCTAATTAACGTAAGTTCCCCGGAAACCTAATTGAGGGCTCAACAAGATTATTATTAACTTGTTTTGGACCGAATTTCGGTGCTTGAAAATATTGGGGGTTGCTAAGTATAGTGTAGCACAAGGACAGAATTCAACAGCACGGAAATGCAACCAAGCCTAGCATCGTTAATTATAATAATTAATTTTTACAATATTTTTTGGACAGAAAAATTATGAAGCAATTATAAAGCGACAGCATGGAGTATACATGCTGCCGACCGTTGTGTTACACTAATCGGGTAAAATCAAACAATGTAATTAAACAACGGCACAAAGCCCTGCCAAAGGCATACAACTGATGCAAATTGGCTCAAACACGAATGATTAAAAACAAAGCATATGGCGAAAAGAAGCGTGCACACTACGCTGGAAAACTAACAGATAAAAATGAAGCAGATAAAAAGGCATGTATGGAGTCTGCTCACGTACGGCGTCGAAAAGAAAAAATCACACACTCAGTGCGAAAGCTAGCGGAGAGGCTCTCAGGCTAAAAAACTAATTGTAAAATGAAAAATCCTAAAGTGCTGTCAAAACTGCACTCGCACCCAGTTTTAACTGACGCAGAAAAAGAGGCGTAACAACGCGAAGAAAGAGATATGAAATGGATCTACAAATATGACAATAGGCCTTCGGGCAAAAGCTTACACTAAAGGTATGTACAAACGAGATGGGCACAAATATGAGACACACAGATATGATCTTTTAACACATGTAAGATATGATAACACACATACCAATTCGTACTCAAGTCGCATTAAGTCCGAGTGCCCGTTTTCCTATCCCGGATTTTGATTGAAAATATGTGTGGGAAAGGAATGAAAAATATGAAAATTGTTAGGGGAAGGTGGTCCCGGGCGACTCGTTTAAGCGTTGCGCTTAACAGTCGTGTACGTGTGTATTGAAATTGAGCTCACAAATGTACATCTGGGGCAATCAGTCGTCGATGCATAGGTATATCGTAACGCAAAACAAACGGGAATTCGCGTTGATCCAATGCAGCGAAATGGCGTGTAGAGGGATCTCTACAGATGTAAACCACTTTGCACCACTGTTGAGTGAAAACAAACTGGCGTATCACATTTGGTTTCTGGTTCATTTTTAGACTTGATATTATGTCCAGACTCATAACCATAGGTGGGCAGCACCAAAATTCTGGGGGGTGGTGAAAAAATTTTCAAAGGTCAAAAAATGGTCTCAAAAGTGGTTGTATGGCGAAAAAAACACCATTTTTCGACGGTTCTCATCGAGCACTATCCAATGGCATCAAAAAATTGCTAAAAAAGCAAAAACATTTTTTTCTGGGAGGGTATTTCAATTTGGGGGGGTGTATACCCCCAAACCCCCTCACGCCCATGTGTGCTCATAACCCAGAACTTGGCAAAAAAAACAAGACAGAAACACGTCTAACTCGCCCATTTTTTGACTTTACACATCCCAAAAAAGCTAAATATTCATGTAAACAAACGCAATTTGCTGTGACGCGTTCCCCTTAGGAAGTACTTCATTTTTATCCTATTCGACCTCTCCCAACTTCTGAACAGAGAAAGTGGCGAACAAAAATATGGACAAGCACATATTTTTCACTGTCAACCACATTGTAAACTTTAAAATCTGAACCTAACGAACGCCCCATTGAGTGTAAATAAATTCGGTTCGGGCCAGTTTGTAGCCCTTTGATTGTAGTACGTTTGTATGTGCCAAACGTATGTTCCGCAAAATATTTGATATGATTTACCAATTAAATACGGAAAAAATCTGTTTATTCACCCATTTTACACCTCAGATTTTGAACTTTACACCCCCATAAACAACTCAATATTACGTTTTTTTGAACGCGCTTTGCTTCAACGTGTAACCCTTATAAGTTACCTTATTTTTATCTATTTAATTTATCTGAACTCATAATCGAAAAAGTTGGCAGAGGAATCTTGGACAAAATCGGTTTTTTTTACTCATCCACTAGAGTGTAAAGTTTAGACCCCTGGTACTGTGTATTGTGTATTGATTGTAGAAAGGTTTAAAGGTCAGATTCGTTATTCTGACCTCATGGAGAACATTTTAAAAAAATCATCCACGACGCTCTGGGCGGAAAAATTTTTTCAGTGTAAAGTTTGCACCTGCACTAATAATGCAATATTGATTGTAAAGAAACAAAATAAATTTTGACGTGTAGCGCTTAAGACGAGGCAAGTTTTAGAGGTAGTTACCGCATTCTGTCTACTAAGTGGAGAATATGGCAGGGAAAAATATTTTTTTGTCTCAGACTCTTTACAATATACCGCCTCTAAATTCGAAAATATTATTTCAAAAAGAAATAAAAAAAGTCTCCCCTAGATTTTATAACCGTCTACCTTTTTAAACCAATCAGACTGCATAGAATGTTAAACTGAGGTAGATATGCTCTTGCACATGAAAACAGTAAAAAACCGTCTAATTTACACTCCTGTGCAACAACCAATGAGTGTAAAGAAATTTTAAGACCAGATTCGTAACCTACCAATTAGGGGAAACATTTTAAAAAAATTGGCCCTCCGCAAATCATTTGAATTTTTGGTTTAAACTTTACACACTCACGACGCGCTCGGTATTGAGTGTAAACAAGAAAAAATGGGGGTCCTAAGTTTTTTATTATCTACCTTTTAAAAAAACCGCACCTCTCAGATGTGTGCCGTTATAGCTGTGAGGAGGGACATATGTTGGGGGTACCCAAGTATATTATAGGTACGCGCTACCTATGATGTATCAATGAAAATTTTGTTCTTACCGTTTTCAGGCCCATTTTTGGCCTTCGTTATTAACAAGATGCAGTTCAGAAAATGGAAAGCGCAGAAACACAAGCAAATTTGGCCTTTCCTTTCATTTAAAATAGAATTATGTGTCCTTGTAAAAAAGACAAATAAAGCAGGGAATAGACAAAATGGAAAGCAATCATTTTCGCACTTTTACTATTATGCTCAACAATCATGCACAGTTTCATTCAACGAACAAATAGTGCAGTAAATCGCGAAAATATTTGGATTATTTTAACTGAATCAAGCTTTCAAACTTATTGGATCTACAATAACAATAAATCATAATGACTCGGCGCGAAACGCCGGAAAATTTTGACGTTTTTCCCTTTTTGAACTCAATTTTTCGGACACAATTATTGTGCCAGAAAATTCAACAAAATTTCCAAAAAAATTTCGGGGGGCGGCATGTGCCCCATGAGACAAACTAAATATAGACACACTTTCATGCCCGCAACGATTGTGTGCAATAATCAATTGACGCCAAGTTTGCTTGCTATAATGCTTATGATAACTGAATAAAATACCTTTAAATGCGATTGCAGTTAGTTTGCTTGCTATAATGCTTATGATAACTGAATAAAATACCTTTAAATGCGATTGCAGTTAGTTTGCTATCAATCACGATACTAAGCAACTCAGCGTTACAACTTGCAAGCAATTTGCAAATAGTAAACACTTTAGATTATGTTTATAAACTTTTATGTGAAGCATTGAATAAAGAAGGTTACACTTTTTTTAAGGCCGCAGTATGTACTTCGAATTTTCGCGATTTTTTTCTCTAAAAGTGCTTTGAATGATTGTGACCCGTTACCTCGAACATCCATTTACCTCGAAAGTCCCTCTGCCTCGAATGTCCCGTTACCTCTAATAATGTTCTTTCTTCCAAAAGGATTGCTATCTGAAAAAATCCCGTTATATCGAAAGACCCTTTACCTCAATTAATGTATGACGTTCACATTACCTCAAACAATGTTTTTTCTTCCAAAAGGATTGTTATCTTAAAAACATCCAGTTACCTCGAAGTGCAACATTTCCGTTAAAAAATGAATTTCGATAGTACATCAAAATTAATTTTTTGCATTGAAGATACATATTATTTCCTGTCATCATCAATTATTAGATTTCTACAAAGTAACAGTTTAGCATTCTTCACAAGAATTTCAGTTTGAAAAGTTGAAAATTGTGTATCAAAGCAAAAATTTTGACAGAAATTCGACAACATTTTAGCCTATTAAGTATAAAACATGAAGCAAGAAAAATTGAACATCGGGCAAAACTTGATTTACATCACCGCCTATCACTAACGCTCTTTGGCACGCAAAGTTCACTTTGGTTGTGGAGAGCTTTTGATCTACTCGGACGTATCTCGGGTTGCGGCGCCTGAGCTGGGCTCCTAAAATGGAACTTTTAAGCATTGTATTCGAACTTTTCTAAAAATTTTTTATTTCAGGATTTTTTGGGTAAAATTTTTGATGTACAGGGAGGTGTCCCGAAAAATTCCGCTCGATGTTTATCTGAATAAGTCCGGAACGAACAAAGATGCGATACTCTGGTTTTTTTATTCGATTGCTCAAACTATTCTGCATAAGTTACAAGTATCAAGCTTTCTTTTTCAAATTTCCCAAAGTGTCTTCTGTAAAGTCTGGAAATTTCAAAATTCATCATTTTCATAGAGGAACATCCGAGTAAAGGGACTTTCGAGGTACAAAGACTTTCGAAGTAAACGGACGTTCGAAGTGAGGCGACATTCGAGGTATGGGGATACAATGCTTTGAATTGATCAGAAAAGGTGTAATAACGTAGCTTTAACAATATTTTAGCGTAAATATCTATTTTTTTGAGGTGACTTTGGCACAAAATAGCTCAATTCTTGACCTCCCTTATCCCCACCAGATCGGTCATGCTGTGCATGCATGATTATGGTGACTCTGAACCAGTGTTTTTTTGTACAAGGTCCGTTTGTACATGTACAAAGATGGTCCCTAAGAGTCTTTGTACATTTTGTACACACAAATTTTTGTGGACTATAATATGGTACAGTAGCGATTTTAGTGTGGCAAAAACAGAGTTGTTTGACCTTTGGTAGTGTATTTTAGCTAATTTCTGGGTTTCTGAGGGCAAAAAGCACTAATAATCGTCTCAAAACGGCGCGAAGCGCCGAAAAATTTGAAATTTTTCCTTTTGAAACGCAATTTCTGACATTAAAAGGATATATAGAATACACAATTACTCGTTTCGGCGCGAAGCGCCGAAAATTTTCGCAAATTTTAAACCTTTTTGCAGTTTTTGTCCTCCCAAAAATTTTTGTACATGTACAAAGACGCTTCCCAAAAGTCTTTGTACAACAGGAAAAATCTTTGCCGAATACAAAAAAAACCGTGCTCTGAACTAAAAATACCCCACAGACCATAGGTGGCGGCACCAAAGTTCTGGGGGAGTTGCAATATTTTTTCAAAGGTCAAAAATGGCCTTAAAAATAGTGGTACGGCGAAAAAACACCATTTTTCAAGGTTACTCATCGAGCACTATCCATTGACATCGAAGAATTGCGCAAGAAACAAAAAAATTTCAAAAATTGAATTCTGGGAGTATTGTGTTTTCTGGGGGATTGAAAACCCCCAAACCTCCACGCCCAGGTATGCCACGAACCCCGAAAACTTAATTTTTCTAATGGCTATCTAAAAAAGCTAACCCAGTTGGTTAAATTATGTGTTTTTGAAGGGTTAGCTTGATGAATTGATTTTAAATCCAGTGATGTATGAAAGATAAACAATTAAAGTTAGTTCCTTTTCTTTCTAACACAATGTAGATGCAGATCTTAAAGTACTGCTGATATGCATGGGAATTTAAATCAGACAATATTGTTCCTCGGCTAAAACCATACATGCGCAGCATAGGGATTTGGGGATGACGACACCAAAAATTTGTTCTAATCTTCCTTTTTCGGGAAAGAACACTTTCTTATGCGAGTTTTTGGAAAATTTAAAATTTTGGAAGGGAGGTGAAAAAGAAGCCTCCAATATCAAATATGTCCTTATCGTTCGACTGTCCACTGACCCCTACGGATTTTTGGCATATTTGTAGAATCGGGGATCTATTTCTTGTAAATCACACGGTACTTGAGATTAACAAGCGAGAAGGGTGTGGTCGTATTTCCCCGATCCCTGCTTCAACTTTGGCTTAAAGAATGCGGAAAGAATAGCGTCATGCAATCTCTTTTTAGATTCCATAAAATAGTGTGATGGTCGTAATTATTTGATTATTACTTCTACAAGAGGTTGGTTTCCGGTTCTAAACATGCCTAAATTTTTTCTTTATTTATTGTCCCTTTGAGTCTTTTATGTATGATCATTAATAGCCATGTTTTTAATGTTTTTCATTAAGTTCATTAAATTTATTCATCATTTTCGAGCGCAAGACAAAATAGATAAAAATTGGAGCTTTCCGTTCAGAACTTGATTTTTTTTTAAATTTGCGCTTTTCTGACGCCCATAAGTAGCGCATCATTTGATGCTATTTTATTCCTGTATTTGGTAAGGTTTTTCCTGGCATACAGGGCCTTTCGAGACCGAAGGTTTTTTGGAAGTGGTCTAAAATATATATAACAGACAAAAACTCATGTCGGCTTAATGCCAAAATTTGCAATTAAAAGGAAATATGTGAAATTCTGTTTGAGTGAATATTTACCTTTTTTGTCATCAGAAGCCCAGAAATTATCTAAGTCGAAAAAAGTCGAAAAACAATATTTTTACGCGCAGGAAGTACTACTGTATCACGTCATAGTACCGGAAAAATTTGCATGTCGACTTTTGAGGACATAATCGTATGTACAAAAAACTTGTAGAAAAACACCCTGGTTTGCAACAGAAAACAGAAACGTCGTTATTTTCGTCCTTGTTTTTTCATTTTTTTCATTTTTCACCTGGAATATTTGCCCGTTCAGGCTGCGCACCAATATAAAGTGAGGAACGCCGCGATTCTAGCCGCTCGAAAAAGCGCGATTTTGAGCTCCGAAAAGCTACGAAGCTTGGCTAATTTGCTCCCAGCTTCTGTAATGGTTGCTGTTTATGATGCTAAACTTAAGCGCGCGGATGCTGTTCAATTCTTGGCGCATGTTAATTCTCCCGGCTACTCTAACAATTTCTGTGAAGCTTGCTTCAGACCTGCGGGCACATTGACTTCATTTTATTGTGGCAAGTGTCGCCGTCATTTGTGTGGTAAGTGTTTAACCGAGCCGAAGTGCTTTAATCACGATCCTATGTGTCGTGATTTTGATAACTGTATTTGTCAGATTGTCGTCGACGAAGCTTTGTTATTCGCGTGATGCAGTGCGGTGATGAATTCATGATGTTTTTTGATCCGGGACGGTATCATACGTGTTCTTGAGTTCTTGAAGGAGGGGCTTTAACCGTACGTGCACTGCATGGGAATCCTGGGGAATGTTAAAGTGCTTTTTCGGGCCCAAAAACGGCAGTACACGTCAAAACCATCTTTGTTTAGCATTTCTGACAATGCTCATATCTATCAAGAGCATAAAAACAAGGAATATTGAAAAAGTCGAACAAATTGAACAAAATATAGTCAAAACATGAGTATATGGCGCGAGCGACAACAATTTGACAATTTTGAGCAAATAGATTGCTAAAAACGCTTTAAAAAGCACCTTTTTATGAATTTTCAAGAAATTTTTGGAAAATTTCCAAAAATCGCTAATTCTGGGGGTGAAAAAATTTGTGGGGAATTGAAATTTTATCTACCCCACCTCCCCGCCGAAAATCATGAATGGGTTAGACCATGTAAGAGGGGGTTCGGGGGATCCCCCACCACCGCTTTTATTGTACGAGACAAAGATTATGAGGCTCGTACAAAGATTTTTGGAGCGATCTTTGTACAACTTTGTACACAAAGTATAGGCTCTTTTTGGCCGATTTTTCATTGTACAAAGAAATCGCTAACGTTTCGTACAAAAAAACAGTGTCCTCCACCCAAAGTTGGTCTTCCCCATCCCCATCAAAAGCAAATAATTGTTGGCCCCCTCCTCTGTTTTCGGAAAAAATTAGGTAATTTACCCCTCCTCACTAATTACAAAACTCGACCTAATTGATGTACTACGAAGATTACTGAAATTGCCTACTAGATCCTTTCCAGGTTTCTTACGTTTTGAGGTAAAAGTCAGGCACGTACCTGGTCTTATGAAGTGGGGGGTAGGCTAAAATGTTGAAGTCAGGTACCGTAACAACTACTAGGAGATGGGCTGAGCGCTAAAGTAATAGTATTTTTAGCGTTTATTGACGTACTCCACGCGATTGAGAACAAGAAATCCTAAAAAGTTTAAAATCATTTAGTCATTTTTTGTATAGAGGATAATTTGAAATTACATGAAGCCATTACAAACCGTGCATATTATTACGCACTGCTGTGGACTAGCCTGAAATGCTAAACATATAAACAGAACGTTCTACTCCACCATGTTATAGTACACTAAAATTTGCATGTTCAAAATGTTAAAGGGCTTGGGGATAGTCTTTGTACATTTACGAAAGAACCTTTATTAAAAATGATTTGTGGCAGAAAAATCATCCTTGTCTCTAATGCCATTAACTTTTAAGTACTTTGACCTTTAAAAATTTTCTATTCTTTTGAATTCTCCCTCACTCAGTACTTTAATCTATTTTGTTGCCTTTCGTCTTTTTCTTAGATACATACGTCGCTATGTACGGTCAAACAATATTTTCTTGCGATTAATCGTTTATTTGATTCTTTGAATTTGATTGACAATGCTCTTATATCGCGTAAACGCCTCTTACTCTTGCGTTGAATTGCTTTCTTTTAGGTTTCGATAATTGGTCTTTTGTACTTGTTTTCACGTGACGTTCACATGTTTAAAATGCTCTTGAACGTTTCATCTTATGACCATACATGTAACAACTCGAAATTTCAGGGGTCCCCGGCTATTTCTGGGGCGAGTAGTAAGTGACCTCAAATTTTTGGCCCAAAATGGCAAAAAGGAACCTCAAAATGGTTAAAACATGCACGATTTCGCCGAAAATCGAGGGGGTCAAAATTTCATGACTTTAAGCAGGGGGTAGACGACCGACTCCGGGTTGTGAATTACTGATCGTCCATCTTGTTACACATGTATGATTATTACTTGTGTTATTTTGCCAGAAATAAAAGTTTCTGATTCTTTTTATTTGCCCGTTTTAGAGTTTTTATTAGGCTGGGAAATCTTGGATCCATTGCTTACTTTTTATTTGCTGTCCATCTAAGCTTCAAACTATGAAAATACGTAAATTAGCTATTTAAATTTAAACTGCCTCTTTTGTGCACATAGATTAGGTTTTTGCAATTGTGAAAAATAAAAAACTGCCGAAATTTATGATTACAGGTGGTTGAGAAATCAACAAATGTCGTAAAAATGTGCTAAAACAGATGGTTTTAATAAAAACTTCATTTTTTGACCATCGCTTTACGAAATCGCGAAAAAAACCAAAAATTCCATAAATATGATTCTGGGGTCTATCAAATTCTGCGCGTCATCCGGATTATACGAGATTTAGAAGAGATGCTCGGTGCAGTGGGAGGTCTATACTTCCCTAGAATGGAAAGATGGGAACTTTTCTGTGAGAACTGAGGCAGTCGGAAATGGATTAAAATCAAAAATTTTACTTGAAAGTTTTTGAAATTAACCAGAGAAAATAGTTTTAAAGCTATTGTTAGCATTTATATCAATTTTGAGGTTATTTCCGTTTTTTAAAGATTATTCATTGGGTCAGTATATTTAATTTTTCTTTACTGAACTCTCATCCCTTTAATCCATTTTTACTGTTTGAAATAAGTAATTTTGAGAAACATTCTACTTGTGAACTTTTGAATGCAAATAGCCATCGTATCGTGACCCTACGTATTATTTGTGCTCCTAATTTTCAGCGTTTTGTGCGATTTTTTTTGATTGATGTAAATCTTCTCTGTCGTGTCATTTGGCAATATATTTTGTCTAAAACACTGACATTGTGTCATTCTCCTATAGTCTGTTTCCTTTATCCGAGAGCTTTTTCAATAAATGTTTTCGGATGCTACAGTAACCCCTTCTTTTCTATTCACTCCAGTTCGCTAGGTCTCACTGTGATTACGTAGAAGAGAACGGTTTTTCAATAACATTTTTGCGACATAATTTATTCTCGTCTTCCAGCAGATTAATCAACTTACAGATAAAAATCACGCATTCAGCTCATCCTAAGTTGACACTTTAAACAGTAGATTAAAATGTTAAGAAACGCCGCGAACTCCCTCATAGCTCAGTGGTAAAACATCTGCTTGTCGTGTCGAAGCAACCGGGTTCGATTCCACCGGATAGCTTTTTATTTAGCGCACTGACTGTAGTATGCCCCAGTACTGATTAAATGCCTAAATTACATTTATATAGGCGGATTAGTGCATTAAAAATGAAGAATTCAAGCCACTCGCCCTCACTGAGCTGATCTGCCGAATTACAGTAATTCGTCTTGTTTCGCTTACTGTAGCCCTTAAAAGAATTGACTAAAAAGCTCTCGAAAAATGAAACGGACTATAGATTAAATTGATTATTTTTACGTGCGATCTTCGTCGTTGTATTTTGTGTCAGTGTTTCGCATTTATTTGTCAATAAATGTTTTCATCCGTCGTTGCTCTCATTGTTTAAACTTATGTGAAGCCATACTACACGATCTAGTGAAGTGAGAAGGAGCACCAGATAACAGAAGGGTATGGCCAGTACACGTGTGCCAAGATTCTGAGGAGGGTCCGAAAGTTTTGATTGTTTAATAAAGGATTAAGACATTGATGGTAAATAAGACAAATATGATTGACAAAAAATTATTCCAATACCTATATGTTTTCGCTTCGATAACTTACTATAACCGATAGATTTTTCAAAAATATTGTAGTCTATTTCACATAACTTTGGGCATAAGCCAACAGATAATGATAATTATGCGTCAGATCAATACAATAATCAAAATCTGTCGGCTTATTGTTGGTGATAAATATAAAGATTATGCCCAAACTTGTTTGAAACAAGACTAGTCGGGTTAATTTTACTGGATTTGCTGGGCTCTGGGCGGCTCCTTCTACCTAGCCTTCAGCAGTATTAAATTTCCCGTTTCTGGACTTTAAAGTTAGCAACAATGCTAAACTTATGCGTTTTTACTTAATGACATCGTTTTTGACTTGTTCCGCCTTTTTCATCCATGGACGTCAATCTAAATGTCGCGCTAAGAATTTTTAGTTAACGGTAGAACCGGTTTCAGAAGAACCGGAAGACTGCAGTATACCGCAGGTTGTTAGTTTTCGTCGAAATTTGACATGAAAATCTGAAAGCTTCATGTGTTGCTTTGCTCATTTCCGAGCTGGTCAGCTCCAAAAATTTTTAAAGGTGCTTTTTTGGGCTAAAACGATGGGTACACGTCATTGTTTTTCGATGTTCCAGACAATGATCGTTCCTTATGAGTGAAAAAATCTTGAAGAATTTGAAAGTAAATTGAAAAGAAGTTAGCTAAAAACGCTTGAAAAAATACCTTATATTTTTCGGAAAATCGATAATTCTGGTTTCGCAGCCACCTTGCGGAGCGCAGAAGCCATTCTAGAGGGTCAACGCCCAGAATACTAACACTAGCTCTTTCGGCCTTTTGAGTGGCAGAATGTTCCCTCACCGGATTTCATCAAACGGTGTACAGTAGATGTTGAGACGCGTAACAAACTGTCATTTTTTCCTTTTTGAACGGCCTTTTAGATGGCTAAACGCCAAAATCGCAAAGCGGGAAATTACTGAATTTTTCCCTTTTGCACCGCGAGCTTACAAAATTCAAAATTCTCATCTTATCCGTTATGGATCGAAACCCACGTGCATGTCAGATAGGTACCGCAATATGCACAACGAAATACTGTGCATAAGTGGTTTTGTGAAAAAAAAACAAGTCAAACGAAGATAGGTTTGTGAATGAAGCATTTCGGAGTATAAAATTTCCTGGAAAAGCGTAGTGCATTAAAACTTGAATCACCATTTGGCATTCTTACATTGCCGAAACAACATTTTCTTGAGCAATGACGATGAGTTTATTAAATTTGTTTGGCTGCTGAAATCGCCTGATCTAACCGACATACACTAAGACTTATTCAAACGTATGTTCATTACTGGCAGTGGCTTCTCGAATCTGGGCTTTGGCCTTCATCTAACATGAGCTTGGGAACAAAAACCGACAAAATATATACGCCATGAATTGAGGAATCAAACTTCAAAAGCGTCCTTCCTCTGTTGAGATACCTACCACACGTTAGCGTGCGGGGGGGGGTGTATGCACCCGGCAGAAGGCCGAGACTACTTCCCCAGAAACTAAAATACATTCCCGGAATTTTATTCATGAAACTTTTTTAAGCAATTTTTAATGCTAAAGGATAGTGCTGGATGAGAAACCTTGAAAAATGGTGTTTTTTCGCCATACCACCATTTATAAGACCATTTTACGACCCTTAAAAATCTTGCACCCCCCCAGAATTTCGGTGCTGCCCATCTATGGTACCTACTAATTATTGAGCGATGAAATTAATTTATGGATTTTGTTCCCTGCCAAGGCGCTTTTTGTCTTCAGCGGATCTAGGATTTTCAAATTTGACGGTACCCTGATTTTTCCACCAAACAGCCAAACATACTCGTATGTCCAAAAATTAGCTATTCACATGCGAAATAGCGTCTTTTCGCCGTTTTATTTTGTCTACTTTTATTCAAAATTCTTTCTGGTGAAATTTTTCCAGGAAGTTTAAACATTTCTGGCAACCTTATGCGAAAAAATGCATAAGTTTCTTTAAGTTAAGCGATAGTGAAATTTAGGGGAATACGTTTTACTTCGCTTGCAAAGCCTGTCAAAGTTTTTGACGCGAGTTGACCAACATGTTGTGCAGTACGCACTACGCACCACACATGCACAGCATGGGAATGCTGGGAGGGGGCTAAAATTTTAAAGTGCCTTTTCTGTCCCAAAAACGGTGGGTTGGGCATGGGTCAAAAACGTAATTTTTCGGATAGATAGCTAAAAACGCAAAAAAGCACATTTTCTACGCTGTTGTAAACTTTCGAAAAGTCGCGAATTTCGGGTGGTTAAAATAATTTCTGGGGAAAGGGGGCGTGAAATTTTTTGGGGGATGCAATCTCCTTCCCCAGATCATATATGTTACGCACCACTTGCTATTTGTTATTTTCCGATACAAGTTTTCCGCTTTATTTGCGTATAAGATGCCAAATTGAAAATTGTAGAACTTTTCGAAGACGCAGGACGTGATGGCCGGTAGCAATAGCAGATCTATGCTCGAGGGCCGCTCCATTTTTTTCGGACCGCACTAAATCGAGCGATTTTCCGCTAATAATATAAGGTACGAGCGTTTTTGTGCCGCGTGGCGCGTAGGCAATGACGGGTCCAGTATTTGAAAAAATATTTTTCGACGAAAATTTCGCCGACAGCGCAAAAGACTGTCTGCCTATGCCGGATAAAAAGTTGAGTGAAATGCTGGCGTTCCTCCAATGCGCCCTGCAGTACACCAAGGAGCTCGATGTTACCATGGAAAATTTTGGTTTTTTGCTCATACTCGCCGACGAATATCAAGTATAATCAGTTTGGAAAACATGTCGGAATTTTATCGAACGCGTGCTCGACAAGCGTCCAGCCGATGACTCCGATGAGTTTGTTTCATTGTTTAGGGTAAGCAGGTGTGCTGTGCAATATATATTTCTGTACAAACGTATAATTGCGTTGTGGAGGATATGAAAATGCACAGAAAAAGCTCTCCGTAACTTTTTGTATTTTTTTTCTATCATTTCACCTCCGCTGTTTTTTTCCTTTCTATTAAGTGTATATGCTTTTTGCGGTTCTTGCAGCTGTTTTAGACTTTCTTTTTATCTGAATAGATGTAAACTAGCAAAGAAAAATGCTCCGATGGAACAAAAAAGATGAATATACTTGGAATTGTGGATTATTTAAAATGTAAAAGGAGGGACTAGGAAAAATCTACCTAAAGTCGCAAAATCTGCTAAAAATCACACTTTCTCTAAGCAACGCAAAAAATCGAAGTATATTCTGCGGCTTCGAACAAAGTGTCTTTTTTAAATAATGTTCAAAGTTTCAGATAAGAGTGCATAAACGAATTCTATAATGTTTACTTTTTTAAATTGCTGGCAAGTAGCAACGCTGACTAGCTTCGTATCTTGATTGATAGAAAACTAAGTTGTATTGTATTTAAAGTTGTTTTATTTTGTTATGAACATTATAGCAAGCAAAGCAGGGGCCGATTAATTAGTGCACACAATCATTACGGGAATGCTACTGTACTTACATTTAGTCTGCTTTAAGTCAACTTACGCGTTTCCTACTGTTTTAAACCATTAATTTCTTCAGTTGTCTTGGATGCATCGATGTTTGATATTTCATTCAATTGGCTTAGAAAGACTGTTAGTTTACTCAATATCATTTCCCATAGCTACTGCCTAGCTAATGTGCTGCTTTTTCAATCATTTTTATGGTTAAAGATTTAATCTGTTGGCCGCAGAATATACTTCGATTTTTTTGCGTTGCTGAGAGAAAGTGCGATTTTTAGCAGATTTAGTCAGATAATTTTTGACCCCCATTTTTGGCAAAGTTTGGCGTTTTTTGACCGTTTTTAGGTGCTCTTAGCCATTTCGGCCGAAAATTGGGTACCAAAAATGGTTTGAAAACCATTACTTATGTCCAAAATTTCTGGGGAGGGTTAGAGCATCTCAGTCTTGTGGGGGATCTCTCGTCACAGAGTTTCATGAATAAATGTAAAGGCTCGAAATTTTGCATGGGGTTACCCGTTAGCACACGTGGGCGTGGGTGGGAGAGGCGTTGGAGAGGGTGGTATGCACCCCCCCAGAAGGCTGAATACTCTCCAGAAACTAAAGTACTCCTCAGAATTCAATTTTTGAATTTTGTTCTGTTTTTTCGCAATTTTTTGATGCTAATGGATAGTGCTCGATGAGAAACGTTGAAAAGTGGTGTTTTTTCGCTGTACCACCATTTTTAAGACCATGTTTTGATCTTTGAAAAATCTTGCACCCCCCCCCTAGAATTTTGGTGCTGCCCACCATAAATAGCATGGAAATTCGTGAGAAGGGGGAAATTTTACAATACTTCTTTTGGTCCCAAAAATAGTGAATACCCGTCAAGAAGATCGTTTTTCGGCGCGTTTCTAACGATGCTCCATCTCTTATAGCATGAAAACATAAATAAATTTAGAGAAAAATCAAAAAACTCAAACAAATTGAATAAATTTTGTTAGAAAATGATTATATGGCTTGAAGCGTCAAAAATTTGACGCTTTTGAGTAAATTGATAACTAAAAAGGGTTAAACCTGCACCTTTTCTTTAAATTTTTGAAGAAGTTTTGGAAATTTTTTCGGAAAATAGCCAATTCTGGGGGTAGGGGTGGAAAAATTCTGGGGGAAAGCCCCTATTGCCCATATGTATCCCTAAATCCCCCGAGATCATGTATGGTCTTCGGCAATTTTTAGGGCGGGAGCGGGTAAATGACTCCGATTTTTTCTGCCAAATGTGGCGGAAAAACCTAAAAATGTACAAAAGGCGCAAGTGTTCGCCGAAAATGGATGAAGGGGTCAAATTTTTTACTTCAGAAGAATGGGGAGGGGTGGACCAACTTTGAGTGCAGGCCTCAAACCCCTGTTATATGTATGAATGCATGTAAGTTCTAAATCGGTGAGGGCGGGGTCCCCGGCCATTTTTAGGAGGAAGGGTTAAGTGACCTCAAATTTTTGGCTGAAAACGGCCAAAATAAACACCTAAGAAAGGCGAAAAATTCAATTTTTGCCAAAAATGGGGGATTCGAAATTTTGTGGCTCTGGGTGGTGATAGGGACGACCAACTTTCGGTAGGGATCCCCCTATCCCCCTGTTATATGTCTGCTTCAATGGATATATACATGTATGGGCAGGCACGTATCCAGAATTTTATTTCGGGGGACGGTCCGGAATTGTTGAGGCCAGATATCGCGAGAACCATTGGGAGATAGGCGAAAATAAAGGCAGTTTCGAGCGTATCTGGGCGAGCTCTATACGATGGTGAAGAAAATTTTGAAAAAATTTCTAAAAAAATTTTCACTCTATTCCATACTACAGCAAATTTATTGTTAAAGCTGATTTCTCATCACTTAATCGACGAAATATTTTTTATCTCTTGCCTTCGTATCGAACCAAGCTTTACTGATAAAAGCAATACAGATAATAAATAATTTTGCGCCAAGTGCCGAAAAAATTGACGTATTTTGCATGTCAAGTTCAAATTTGAGTGGTTTTGAGCGGGCTAGAAGACAAAAAACATATATGAACAATAAGTACGGCGCGAAGCGCCTGAAAATTTTATGTTTCTTATGTAATAACTCAAATTTGAGCTGTTTTAAGTGAGCTAGAAGGCAAAAACTATAGCTACACAATGAATTCGGCGCAGAGCGCTAGAAAAAAATTGACATGCTCTCTAATGTCTAACTCAAATTTGAGCGATTTTTATCGGTTTAGAAGACAAAACTATACATAAACAATAAATCCGGCGCGAAGCGCCGGAAAATTTTGAGTTTTCTAGCTCAAAAGTACGCTAGAAAACTGTTTTGGCGGTGTTTCAGACGCACTTCGCCAATTTTTCATTTTTCCCTTTGGTGGAGCTTTGGGAGTAACAGAAATTTTATTTATTCTGGCGAGCAGCTCCCCCCCCTGCCCCCTGATTACGGGCCTGTGTATGAGTGTAATCGATTAGGCGTGGGGATTCCGCAGTTTCTGGTCACTTTCATGAAATTTTCGATTTTCATTCATTTTCAGTCTTCATTTTGTTTTATTTATCGTATAAAATTTCTTTTTCCATTCTCGGGGTCTAGGCACTGGATCTTATATGCACAGTATGGCCGATATGGGGGCGTCAGCCGGTCTGGAAAGGTCAGAATTTTTCTTTGAGCCAAAGTGACCTCAAAAACTAAGCGCTTAAATAGCGGTGGTACGTTAATGCATAATTTCTGGTCGATTTAAAGCATTTTTGAAGAAAATTGTCAATTTTTCTCTATTTTTTGGCCTTTATTTTGCCTTATTTTCCCAAGAAAATTTTCCGTCTTCCATTCTGGGGGGTCAAGACTATAGGTGGGCAGCACCGAAATACTGGGGGGGGGGTGTAAAAAGTGAAAAAATTTTCAAAGGTCAAAAATGGTCTTAAAAGTGGTCGTATGGCGAAAAAACACTATTTTTTGACGTTTCTAATCGAGCACTGTCCAATGGCATCAAAAAATCGCTAAAAAGCAAAAAAATCAAAAATTTAATTCTGGGGAGTTATTCCATTTTCTGGGGGTGCCTACCCCCCACGTCCACGTGTGGTCAAGACCCTCCCTAAACCTTACTCCCCCGCACTCCATGTGAATGTCTGCTCTTGAACCCTACATGCATGTTTGGTTGAGTGATACGCATGAGTCGTTGAAACCTGGAGTACCTATATTTTAACGCGAAACAAAATAATAATAGTAGGCTATTTCGCATGCGACAACTTTATCAGCTTATTCGAGAGCAATTTCCCATTCCAAGCGGCAAAACTGGCGTGAATAGTAAAAGTAGTAGGTAGTAGTGAAATGAGTATTCAGTAAAAAAGCTCTCATGAATGAAACGGACTTTAGCAACAGATGTGGTCGGTTTTTCGTTTTAAACCGCTTTTCTACATAGTCTTTTACAGAAAATATTGAGCTTGCTTAAAAATTAATTTTCAGCACTTAAAGAAGCGGCCTTTGCTTCTTCCACAAACAATCTTTTCTTTTCACCTTTTTTGGATATACCTTACCTGTTCAGAAATTTCCAAGTGTACTTTATGTTCACTACTGACTGGATTTCTACTTATGTAATGTTAATACGCAGGAACTGACTGAATAGATTGCTTTATTTCATTATAAAAAACAGAATAATCGCAATAATAATTAGACACCGGATAATTACGTGGATCCACGTAAATTTTCTGAATGCAAATGCGGAATCAGCACATCGAGAAACGTAGGAAAAACGCATTTTTAGCAGGTAGGGCAACTTTTTTCTGCACTCAAATCTACGTAAATAGGGTACCATCCACGTATTTCCAAGTGAAATGCGTGTTGCGATGGTTGTCCACGTAATTGGTTGTTTGCAACAATAAAATGACTGAAATCAAGCTAATTATATTGTAAAAACTCCTGAAAGTTGTTGGTACTGCATTCTTTTCTGTGCTCAAATTGTGTGTTTATAGCTCTTCATGTCTAAAATATCGGCTTCTAGACTTAAATTCGATTGTTCGGAAATATAAAGTTGATTTGATTGTTTCAGACGGTTTAGTGCATAAATGCAATGAAATTAGATTACGAGCACAATAAACGTTTTTGTTTGAAAGTTTCAGACAAGCTGACGAACAATCTTCTAAGCTCACAAAAATTTGAATTCAATTCTATGGTTGCATATATCAAATCTTACATATGTTCCTATCTTCAAAGAAAATTCTGCGCCGCTTCGACAATTTTTGTATGAAAGTGATTGACGACACAACAACATTTCAAATAATCGGAATAATTGACGTTGTTTTTTGTATTTATTTTACTGCAAAAAAAATTTGCTGGAGTAATATCCCTCCGTTTCCGTGTCCTATGCCGGAGGCATAATGAATCACTTTCGTGGCATTTTTTCTGTTCTATTTTATCCATGTGTCCAAAGCTTTGTCTAGCCTCGTTTTGGCTTCAGTTACATCGTTTTTAATGGTTTAGCTCGAAGAGGAGTTATAGAGCAGTAAGAAATAGGCATGTTTTGGCCTATTTACAGTGATATCACAAAAACTCAAGATGGGGAAATAAGATTCTAATAAGAAAATGTAGTGGTTTATTCCTTTCCAGCAAATGCATCCCCTGGATATGTTTAACACAACAGAAATCTACTTTTTTTTGTTTTGCATAATGTCCAACAGGTGCCTATTCTTATGCATTGTGATAGTTTTTTAATTATACCTCCTTCAAAAATTATCTTCACAGAAAATAACATACATATTCAGAAAGAGCGTAAAAAATTGCACTAAATGAAAGTAATAGCTGTCAGAGAATGTTAAGAAGGCATAGCTTAATATGCACTAGGAGTTTATGCCATGATGGTGCACTCCGACTGCAAAAACATGATGGTAAACGGAGGGATATTGCTGTTATGTCAATATTTGATGTGTAAAACCTAATGGAATTGTCATATTTTTCCACCTAAAACGCGTAAACTTTCCACCTTATTTGAGGTTTTTTCTACGTTACTATCCGGTCACTAATAATTATGGAGGTATATATAGGTAACTATATTAATATGCGCCTTTCTTTTGCACATGTTAATAGCAATTATAATAGTAATTTATTCTGTCTATGTCACCCTGACTAAAGGTGTCGTACCAGCCCATGCTGCGTGTAGTCCTAAAAAGCTCAAAACATAATAAATAATAATGTTAGCGAATTGACAGAAAAATGAAATGGTCTCCCTATAGAACTGAAAGTGCCCAAAGAAAAGAAAGTTCTGAGTTTTGTAATCGACGCGGTATTTCAGAATTGAAGCTAATTTCCATGTTTTTAAAGCCATTACAAAGATTAATTATAAATGTGCTCTCGGCTTTAGCGTAAAATTCTCTGCCAGATACACAAAAATAAAAATATATTATTAAGATTTTGATACTGAAGAATGCATCTTTGAAAAACTAAGGTTACCTACTCAATAATCAGGTAGGTACCTACATATAACCACGCTTGAAGATTTTAGACGTATAAGTACTACACGTGTTTATGTAATTCAGCCACAGGTACCTACTTAATTTCTCTCAACTGTAATTTTTAAGAAAAAGAAAACAGGAAATAGGTCATCTATTGCATAACAAACCATATTTTTCTGATTTCTTTCATTTGTTTTACTGCTCATCATAGCTGGCAGGTCAATAAACTGTTATAATAGCAGGCACCCAAGCAGATATTCGGTAAACGGGCCATTTAAATTTGACATTTTATTAATTTTAAACATAATATGCAAAAGCCTTTCGGAAAAATTAGAAGATTTCAATGTTTAATAAGATTAAGAGATAACTTTAGTCGTTATACCAAGCACCTATCAAGTTTTAGTAGAGCGACTAATTTTTATAGTAGTACCTGTAATTGCTGTACACGCGTGATTGGTGTAGAACTGTTCTTAAAAAATTCAAATTCAAAAATTTTAGTTAAATAGCAAAAGCGTATCACAAAACGTCACTATTGAGACCATAATAACGATTTTGTTGATTTCGTTCAGGACGTATCCCGCCTCTATTCCGTGGATCAAATGTGCAACCTGACGTCATATTCATAGATGGGCAGTAACTAAATTTTGGTGAATCTGGATAGTGTAAAACTGGCAAAAATGCCAAAAATTCAATTCTGGGTTTATCGATTTTTGGGGTCTACAGGATTCTGGGGTTACAAACCCCCCCCGAACTCCCTACGCCCATGTATGGTCACATTATTCTACTGATCCATGACTTAGAAATGCGGGTATCTGTAGAAGTCAATACTTTCCACAGACAAAAACTGTCAAGTACTCATGTCTATTTCGCTTCTGAGATCTTGTTTAAAAAGCAACTCAAGCTAAACCTTTGAAAAATCTCTATGCAAGTGCAATTTCTGTATTATGATTTTATCAGGCATTTGGGAACATCCCAAATAGATCCTTTTAGAGAATCATACTATACGTTTGTTATAGAGTAAAAAGAGAAAATTACGGCAGCAAAAATAAATTAAAAACTTAATTTAATCAACTTAAATTAATGTACATAGCATTTAGAGCTATTTTTAGTTTTTGATATTATTTTTTCACCTCTTTTAGGTTAGTTTTTGGTGATAGACCTTGAATGAGGAACATGCAGACCTTAAATGTCTCTCTTAGGCCTCGATAATAGTTTTATTTTCAATCGCGAATACCAGGCTGATGTGAAGCCAAATAAATAAGATTTTTCTACGAACAATGTCATTTTTGGATACTGCCAATCAGAAAAAAATAGTTAAAGGTGAAGCAGAGCAAAACACATTTTTGCAATAACTCTGTGATATAAGTATCAAAAGAAACGACGTGGGCAATGCGAGACATTTTAATTTCTTCTAAATACTTTTATTCATAAAGACACATGTGATTTTTTCTTTTTTCCACATATTGTAATGTTGTACTCTCAAAGTTGCATAGATTTACATATTTACCGTGCATCTGCAGCCACCATTGAAAAATCACGGTTCATCGAAAATGACCAGGCATCATAGTGCATCATGGATGAATAGTCATATGGAAACATTCTAGATTGTTTAACCGGTACTTTATGAAAATTAAATGCCATATCTGCAAGATTTATGTCGAATAACTTATAAATACGCCAAAAACAAAAAGTATAATTCGTAAAGCACATAATAGGAGCCAAAGTAAACGCTACAAAATAAGCTTTCCTTATTTCTAAGCAGTGTCACGTGGTCTATAGACCCAATCTCACAATGGAATGAGGGTTTTGGGGGGTTAGACCCCCAAATTCAGTAGACCCTCAAAATCTATAGATGCTCAGAATTGAACTTTCGACATGTTTTTTGGGACTTAGTTTTACACCACCCAGACGCCCAACTCAATTGTGCCGATTCACTCGAGAAAAAGTATTCAGTTGCGATCTTTTCGATTTTGTCCAATTTTTTCTGTTTTTATCAAAATGTTTCCAATTAATATCGTTGACTATTTCAGGTAACCAGAAAAATAATTTATACGCCCGAACTCATAAAGTATTCAACTCCCATAAGCGCGTTTGTTTGAAGACCAACAATGTTCATATGTGTACACGGTTACTACACAGGTTTATCTTTAAAGAATATATCGAATTATTGGTGCATTTAAGAGATGCAAACTGCTCATCAATGTCGAATGTTCTCTCGAAAAAATTTTTAACAAAAAATGTTCACTACACTGAATTGATTTCGTAAATTATATAATCGTTACTTATACATATCTGTTTGTTAAACTATGCGTCATTTTCCGAAACGAAGATCTTTGGTGATTTTTTACGATGATATGAACGTGAATTTCATTTTCGGAAACTGTCACTTTGGTTTGAAATAAGATTTATTTACCTATATTTCTTCGGAGAAAACTTACTTGGGTTGATGTTCTGATAATTAATTCTGACGAACTTATCTCGATCAGGCCTAAAGTGAAAGATTAGGCTTAGTGATTGTAGGTATACTTACTCGTAATTATAAATGTCGGAAAGTAACATGATGCATTTAAATTTTTTACATATAGTCTTATGTATTATGTAAGTATATTTAACATTCCTTATATAAACGAAATAATATAAGGGGGTACTTATAAAGTAACTAGAAATGTCCAAATTAGTATGAAAATGTCAAATCAATAATATTTGGTAATAAAAAATATCTATAAAAATTATAGCAGTCATATTAAGTGCCTAATACGCAAATGTAAAGAGCAAAGCACATCATAATGTGCATGAATATGATAAAATATCTATTAATAAATATAAACCTTAATTTAAATGCAAAAATACGTAATTTGAAAGCATAGGTTATGGAGCCCTACGTTTAATTGCCTCCATGTAACTAGAATGCGGTCTTTATCAGAATTATTTTTGCCTTTTGCTGTGATACATTGGAGCTGCAACAAGGCCCAATGTTTCATGCTTCTCTCAAAAAAATTTTTAATCAAAAAATCACTCATCAAAGAGTGGAAATATAAATTCTCTAAAATTCTTCGAATTGACACTCTCTTACATCAGGCAGGAATTTTATGATTTTCTAAAACGATACATGAAAAGAAAAAAAAGCTATGAAAAGAAAAAGTTGAGTGATATGAGATATGTGTATAACCACAGGCGTACGCAGAGGGGCGGAGAACGGCCGCCGCCTTCCCCTAGCCCGAAAATAATTTTGGAACGGTAGGATAATGCATGAACAATAATTGAAATTGGCATGTTTTCATCGAAAAATCTCAATATTTCTGGCGCTTGCGCCGTAGGATCGTCATTTTCCATAAGTTTAGCTCAAGCGCGGCCAAAAAGACGACATTTTTTACAGCCTATTGAGCGAAAATATTTTTTTCAAAAAGTTTGGTTTTTATGAGCTTAATGGATCGAGCATGTTCGGAAATATCCGGAAAATACATTTTGTTTTGTGCCCCAGCGAACAATCCCGAAATATAGAGTCACCAAATCCGGACCTCCCCCTTATAAAATCCTGCGTGCGTCACTGGGTATGACTGTATAATATTTATGAGATAAAGATAAAAATACGATAAAAAATAAACGTATGAGAGAAACTGCGATACGATATGTACATGTGTATAGCTCGATTGACAATTCCTACCTTTGTTGTTCGTGAATGAGGCCTAATGCGTGTCCGATTTCGTGTAAAATCACTTGAGGATAATTATTGCATCGAGTGCTGATGTAAATAGTCTGTGGCCCATTGGTCATGCCAAATCTTGAACTGCACCTGGAATAAATTTATGCAAGCTGTATAGCAAAACGAAAATTAGTATATAAGACGATCTGAAAAGTTTCGACCAGGGCTAATACACTAATATACACATGGGCTTAAGGAGGGAAGAGAATCTTGACCCAATAGAATCTGAAAGACCCTCCCAAAAATCGACAGCGGTCCAGAATTGAATTTTTAGTGCTATCTTTGGCAATTTGGCCCCATCGGACCCCCCAGAATTCTGTTGCTGCCCATGTATGCTCATCTATCTATTATACCTGTTTAAATCTATTTTGCGTTCATTGTTTCCGGCAAGAACTTACCACGCAGTTTGATTTTTCTCTGATTATTCAAAACTATTCTGCTAGATCCACAAGTGCGATAACGTAGATTTACCCCTGGCCTGCAGCAAAAACAATGTAATTAAAATCTCCAGCTTGTCTAGGTCTCAGTTTGATGCAAGTGTATTTAGCGAATTCGACGGCTGCTCTTTGAAGCAAATCTGACGACTGGGGCAAACTATCTGGAAAAATAAATCTTTACTATGCAATTTCTTTGCACTGGACAAAAAAATGAAAAAGTTACCAGTTTACGAGCATTTGAAAGAAATTTCATTTAATTTCTAAAGCCTTTCTAGTCTTATCAGAACACTGCACTCAAACTATCAAAACCACTCAATAAGTGTAAATCGATAAAGTAGCTTACGATTATACATCTGTGCATTATTCTAGCTACTTTGCATAAGAAAGACAGTAAGGATTAGCATTGCGAAAGATAAAATGGAAAGATTAAATCTGAAATTATAATCAAAGTGCTCAAGTTATCTCAAATATGACCTATTTCGCGAGATGCCCGAGTATAGTAACTATAGGAAGAATGCAATCAGCCCTTGGAGGGAAGCCCTTGGAGGGAAGGCGAATTTCTTATAAGGTAAAATAATGATGAAAGATAAGATTTTTTGAAAAATGTCAAAGTCATTTCAACTCAAGATTACGTATATTGATTGATGTTTGACTGCTGATAGTGAAAGCAGCAAACTTTTTAATTTTTTTTCACATCTTCGCAGCACTATAGTCTGTCCCATTCTAAACGGCCCATTTCCGCTTTATGGCTAATTACTGTAACATCATATTTTAGGGTTTAGCTGTTGCAGCAGTTTGTCGAATGCGTCCCATAAGGAGATCATTGAAGTGTGATTCAGAATATTCTCTTGAAGTAATAATGAAAACTAACACAAAAGTATAGAAGAGGAAATAAGACAAAACAATGAAACAAAACAAAAAATAAAACAGAGCATTTTATCAAAATAATAAAGTTTTTATTATAGAGGAGGCCTAATCGTCTGCGATATAATTCTAATTTTAGATTTTTACAATGATTATGTCAGAAATTTGTGTAAAAATATGCACCTACTATATTTTTTAATATCTTGCTTCATCACATCCTTTTTATTATAAAAGTTCCGGTAGGTAACTTACAAAATGACGGATCAACAACGTATGGTACAACACCAGCTGGCCAAAATACTGCGCTGAACTCAGCCATTCTTTGTTTCTAAATTTAAGATAATTTCGACAGTTTTTTATATACATAAAACAAAATACATATTTAACCATCCTGTAGAAACATGCAGAAATCAGAATAAAGAGTAAAGTTGTCAGAAAAAGAGAAAATTATTTCGAAAAGTATTGATAACTAGGCATACAGCGTAAGAATTTAAGATTACTCTCAGGAAAATCTCCTACATTGGCTTCTTGGGCTGGAAAACGCCGGGTAGGTAAGTATCAAAAATAACACATTCTACCTTACTGACTGTGCTATTTCTTTCAAATGCTAAACGATTATTGGGCCATCTTTACACTTTTACACTTAGAGCCAAAAAACCATGAACATATGCACGAAATATGCAGCCTGTTTTTCGACTTTTTCTTAGAAACTATTTGCAAGGCGCCAGCGGCTTTCTTTATGGCTTAGCAGCATACGTATGTACATATGTGCATATTCGTATAATGGCCGATTTAGCAATCGGGAAGCTTTTTGAGCTAAAATAACCTAAAAATTGATATTAACGTCACAGTAGCGAAAAAATTCTCTCAATTGACAGGTACCAGTCGACATCAAACTCTTACACAAGAAAGTTGTGATTTTTGTCCGTTTTAAACTATGTTTGCCTTGTTTACCATAAAATTATGTTTTGTGTCCTTCTGGTCTGTCTAGACCAGACCCCCGGCCATGCATGTCTATTCAGCAGTCATTCCAGGGGTCAACCGCCTAAATCCCAAAGGAACGTATACAGGGCAACCCCTAAATCCCTAAAGCAACATATACAGGGTATTCCAATAAAAAAACGGCACACTACTAAAAATGGTATGCTGTAATATATGTATATTTAAAATAAGCAGAGCGGAACTGATCGATGAAGTTATTGGTTTTTTGCTGACAGACGTTTCCAGGCTCAGAAGTTTGCTTTTCGAAGTCTGCAATAGTGTTAATTTATTTCTTTTCATAAAAATTGTTGTTCAAATGTTTTTATCAGTAATCAGACATCACTATTTATGCAAAAATCTCTAACAAAATTTTTGCGCTAAAAACTTGAACTTAGCAGTGTTAAAAAAAAGCCCTGGCCTGGACTATCAGACAAGCAAAAAATCATTGTACTGCACTCGTGCAAAGTTTGAATTAATGATTTTAAGTAGGTATACATTACAGTATACTTTCTTGGTAGTGTAGTTAGTTTTTTAAACACCCTGTATGATTATGATGAAACCTCATGTAAGTTTAACAGTAGGTTTAAAAGTCAAGTAATCTCTCCCACCAGTCCACTTCAGAATTAAAAGTCGCCTATATGGTCGAAAAAATCTGGAAAGCCGGAAAAATGGGCCGTATCGCGGGCATAAATCGGGTACGTGAATGGGTGATTCGACGACTGAAAATTGGGGCACTTTTGAACTGGGAAAAAATGTCGGCAATATAGCTCATTTTTATTTCTGAAGCGGACTTAAATACTTCGGTAATCTGAAGAAATCTGAAAACTTACCATTTGAGCTTTTTGCTCATCGGTGAAGATGAGATCGCTTTCGGCTGAAATAAATTACAAGTAGAAATTCGATCAAGAGATTGAAAGGGAGTAAACCTTCGCTTATAATTCGAATCTCTTCATCCGTCATATTTTCGTAAGGCGACACCATTGAACCGTTGTACCATTCTGAAGTGATATTGACGTCGGTGTCATTGTATCCGAAGGGAACTGCATCAAAAACAATTTTTAAGAAGATCAGAACGTTCCCAGCTTTCAACAAGAATAAACTCAATTAGAATGTATTAATTGTACAGAGTACTACTGAAATTGATACTATAAAGTAATAGAGCGATTCCGGACAACCGTACACAAGCAACATCAGGAATGCACGATGTGATAGTATAATGTTATGTCACTTAACAGCAAGAACAGTAAATATTATGGGAAATAAAATTCGCTTAATTTCTTTTTACTCGGCGAATTACGTAAATATTTCGATTTTTCTGAGTTTTTATGGCTAGATTTTAAAAATTCTTCGCTGCAATTTTCCAATAATAAGCTTTTTTCTATTCTGCGTGTTGTGTAGTGAATTTTGATGCTCAGCTTATAAAATTACAATTGAATGCCGCATCGGTTTCCCGGATCTTCCGCTCTGTATCGCGTGTGTGGGGTAAGCCCTCACGGGTTTACCTTCAAAGTATCCATTTCAAATTGTGTAGTAGCACCGTCTGCTACATACCGCATATATAACTATAGTTGGGTTGGGTGATTGCTTTTCTAAAAATGAAGTAAGTGTGCTGATTAAACAATTTTAGTGAATTTCTGATTTGAAAAGAAATTTCGCCATAACATGATCAATTCAATAAAATTCGTTAAAAATTTTTAATTCTTCAAATTCTATAATGAATTCGTCGGAAACGTCGGAAAATGTTGTGAACGACACGCATCAAAGTCACTCCAGACTGGTTTCTTGTCTGTTCCTGTGAGAATTTCAGTGCATCGCATATATTCTTCATGCGCTGATTATAAGTACCACATAATGCAGGTAAGGATTTGGATTCTGTAAGACCTCACAGGACAAGAAGTAAAATGAATAAAGAAAGGCAGAATAAGGGCCGACATTGCACATAAATTTATAAAGATTATTTGTAATTATTTATTCAAAAAATCATCAATGAAGTCAGTTTTTGCAGTAAACATTAGATTTACACCACTTCAAGAGGCTAAGCTCAATAAATACCAAAGCATTTTGTTCCTAAGGTTTCCGGTTGACACTCACACCTGGGCTTGGGGGGTTTGGTGGGTATACACCCCCATAGAAACCAAAATACCCCCCCCAGAAATCAAAATACTCCCCAGAATTCAAGCTTTAAAAATTCTTTCGTTTTTTTGCAATTTTTTGATGCCAATGGATAGTGCTTGATGAGAAACGTCGAAAAATGGTGTTTTTATCGCCATACCACCATTTTTAAGGCCATTTTTTGACCTTCAAAAAATCTTGCACCCCCCCTGAAATTTCTTGCTGCCCACGTATGGTGACACTCCTAATAAAGTGGATAACTAAGAGATCACTTGCTGATGAAAAGACGAATTTCTACAGTGTTTTGCATACCTGCATTACAAGCAGCTAATAATAAAAGTAGGAAGTATACTGACATGGTGTAATAGCACTAAATGCATGTAACAAGTGCATGTAATTGGTGCACGTATACTCACTATTTATACAATCCTTAATCGCTGTTTAAATGCGGATACCTATCAAAAAATCTGTTTGCTGTATTTGTTAAAAGTTTACCGTTATTTTTAAAATATGTATACCTATTCACATAACGAATGGTATCTATTGTATTTTGTTATTTGTTTAATTGTTTGAGTCATGAAGAAATGTTGATGCGGTATTAATGGCACTAGTGTAGATATATATCACGAACCCGACCAATATTTTTCTCTTCAAAATCTTCAATGTAGACGTTGAAAAACAAGACAACCCTAACCTTTTTTGCTATTCAGACCAATGTTATTGAACTCACATTAAAAAAACAAGCTGTGCATATTTCTACTGAACTGAGGGATAAAAAATTAAAATATATCGCAATGACATATACGTACCTAAATTTCCGATCAGTGCACAATTAATATGCTGTGCCACTGTGACAAGTTTTATACCGAGAAGTCGTATTCACAACAGGCTTTACATTTTGCGCATAAAATGAGCTTAAGCCCTTAAGAAACAGCAGCCAAACAACACCACCAATTACCTAACTTTCATATTTTTCATTTTATTTGATATAAATTTTTTTGTCAAAAATCAAATCAAATTGATAAATATGTGGGAATATCATTCCGATAGACATGCTGACAGGAATTCCTCTATTTTTGAGCCCTTGAATCCACTAAGGCGACGAAACGTAAAATTTGATTTTCGAAGAGGAAAACGTTTTTATGAAAATTTTGAACGCTGTGCTAACTGTAAAAATTTTTGGATAGATTAAAATATTTAATCTATGGATTGCAAAATTAGTAGATGACAATTTTTCTTCTGCCTCTGCACTAAAAGAGTAAGCAACTAATCAGCATATATCAGAGATTGTATGACGATTTTCAAAAGTTTTACACCTATGGAAAATCATTAGGTGCGCATTCCTTTCCACAAGGCATTGCAAATGTGTACGATGAATCGGATATTGTTATCTGACTCAATTAAATCACTTTTTTCGGTTAAATATATTTATATTGCTAAATGGCATGAACGTACAAAGTGTGTTTAGTTTTGAGCGAAACTTCAGGTTTCATGGCGAAGCGATAGCAAAATTAAATTATTCATAAGTTAGTCATAATGTGCTTGTAACCAGCTCATTGCCTCTCAGCCAGCAGTCTTATTACGTTTGCGCATACCTACTTCCAGAATACAAAGAAATTGTCACTAAAATTTCCAACGTTTTATTTTCAAAATAAGGCCTTACGGCAAACCATATTCATTATTCATTCATCGGTGCACGCTGTTATTTCAGGGATAAGCTTTGATTGAAACAGTGCATATCTTGTACAAAGATACGAAGGGCGGGGTGCGTGCACCAAAGAAAGATTAGCGTTAAAATTTGGAATAAAAAATTTATTTGAATAAAATTTTTGTAATAAGTCGATCGAAACTACCTCCGAATGATAAATGGCTGGTTTAGTCATTCTGACATTTGAAACATGTTTGCTTCTGTATTTCGACAAAACTTTAAAATCCAGGGTTACTCCTATTGTCGTCTAGTGACCGCCGAGGATTCAATGTCACTTCAGCAGAGGCGGAGCTGTGTGGGGATTGAGGGTACTGGTCTTGCCAAAAATTCTAGAAGTACGAGTATTTTCTACAAGGGTCCGCCTATAGGAAAAAAGTAGAAAATTCTTAAGACTCATCTAAGAGACCGTTCGATTAGATTTTAGCGCACTTTTGTCCTGATAAGCCTCAAATTTTTGGGCGCCTCGCGCATATTTATTAATGTACAACATATTCTAAACATAATTAAAATAAATTCATTTTTCAGTGCATTGATCTTGCTGTGAAAAGCTCGAAAAACCATTATTTTTGCCTATCTATGAGTAGTAGTCGAGTTATTTGACTTCAAAATTTTCGTCCCCCATATTCAGAAAACCATGCACCTGCACTTCGGTATGCCAGTACTGCTACCGCTTTTGAGTTTAGTTCGACAGAAGATAAGGAGCTGAAATTTTGTTTTATCTCGAGGATAATGATTTAAAATGTCTCTTGGAAATTACGGTAGACACCTAAAATTGATTTATTGGATTTATTGGCGTGTGTTTCGCAATTTTTGTCTTTTTTGCCACATCCAGACTATCCAGAATTCAGTTGTTACCCATGTGCGGATATAAGTCTTAAAAACTGGCGCAAAAGAGGAAAACTTTTTTAAATCAATCAAATCTGTAACTTTAACTATTTATCCTAATTATTTCTCGACATTCATAAAAATTTCTCTTGAATATTTCTGGTATAAATTTTAGGGAAGATAAACAATAAAAAACAAAAAATAAATCAGTGAATAAGTAAGTCACATGAGCGAAAAAGAATTAATATTAGCTTACCTTTGAAACTCTATCGCGTATATCTTCATGATTGTTAGTAATGAAAAACTGAAACAGCTATAGTCAGTTCACACAAGTTTTGGCATAAATTAAAAAAACATGTCAGACAATAAGCCGACAGATTCCAATTATAGCATCGATTTGATTCCGTCGACTTACTTTCGAAGAAATTCTTCAAATTTATGCCCAAACTTATGTGAAACAGGCTCTAGGTAAACAAAATAAGCTGAATAACGGATAGTGACTGGATAAAGATATTCCAAAAAATAATATGTTATCCTCAAATCAAAAATTATGATGAATTTTTCCATTTTACCTTAACGGTGTTTCTGAGACGTCTGGCTAAAATCATAATCATTGCCCTTCCCTCATTCTCGTTTACTACAGCTCAGCTTTGCTGTTGGAAACGTATTTATGACCGGATATCCATCAGAGCATTGTGGATGGATGGTAAGGTTTCGTGGAATAAATTATAAATTGATTATTTAACAAATGTAAAAGCTTTTCAATGGTACAAAATAGTGAAAAATGTTTCGTGACTACAACTTGATTTTTCACAGGCCGCAGAATATACTCCGATTTTTACGTGTTTAGAGGGAGTCTAACTGTTTAGCACATTCTTACGGCTTGTGCGCATATAGGGAAATTTTCCCTAGTCCCCTTCTTTTACATCCTTAACAATAAAGAAATCCAAGTATATTCACCTTTCTTGCTCCATCGGAGCACTTTCTCTTGCTAGTATTCTACTTTTTATTAGCATGATTTTGTCCTTAAACATTGCATCCTCATTGTAAAAAGACAATCTAACCTACTATAAACAGATGAAAAACCTACGTAAAAGTGCCCGCTGGATCGATTTAAAAATCAACGTAAATATTATCTCAAGTATTTTAAACCAAAAATGCTCGATGAATTAAACCCAGAGTTTGCATTTGCAAAAATTATAGTCTGTTTCAAATAACTTTGTGCACAAATTGTATGAATTTTCATCGACAGTAAACCGAGGGTTACGATAAACATATATCAGATCAGTGGTGGATCTAGAATTTTCCTAAGGTGGGGGCGGTACCCCAACTTTCCCTAAAACAGTCAAAATAGGTCCAAAAATTTGTCCTTTACGTACGAAATAGACTTTTTCGGCGTTTAACGTTGCCTACTTTTATTTAAAATCACTTTTGACGAACATTTTCTCGGAAATTTTTGAAATTTCCGACAATTTGTGCTAAAAAATTAACAACAAAATCCGCACCCGCTGTAATAAACATATGTGAAAAAATGGTACCCAAGTATATTATAGGTATGCGCAAACGCGCTACCTATGATGACTATCAATGTAACTACGGCGATATCAAAGCAATACCGGTACTGATTACTGGAATTTCTATCGCGATTAACGAATGACGGTCGCTTGATTCAGATTTCTTACCTTGCTGCGGTACACCCGAATTAACTGTCAGTGTCATTCTTTCCAAAGATTTCAACAATCGCATGGCTGACGACGTGTGCACTTCTCTGTTGCCGTTTTACAAGATGTAATCACCATTTTACTCATCTAGTAAACATCTCCCAAAAATAAAAATTGAAAATTGCAATTTAATGATTACTTCTGTTTCCTCTTCTTTTTTATTTGTTCCGTGCAAATTCCTTTTCATGATGATACTACAAGATATCGCTAAGCTAATCAATGTGAAGTTTTGTGCCGCTGAATCAGCCCGACTTACATTCTTCAAAACACTGTGTTTTCGTCATTCTGACGTTCGTTGAACCAATTTTTTGGAACGAATAAATTGATTTAATCAATTCATTGATAAACTGACAAATAATTAAATGTATTGGAATATCGTTTTTACATTCTCAATTCACTTTTTTGTTTATCTGCGTCACATTCTGATATTTATTGTTTAATAGAAAAATGATAAGTTTTTGTGTCATCTTTCAGGTGCGAAGAAGATAATCCCTTCATCAGACATAAATGTTGCAATCTTCAATGTTGTGTGGAGCTAAGTCAGCTATCAGTGTATGGATATTACTTTAAGCATTCTGAATAAATTTCTGGACATTCAAATTTTATTTATCAATTTCTCCAAATTTATACTGATATCGAGATATTGATTATAAATAGAATAAAATAAAATAAAATAACATATTTTCGTTGTATTGGATTTCTAAAGAGAGATAATCATTTATATTGTAGCATAATATACCATTGAATTTTTAGGAAATAAAACTAAACTATTCAAATAAGATGACGCTTACATCATCTTGTAATGTGGATTTTTATTATGGCAATTTTTTGATTATGCTAATAAGTTAAAAACTTTTGCTTGATACAGGTTACAAATACCTTTTTTTAGTGAAAAACAGCATGCTTTTCAACTATAACACTATTTTGAGATTTTTTAAGCATATTAATCATCGTTGCAGTGGCACTTACATTGATCGCGATCATTGGTGGCTGTTGCCGGGGTGTGGGTAAAATCCGGAAACGAAAACGAAAACGGAAACGGAAATGATGGGTAAAATCTGGAAACGGAAGCGAAAACGAGGTAAAATCCGAAACGGAAACTTTAACTGTGCTCACGATTCCGTCGCTGATTTCTCCGCCTTAGGGGTACATATGTAGTTCAAAATGCCGGAACCGGGTTCCCCAAATAGGGCCCATCAGTGAGAACACTTCAAACCACGTTTCCGGCAAAATATCACCCTCTGAAGGGGGTTTAGGAGCTCAGAAACGGGGTAACCTATTATTCATATGAGAAGATGACCCCGCTTCCGTCGGGGGTTTCTCCGCTCTGGGGGCAGTAAAAACGTACCGAAACCGGGGTTCCGCAAGTAGGGCCCATCAGGGTTAACACCCCCAACTTCGTTTCCGGCAAAATCTTCACCCGTAGAAGGGGGTTTAGGGACTCGAAAACGGGGTAGCCCATTATTCGTGTGAGAAGCTGTTCCCGGTTCCGTCGGGGATTTTTCCGCCCTGGGGGTAGTCTAAAGTGCCGGAACCGGGGTTCCGCAAGTAGGGCTTATCAGGGTCAACAGCTCTACCCCACTTCCGGCGAAATTTCACTCACCGAAGGGGGGTTTAGGTGCTCGGAAACGGGGTACCTCAATATTCATATGAGAAGCTTACCCCGGTTGAGTCGGGGGTTTCTCCACCATAGGGGCAGTCCAAAGTCCCGAAACTGGAGTTTTGAAAGTAGGACCCATCAGGGTTAATACCCCCAGCCCCGTTTCCGGTAAAATTCCTCTCACTGAAGGGGGAGTTTAGGGGCTCGGAAACAAGGTACCCCATTATTCATACGTGTAGCTGACCCCGGTTCCGTCGGGGGTTTCTCCGCCCTGGGAGCAGTCCAAAGTGCTGGAACTGAGGTTCCGCAAGTAGGGCCCATCAGTGATCAACACCCCAAACCCCGTTTCTGGCAAAGTTTTTCTCACTGAAGCTGGGTTTAGGGGCTCGGAAATGGGGTACCCCATTATTCATATGTGTAGCTGACCCCGGTTCCGTCGGGGGTTTCTCCGCCATAGGGACAGTCCAAAGTGCCAGAACCGGGGTGTCGAAAGTAGGGCCCATTAGGGTCAACACCCCCAACCCCGTTTCCTGCAAAATTTTACACAGGGAAGGGGTTTATGGGTTCGGTAACGGGATGCACCATTATTCATGTGTGTAGCTGACCCCGATTCCGTCGGGGGTTTCTCCAGGCACATATCTCTGGGAGGAATGGGGGTTCGGACCCCCAGATTCAGAAAAATCGGAAAAATAGGACTTTTTAAATGTTATTTTGTGCTATTTTGGCCTTTTTGGGCTTAGTCCGCCCAAAAATTGGTGTTGGTCCCCCAAAATAGGACGGCCAGCTACGTGCCTGGGTTTCTCCGCCCTGGGAGTAGTCCAAAGTGCCGAAATCGGGGCTCCGTGAGTAAAGCTCATCAGGATCAACACCTTAATCCCGTTTCCGGCAAAATTTCTCTCACTGAAGGGGGTTTAAGGAGCTCGGAAACGGGTTACCCTATTATTCATATGTGTAGCTGACCCCGGTTCCGTCGGGGGTTTCTCCGTCCATGTGGGCAGTCCAAAGTGCCGGAACCGGGGTTCTGCAAGTAGGGCTTCGCCACTTTCGACTGCACCCAGGGCGGAGAAACCCCCGACGAAACTGGGATGAGCTATTCACATGAATAATGAGGTACCCCGTTTCCGAGCACCTAAATCCCCTTTAGTGGGAGAAATTCGGCCGGAAGCGGTGTTGGGGGTGTTCACCCTGATGGCCCTACATGAGGAACCCCGGTTCCGGCGCTTTGAATCGTTTCCGTTTCCGGCTTTTACCCATCGTTTCCGTTTCCGTTTCCGGATTTTACTTTTCCCCCTGTTGCCGTATCGTTCGCAATTAATCAAGGCAAAATTCTGATTTGATGACGATTTGACTTTTGTTATGCTTAACGTATGTATGTACAGTTCTCTCGTGCATCGACCATGATTTTTCATTTCCGGCGTAGTCATTTAAATTAAATAGATTGTTTTGTACAATGCAAAGTGCACTTTATTTGAAAAAACAAGTTCATTCAGAATAGGTAGGTAGGTACCTACTGAATCCTTGTGTATTGAAACTTTCAATTCCGCCAGGTTGAAACTTTTCTTAGGTTGCATAGAATTACCTGCAATAAACGCCTATTCTCTTGACTAACTTCACCGAAAATCAGAGGTATATGAATTTCACAATTTTGTCGACGAAATCCTGACAATTAATGAAAGCAGCTAAACGAATAGCTGAAATCTCGAGCAGGTAAGACTACGTATAGCACAACGCTTGCGAGTCCCATCAGGTTACATAACTCCGAGAATCCGACAGACCTCTAAGAATTGCATTCTTAGCATTTCACTTGCGAATTTCGCTCCATCAGATCCATTGCAGATTATGTACTGTAACATAAGATAATCTAGAAAAATTTAAGTTTTTGTCTCTCTCTAACTACAGATTCCTAATTGTATCCCTCCCTGGTAACCCCAACCATGTGCATTATTGTCTATGAAAATTTAATGACTAATAATTGGGTAGGATTTGAATTCTGAGAGGGAATCTGAAGAGGCAAAAATCGCGAAAAAAACAGTCAAAAATACAGTTCTGAGAGGTCTGTCGAATTTGGGAAGTTACCATTTTGAGGTAGTTCAAGCCCTGTCAAAAGCCCATATGTGGTTGTCACCAAGTAGCAATGTTGAGACTTGCGTTGGCAATGTTGGGGCGATGGCAATGTAGCGACGGTGGTAATTTTGGGACGGTAGCAATGTTGGGACCATAGGTGCAAAGCATGGCCGATCTGAGTGGGTCAGCTGGTCTGGAAGGGGGTCCAAAATTTAACTTTTTCAGGCCAAAATGAACTCAAAAACTGGTAGAAGCGCCAAAATAGCATTAAAACTACGTTATCACACAATTTACGGTAAATTTGAAGCACTTTTGAAGAAATTTTCATTTTTCATCCGTTTTTGGCCTTCATTTTGTCTCATTATCCCTATAAGATTTTCCATTTCTCCATTCTGGATTCAGGCAGGACCCTTGAAACCCACCGCGTGCATATCTGTTGGGACTAGCGATAGAAGTCTCGGGACCGGTGGCACTGTTTGAACTTGCCGTGATAATATCGGAATTCGCGATGGCGATTTTGGGACTACATCGAATATCCGCCCAATATCCACTTTCCCATGCAGTATTTTATTTCTTCAGTTTACCAGCTTTTAAAATAAGCTTGAGTAATGGGATGCGACGAGCGGAGCGAGCGAAGCAGTATTCTATTTCTTCAGTTTAAGCGCCTTGACCATTCGTGAAATACATCGTAAAGTCGATATGTGAAATTATAGGGACATTTTGAAATGTTAAGACCATACAAGATGCATAGCATGGCCGGTTTGGAGGGGCCAGCCTGTTTAGGGGTCAAATCGACCAGGAGAGCTTCTTGAGCCAAAATGGCCTTAAAAACTGGCATAAATGCCGAAATAGCCCAAAAACTTTGTTAATCGTTCCTCGATCATTTTAGAACACTTTTGCAGAAGAATTTCCTTTTCAGCAAGTTTTGCCCTTCATTTTGTCTCATTTTCTCTTGAACATTCCCCATTTTTCAATTCAGGGTTCTAAAACCCAACCCACGCGTCTACACATGTCTCATTAAGGTTCGTCGAATCCTTCACCCACATCGATAGCTGACATGACAATTGATGAAAAATGCACCGAGGTACATAAATTAAGACTCAAGATACTTGTTTGTGCCATGTTCTCGTACTATAGAGTATATGTAAATGTATAAGCATGCGGAGATAATTTTTTGCCTCATAGATTTGTCGAACATTGCAACTTTCGACCGCTTACTTATAAATCGTACAACTTCATATTTTACCGAGCGTCGTTGAGCGCTTATTCATACTTTTCGTTCTACATCTAACTGTCTAAAGCAAAACAAATGCACCGACGTGAAATGCTACCTACTTCTTTTATCTTGCACCAAGCATGATTTTCTGACCAGCAAATCTTGCATTAGCTGGTCAATAATATTAATCATGCAACAGGTATAAGTATTTCATAAACGAAAAATATAGCATATTTTGAGCAGTCACCAGTTGCGTTGAACTCCACATCGCCCGATTTTGCTTGTAAGTATAAGCGTTATGTGTATTCGTGACTGTTCGACATCTTTTAGCGATTTTTTATTATTTATCTATTTGTTCTGTTATAGATGAAAAATAAAGCTAAAATTCGATTTGTGTTTTTAAATCAAGACAAGTAGGAGAAGTCGAAAGCGACGCTCATACATTTTTTCGACTTCTTGTTTCGTTTCTACATAAAAAATAATCCAAGTTAATTAAATAAAATTGAATTGGATTTAAATTAAATTTAATTAAGTTATTGACAGACTTGTCGAAAAACTTGGAAAGAAAATAATTTAAGTCTTTGAAATAGAATAAAATACAAAATTACATGAATTCCAATCAAGTTATTTAACGGATTGCATAACTTATGCTGTTATCGCGTCGCCACCATGACAGCAATCAAATTTTAATAGTTCGATAGGTTAAAATCGTTTAAAAATCGCTAAAAATCCAATTCGGTGGGTTCACTGGATTCTAGGGGTCTTTGGATTTTGGGGTCCTAACCATACATAGGCAGCGAGAAAATTCTGGGGGTCTGGTTGGGTGAAACCGCCAAAATTTTCGAAAAATGGTACCAAAAATAGAATTCAAGGGTCTACAGTAATCTGACGGGGGTTTTTCAACTTCTCGGGGTGCAAACCTTCTATCCAAATCCCCCTCCACGCCAACATGTGGTCCGAACCTCCCAGAACCCCCTACGCCTATGTGTTTTCGCAACCACGTGGATTCTGCGATCAAGCTGTTTATGTTATGTATATTCAATTTTAGGGCATTTCTCACAACAGATCGAGAAACCAGAACAGGCCTTTATATAAACTTGGCGTGTTACGTGCATTACGAGTAGGTAGGTACCTACTAGTTGTTTTAACAGTTAATAGTATTAATGTAAGAAACGAGAAAACAATAAATATTTTCTTGATTTAAGCACATAAAGCTAAGCTGCCTGACAAGAGGCTATCAATTCGATAGCGTACAGCTTGCAGATTTTTTAATAGGTAGCTTATTTCTAAAGATAGAATTATCTACAGCGTACATTTATTTCTTAGAAAAATTATGTAGATTTGTATGAGAAATGTATTTTAAAATGCTATTTTGACTGTCGAAATTTTAGATTAGGTCTATACATATTTGTATGTGGCTTCATTTGCTAAATCTTATGTAGATGTTGCTCATAAGTATCTGAACTCATATAATGAGTGCCTAATAATTAGCCCATCAAAATGGATTGTCGGAATACGGAATAACTGATACTAATATCGTATACACTTTCTTGAAATTTATGAGACAATGACTTGTCTACGGTTATAAATTATTATTTTAGATATTATTTTATTTTTTACGATTATTTATAATTACGTTCATCGATTATTTATAGATATTTCTGCAATAGTCTCATCCTTTGACTGTTCGATTTCGCTTCAAATACAACATGGATACCTTAGCATGCAACCTTGCCAGTATAGTCGTCGAAGGGTAATCATTTTTTCATTTGGACACTTAACGAATGAAAATTAAGTTTAAAAGCAATCATATGACTTAGAAGAAACTAGTAATTATAGAAAAGGCTTCTTTATACCTTCGCTATAAATTGTTTTTCGTTAAATTTAATATTATAAAGTCAGATATTTTATCCCTAATATCCGACGAAAACCATAAGTAATATTTTATATTAATAATATAATATTGATACTATTATTAATTTAATTTCATGATTTATAGATGTGGAGAGAGTAATGCGTTAATTACGTACAAATGCTGCGGCCCGGCCTGCTGCTGGGAACTAACCCAGTCAGGAATGTAAGAATTCATCAAAAGTAGATTCATTATTTTAGAAATGGGCTTATATTTTTTCTTTGATGTTGATGTTCATCTGAGATTAGGCAATTATTTAATCAGCTAGCGTAACGTAATCGTGCTTCATTTTCTATCGCTTAAATTCACGATTTAACGTTTTAGCTTATTCCGCTCTAAATTAAACGAGTAATAATCTATTTCACGAAACCTTGTGCCTTACAAATAATTTTTGGTTCAATGTAATTAATATCTTTTATTTTTTTACTCTGTAACCTCACTGTAGCCTGCCGAGGACTTATTTCCGCAGCTACTTGCATGAGCGCTGAAATTAGATTTCTAGACACAAAATTTCGTGAAAATAAATTATAATTGAACAAAAATTCAGAAAAGGCAAAGTGTCGATTTTTTAGAACCAGCAAGGTTGTATATTGTTAGAAATGTAAAGATGGAATCTGTCAAACACCAGTAAAGTTTAACTTTTCATTTATTGGTTACAAGACCTTATACATTTATCGCATAACTTTTATAATATTGAAATGTTTGATGCATGTTATCCTTAAGAGAAAACTTTGGGTCGTTAAATTTGAGCTATCAGGGGCCCATTACATCAAACAGGAGTGCCAATTTACTCCTGGCTCAGAAGTCTCCTAAATCAGGTTACACCACTTACTCCTGAACTAGGAGTAATTGTTTCATGGTATAAGGAGTAAACCCTCTTTACTCCTGACTGATAATTAAGAATTATCTTCAGGAGTAATTTTAGGAGTGTTTCTAGCAGCATTTTTAGACGGCATTCCCGCAATTTCCACAAATTTCCGAGCTTTTTCAGTCATTTCAACCGAAGTCAAGCGTTTTGGAAAATTTACGGCTGTAAACCAAATATGTTGTTTAATAATCTAAATAATGGATCTGAATTTCCGGCAAACAGTAGACTTGTGCAAACCATGAGAATCACCAACAATATGGTGAAATCCTCCGGTATCTAAGAATCTTAGAGTTGACAAAATCTGTTACTTTGGAGAAAGCGCCTTGTTCCTGTAATTGTTTGGCTGTAAAAACCGACCAATTATCCAGTAAACAAGTTCCGTTGCATGCCACGAGAGTCGTAAACATTCTCCGAAATGTCCTAAATTAATACGCTGCTTGCAGACTCTTTTTCGGCTTATTTGTTGAATGTATTCATTACTAATCATTGCTGCCATCGCAGTTTAAAAACACCAATAAAATACAATCCACAGCTTTAGGAGAGAACGGACACTCCTAACATTTTGTGCAAAGATTACGAGTTAATTTACTCTTAAAAAACTATCCAAAGCATGATGCAACCCACGTTAAAAATTACTCCTAAAATGGCCCCTAAAACGCCCTCCTTGCTCCTTACGTAACTCCTGCACTCCCGATCCAGGAGACTTCTTATACCTAGGTGATGCGACCTAAATTTACACCATTACTCCTAACTCCTACACTCCTGGTTTGGTGCAATAAGGCTCCGGGCTCTGTTATACAATCGGCTAGAAGTGGAGATCAATTATATAAGAAGCTCCTATTGCACAGTTTAGGAGTAATGTGATTCAAGTTTGAGTGTAGGAGTAAATTTCGGAGCGAAAAGGGCTGACGTAGGAGTAACTCAAGGAGCAAATTTTCTTGTTGCACACTAGCTTAGGAGTATTAGTTGTAGGAATGGTATTCATAACGTTTTACCGATTTGCCTTTTATAGGGATTGCGTATAGATGTTTGCACTAAAAGCTGAAATTCGTCTTATCTACTCGTACTTAAATTTTCGTTTAACTTCAAACGAATTTTAGCTTTCTCGTTGTCGCCGTTGTGATCATCGTTATCGCGATCATAAGTTGCTTCTCCTACTGTTGCTGCTCCCGTCGCTGATACATCATAATGGAACTGAATACGATTTGAATCGCAGCCGCAACACTATAATGCAATTTGATGAGCAGTTTTTTCACTTTATGTTCTTAATCGTTCTTCGACTGTCACTTTATCTGTTAAATGAAATCTATTTTTATCGACGTTCCCTGTTGACAGAGTAATTTTAATAAACGATACTATAAGTTGTATAAAAAATATTATAAATATTGTCGATATAATCATTTCTGCTGCATCAGAATGCGGCAATTTATTTGCAAAACTGAGTTCCGATCAACCTGTTTTTCGGAGGTTGAAGGAGATTTTGCCGCCCCTCCTACAGATTGGCAAAAGACCCCTTCCCTCATAAAATGACTGCAGCACTCCAGAATTTCTGATTTTCAGGAAAAAATCGTAGAAGTGTGATTTTTTAAGCGTTTTAGCTAAGTATTGACTCAAACATGACAAAATTTCGGCGTTTCGCACCATACACTCATATTTCGACTTTATTTTCCCCAATTTCCTCAAATTTTTCAAAATTTTTTATTTTATGTTTTAGGAAGAGCAAGCTTTTTCGAAGCGTAAATACAATATTTTTGACGCTAACTCAACTTCTGCACCCCTGTTGGCTCCAGTAAGTTGGAGTAATAAAGCCGGATACGTTTCTTTCTATAATTTGTAGCCAATTACCTGTCATAATTTTACGAATTTTTTCTTTGAGATAGATACTCTAATGAAATTTGCTATTCTTCATGACAGCTTCAAGCTTTGGTTTGCGCAAGGAATGTAGTTTTCGCACTCAGCGATAACTTTGGCCTACACTGATTCTTCTAAGTAATAAAAAAGCAAAACACTTTTTTCAAATTTTAAATAAATTCTTAAAAATTTTTCGCGGTATGTACATGCAGGTATGTGCGAGTATATATGTAAGTGTACCATGACCATTTGACCACGAATTTTCTGGAAAAAATTTTGCACTAGAAATGATTTTATCTATAGTCTGTTTCACATAAGTTTGGGCATAAATTTTTACAATTTTTTCGAAAGTTATCCGACGGTTTACGATAAATATATATCAAATCAATGCTATAATCGTAATCTGTTGCTTTATTGTCGAACATACTTTTTAAACTTTATACCCAAACTTGCGTGAAACAGACTATAATATGTAAGGTCGAACGCTAATAGGAGCTAATTAAGGGATTTTTCACACTTTTTTTAAGTTTTACAAAAAGTTGAGATTCCGCCGCCTGCTGGAAAATTCTAGATTTACCACTGTGTGGATGATGTTGAGCAACAATTTGTTGCGATATGATAATACGACGAATCTGGCTTAGTTTGTACATGACTGCGACAACTTTATACTAAAAAATGTATTAAATTTTACTGCAAAACTTGTAAAATCAAAAGCTTTACTACAGTATCAAAGTTGAGTAGACCACTCTCGCCATCTTTTAATATTGTTATTTTTTAATTTAATTGATGACGATATTTCTAATTCTAAATCCCCCTTCTTCAAAAATATTATAAGCATTTTTCAGTCATATCAAAATATGTTGATTTCGAGAGAACGAGAACGTGGCGCTTATGCTAGGAAGCGCTGTTTTCGTTTTCAGCTGATTTCATAAGACAGTTGTATTTTCATGCACAAGCTGTAGAACGGTTTGGTAATTATATATTCCAAAGATAATGAATGATCAGCTAAACATGGTATAGACATCGCACGATTCGTGCAAATAATTTTACATGAGACTTACCAAATCGAAAAGGTTTATATGCAGATTTATGACTTAAAAACGACAAATACAGCTTTGTCTGGAAATGGCATTGGTTCGTTTATTCCTTGGCGCATTATACGATCACGTTCTAAATTCACTTATTTGCTTGAAATCAATTACGTTGAGTGATTTCATTTTACGAGATGTGTTGCATTCTTTACCCAAAATAAATTTTTCCATTTTTGGTAAATATGCAATTTTGCATATTCTTAGAGAATGCGGTATCTTGAAGAACTGCGTACAGTCGGTCTCGATCCCTGTTGGGTAGAATGCAAAATTTTTCATACTCTCATCGTTTTATATCGTTCAGCCATGAGCTTAAATTCCTAATGTCTGTATTTAACGACCTTTCCGATTCTCCGACCAGGGGCGGATTCAGGGGGAAGCGGGGGGGGGGGAGCAGCCGCCCCCATTGGCCCAAAATAGTGCGCAAAATTAAGGATTTTTGAGCGATTTTTAGCGATTTTCGGGTTAAAACGGCTAATTTTTCCGCCCAAGTCAGGTTCCGCCCCCCTCTTAGGGATACCGCCTCCCCTTAGGAAAATCCTGGATCCGCCACTGTCTCCGACTTCCCCTTTCTCCGACTGCAGACTCAAATGTGACAGGTGGCACTAGCCATACGTCAATTGTGATGTAGGAAGAGTAAGGTATAGAGCTTATCTAACGTATCTATTATTATGCTGCCTTATTTATTGATCTACTCAAAAAGCATGCACCTATGTAGATGATCAGCAGATGTGGCACGGGCACTTTTTGATTTCAAAACTACTCTCAGACACTATTTTCTGTTTGCATCACATTATTATATTCGTTTCTAAATAAAGTGCGAGCTTGTGCTTTGAGCTAGAGAATTCGGTGATAAACGATAAATGGGCTCTTCGCTTTAATTTTCAAATACATCTTGAGGAAATTGGAAACTGTGACACTAATTTAACTACGTTTTGATGCCTTGAACAATTTGAGTGTGCAAAATGGTAAAAAAGTTGCATCAGCAAGAGTATAGATTGTATTCATCACAATGGTCAAGTAAATAAATACGTACCTAATGCAAACTTAGTCCTACTTCCTATGCAGCGTCTCTTTACGAATAAATTTTTTTTTACGGGATTCACGGGAATCTAAGAATATGTTTTTTAATCATTAAAACGGTGAAATAGGACGGTCGTAGGCAGAGTACTTGAATCATCGAAACGAATTTCAACTCATAATTCAGCTGTGTCTAATTTTGTTAGGTCATTCCCTCCATTCGTTAAGAAAACGTATCTATTAATATAACTCAAAAGCTCAAAAATGACTGAAGAATTCTGATTACGGCGAACATAAAATATAGGTTAAAAAATGACGCTATCTAACGAATAGTGAAATAATTTTTACATACCGTAGTCTTTAATTGTTATGAAGCCAAAGTAAATGTTGATTATGTTAAATTCGTTGAGTTCTTGAAGTCGCAACGATTCTGAATAGGGCTTAGGGGACTCGTGAGTCTACTTCCGTTGCACTCGTTTTTCTGCAGTGGGTACTCTCAAGTTCATATAATGATAATAATTTTTATTTTTGTTTTTTCAACTAACGCTTCTCACAGATTAGCCTTTTTTGAATCGAAATGGCACACCCACTTGTCATGAGTACTTACCGTGGCTTTTGACTCAAATTGTCATGTTTTTCTTGCAGCTTGAACGAAAAATTGGGAATTTTCGAAAGGTTGTCAAAAATGAAAATCATACACACAGGGCCTTCCTTGCGTTTGCATACTCTATCTCACTGCTCGATACAAATCAAAATATGTAATTCGCAGACTTGCGTATAGTCGTGTCGTGCCCAAACCGTAACACTGGTTATCGTTTCAAGCTAGAATAAAGTCAGTTCGATATCTTCCCATGCGTCATTAAGCTAGGATGTTTATTGCCCAGGGCGATTTTTATCTGACGCGAGATATTAATGTTTTTCACCCAGCTAAAGGAGCGGAAGAACGGCGTCAATTGGCGCATAAATGCCGTACTGTTCTCAGCAATTAGAGAAGAAACAGCAAATAATGCTTACGAACGATTACGCTAGTCAAATCGCTGTCAATGTATGGAAATATAAAATGCTGATGGTTTGCTTGTTACCTCACTTTTTCCACTTGTATCCGGCATTTTTTTATGTATTCAATGCTCGAAACGGTCTTTGGCGCATGATCCAGCGAGGTTGCAGATTTGATAGGTTGGTACGTCTATAGGGAAGTAAAATGGCAATAGCAAAATGATTGATTATTGTGTAATACTTATATTTTTGCATCTGCTCATTCTTCTGACATATCGACGGGATCAAAAAGTTACCAGACTAAATAACCGCAGGAATGAGCGCTTAACGGATTCTTTTGCAATTCTACGGTCTATTTTCACAATTTTTATTGGTTCGGATCATCATAGAATTAGCATATGTCGAATTTTCGACAAAAATTAAACTTTATAAATTTTAACGAGGTCACCGTTAAATGCCAAAATGCACGATTTCATGGATGAACGTTTCTTAACAAATTCTAATTTTTGACTGTGGGGCATCTCTAGAGTTCATCAATGCGAAAATCTGATTCGTATTTGCTTGCTTTTCTAATATTTTTGAGCATTTCCTAACGCATTCAAACCTATATTTCAATACTAAACATTTTTGTATCGAGTTCATCTTGTACGCGCTTAAAAACAGCGAATTGTCGAATGAGCATGTATCTGGAGAACAATTTGGCTAATTGAAAAATAGTCTCCAGGTGATTAAGTAGTCCGAGAAAACTTTCATGCCAGATTTGCCACTTGCCAGCCATTCTGAATTGTCCTGAGCCACGTCGTTTATCCACTGCGTTACCAGTCGAGGAATCGCCTTTGTTTACTTGTCTTTACTTAGTTTTAAGGATAACAGTACAAAAACAGGCGAGCTAATTAAATTCTAAATATTGGCGAGCTAGCTTTAATTTCGCATTAGCATATTTCAACTGCTTATTCTCTTCAATGATTTATTGACAAACTGAACGTCACTATCGCAATTATCGCTTTTTGGAAAGATTCCTACGAGACGACGAGCTTCTGCCCGTCGATTTTAAGCTTCATATTTATCATTCCTGACAAGAGGAAAGACTTAAATTATCTCGTTTGGAAGGCGAAAAATTTTGTTATTTGATGATGATCCTTTTCTAGTAATATTTACCTGTCGAATGAATAAATGATGATTGATTAAATATTTCGAAAATGCAAAGTCATTTTATAAATTCAGGTTAATTCATCGAAGCGGTGTTTTTCTAATTTCCCATATATACCTCCATCACGGATGTAATCTCAAATAAATATTAAAAAACATTGAATCGCAGACACAGACATCTTTATACATCATTATTCAATCCTCGGGTATTCCATTTTGAAATGAAAAAAATAATACGAATGTCCTATGTTGAGTAATTCGTCTGAAGGCGGTTTCTATAAGAACCTAGCTATTCAGATCAGGTGATAAAGATTTTACATTTCCTTTATTAAAAAGAAATCTCAACCTTTAGGCACAAAAATTGTTTTTAATTATATGCAATCGAAAATAAAATCGCGCACGCACTTATTTGTCAGATGCATGGATGGATAAAAACTATATCAATGATAATCTCATCATTTTCAAGTTATTGTCAATATTAGAATAAATAAAACTAAAAAACATAAGTAAATGAAATGCATTTTCTAAATTTTTTTGCGTTTTCTTTCATCTGTATCTCAAAGTATAATTTTTAGGTGCATTCAAAGATTCTCGCGCTTTTTATATTCCTTAATTTAACAGCATGCTTAATTTTATCTTTATTTTATAATATCCTTTATTTAATTTTTCGATCTCTAAGATTTTTATAGTCTCTTTCTCGTCGATGTATCAGTTGACATCATCATAAACCGTACCTGAGCTGGGCAGTGACCAAATTCTGGGAGTCTGGGTATTGAAAAACTGGCGAAAATTCTAGAAAAACATGCCAAAAAGTCAATACTAGGTTCTGTTAATTTTAGGGGCCTACCGGATTCTCGGGAAACCCTCGAACCCCCCACGCCCATGCGTGATGATTACTCCTATTACACACTAAAAACCCATCACTCCCGTTTTTCTATCAGATCTAATTATTTTTTACCTCGACGGCTTTATAGTGTACCTATAAATAAATGTGCACGCAGATGCACAAATATCGAAAGCCCGTAGGCGTTATGCAATTAATCGTGGAAAGATGAGCATTGGGTTTAGCAACAGATCGTGGTTGAATATTACCGAAATAAGCCTAATTACGCCACAATGCGTAAACAAGTCGTCGAGCTTCCCGGCTTTGGCGGAGGTGAAAAAATTCACCGGCCAATATTTATTTCCGGTCGTATTTTTGTTGGGCGTCATCGGCAATGGATTAAATTTAATCGTCCTAAATTCGCGCACAATGCGCTCGACGACCAATTTTTTGCTTTCGGCCATGGCTTTGGCCGACCTGTGCTTTTTTCTTTGCTTATTACCCGTCGAATTAATTTCGTTCGACACTTTTTATTATATGCCCGGATACGCGTGGTTTTTCGTGCACACGCGAATGTCCTGGATGACCTTAAGCAATTTTTTCTCCGCGTCGTCAATATGGTAAGCGCCGGGCGTAATAAGCGCTCATAAGCACACCTTGGCGTAGACATTGGGCAGGGTTCGGACCAGACATGCAAGTAGGGCTTGGAGCCATCTAGACCTCCAAAATGGAAAAATGGGAAATTTTCTGGGCAAAATAAGGCAAAATGAAGGCATCAAATAGATAAAAATTGAGTATTATTTTCTAAAGTGCTTGAAATTTAGCAGAAAGTGTAGAATAACATAGTTTAAACGCTATTTTAGCATTAATACCACATTTTTGGGGTCAATTTGGCCCAAAAAGCTCAGTTTTGACCCCTTAGAACGGTTGGTCCCCACCAGATCGGCCATGTTGTGCATCTCTGGTTCGGACCAGACGTGCACTTGGGGGTTTGGGTCTACTAGACCATAAGTGTTCTTTGGGCAATTAACACCTTTGTCCAAAGAATAGACACTGACTTCCCGCTAAAAGTTGTTTCAACTCTCCCCACTAATCTTCAGTTTGTAGGGAACGTAAGAAAGTTGGCGCTTTTAATGTCTTTGGCGACATTTTGACTGAATAGCAGCTTCCACTTTTTCCAAAAATTATTATTTTTTATCATATCTTGTTCAGTTTCATTGAATCATTCCGAAAAGTTTTATATGTGCCGGAAAATTTGTGAAATCAGGCGATAGGACATTTAAGGCGCGCATCGAAAATTTTTGAAAGTTATGCATGAAAATAGAAGGAATCAATGCTGAAATAACTGTTTCTGCTCTTAAAATTGTTTTAGAAATCTATTCTTTGGGCAAAAATGGCTTTCAGGCAGGCAAGAAAGTTAATAAATGTCACACACAGGTTTTATCCGGCGCGAAGAGCTGGAAAAATTAGAGAAGATCCCCGACGGCCTAAAATAATTGCCTTTCTTGCCAACTATTTTGGACCAATGGGGAGGGCGGCTACCACACGTAGGCGTTGTGGGGGGGGGTGGTTAGGGGAGTGCACCCACAAGAAGGCCGTATACCGTCCCCTCCCAGAAGCCAAAATACCCCCAGGATTCAATTTTTAAAATTTTTTGTTTCTTTCCGAAATTTTTTGTTGCCAATGGATAGTGCTCGATGAGGAACGTCGAAGAATGGTGTTTTTTCGCCATACCATCATTTTTAAGACCATTTCTTGACCTTTGAAAAACCTTGCTCGCCCAGAATTTGGTACTGCCCACCTATGGTGGCCATACCTCCACTAAATCCGCCCCCGGATCAGATCCTTCACTTCGAACTTTTTCGCGATTCTTTTGATGCCAATGATAGAGCTCGACGAGCAAAGCAACCCCAAAAAGCAGGGTTTATGCCCTTACAAGATGCCTGGGCGTCGGGTTTTTGGAGGTGTACACCCCCAGAAACCAATATCTCCCCCCCCAGAAATCAAAATACGCCCCAGAATTCAATGTTTGGAAATGGTTTCGTTTCTTTCGCAATTTTTTGATGCCAATGGATAGTGTTTGATGAGAAACGTCGGGAAAATGGTGACTTTTTATCACCGTACCACCATTTTGTAAGGCCATTTTTCGGCCTTTAAAAATCTTAGCCCCCCAAAATTTCTTGCTGCTAGTATGGTCATGCCTCTAAATAAGATGTCCCGTCTTCTTACGTGATTGAAATTCTTGCACCTTTAATCGAATTAAATTCTCTCAAGGCGTTAATGACTCATTCCCTACAGTCAAAACGATTTTTCGCTTAAAAAATGAGCAATTCAGCAGATATTATTATGCGCTCTTATCTTTATCAGCATCCTAATTTGGCAAGTCTGAAGATTCAATTTACTATGCGGCTTACCTTCGATAACTCGATGATAATATTGTTTCCCGCACAGCGACATGAGGATTAGGCACGACCAATATTTTTTAATGAGAAAAGTACTTTGTAAAAAACTACCTAGAAGAGAATAATTAAGAAAATATTCTCGTTTCCTTGTTGTTAGGAGCGATTAAGGTTTGAATATGTCACGCATTTGATTGTAAGTTTTATAAGTAGAAAAGCACGACCTTATCACAGTTACATACCTGGAAAGCTCTGCTTGTTTTTTTATTTCAAATGACTCACTTTCGAAATCTAGAAATTATCTACCTTGTAGCGTATAATTATTGACTAGACAAAATGATTTATATGTAAGATTCGATAAGGTCATTTTAAATGGCTGTTAATGCTTTTCATCGTCGTTAAGCGTTAATTATTGTTAATATTTTTTCGCTATAAATTTTTGTGACGCGAGTTGATTAACAAATTATTGTGTTCAAGTGCTGATGTTTTAACGCACCTTTTCTTTTATTGTTTTATTAGGAAAACAATCAAAAATAAATTACATCCATAATTCAGTTCCTTAATTAGGAACAAAACTCTCTAAAGCGCTTTTTTTAATAAGACCTATCGATTCATTTATAAATTAAGCGAATAAAGGAGCGATTTAGAAAAGTGTGTTTCGCAAGGAATAAATTTGCTAAACGAGCTATCACTTATGAATATCTATGCAAAGACACAATTTTTCGCAATAAAAACTTGATTAAAATTACGTAAATTTTAAAAAGATCACAACACTATTTGTTAAAAAATTGTATTCCTGCTCGATCTGGCTCAAGACGGTCCCAACCACACCTGGGCGTATGGGGGTTTGGGGGGTATGCACCCCCAGAAACCAAAATACCCCCAGAAATCAAAATACCCCCATAATTCAATTTTTGAAAATTTTTTTCGTTTTTTTCGCAAATTTTTGATGCCAATGGATAGTGCTTGATGAGAAACATCGAAAAATGGTGTTTTTATCGCCATACCACCATTTTTAAGGCCATTTTTCGACCTTCAAAAAATCTTGCACCCCCAGAATTTTCTTGCTGCCCACGTATGTTTATGCCTCTAATAAGATGTCCCGTCTTCTTACATGATTGAAATTCTTGCCCTTTAACCGAATTAAATTTCTCAAGGCGTTAATGACTCATTCCCTACAGTCAAAACGATTTTTCGCTTAAAAAATGAGCAATTTAGCAGAATTATTACACGCTCTTATCTTTATCAGCATCCTAATTTGGCAAGTCTGAAGATTCAATTTACTATGCGGCTTACCTTCGATAACTCGATGATAATATTGTTTCCCGCACAGCAACATGAGAATTAGGCACGACCAATATTTTTTAATGAGAAAAGTACTTTGTAAAAAACACCTAAAGAAAATAATTAAGAAAATATTCTCGTTTCCTTGTTGTTAGGAGCGATTAAGGTTTGAATATGTCACGCATTTGATTGTAAGTTTTATAAGTAGAAAAGCACGACCTTATTACAGTTACATACCTGGAAAGCTCTGCTTGTTTTTTATTTCATGACTCACTTTCGAAATCTAGAAATTATCTACCTTGTAGCGTATAATTATTGACTAGACAAAATGATTTATATGTAAGATTCGATAAGGTCATTTTAATGGCTGTTAATGCTTTTCATTGTTAGCGTTAATTATTTTTAATATTTTTTCGCTATAAATTTTTGTGACGCGAGTTGATTAACAAATTATTGTGTTCAAGTGCTGATGTTTTAACGCACCTTTTCTTTTATTGTTTTATTAGGAAAACAATCAAAAATAAATTACATCCATAATTCAGTTCCTTAATTAGGAACAAAACTCTCTAAAGCGCTTTTTTTAATAAGACCTATCGATTCATTTATAAATTAAGCGAATAAAGGAGCGATTTAGAAAAGTGTGTTTCGCAAGGAATAAATTTGCTAAACGAGCTATCACTTATGAATATCTATGCAAAGACACAATTTTTCGCAATAAAAACTTGATTAAAATTACGTAAATTTTAAAAAGATCACAACACTATTTGTTAAAAAATTGTATTCCTGCTCGATCTGGCTCAAGACGGTCCCAACCACACCTGGGCGTATGGGGGTTTGGGGGGTATGCACCCCCAGAAACCAAAATACCCCCCAGAAATCAAAATACCCCCCATAATTCAATTTTTGAAAATTTTTTTCGTTTTTTTCGCAAATTTTTGATGCCAATGGATAGTGCTTGATGAGAAACATCGAAAAATGGTGTTTTTATCGCCATACCACCATTTTTAAGGCCATTTTTCGACCTTCAAAAAAATCTTGCACCCCCCCCCAGAATTTCCTTGCTGCCCACGTATGGTCCCAACCCAATGGCATAAGGCCAACGTTAAAATATCCGAGTACAAAATTGTGCGGATTTAAGCTTGATTAAAGTCAGAAAATATTGAAGCCGAACCTAGAATGTTCTAAACCTTTCCTAGAATGTTCTAAACCTTTAATCCTTTCAAAATTTCAAGTAACTTAGACCCCTTTAAACTCAGACCTGCGTTGCCATGCGACAAGTTAGGCAATCAAAACCATACGTGGGCAGCAAGAAAATTCTGGGGGGGTCCAAGATTTTTGAAGGTCAAAAAACGGGCTTAAAAATGGTGATATGGCGATAAAAACACCATTTTTCGACGTTTCTCATCAAGCACTATCCATTGGCATCAAAAAATTGCGAAAAAAACGAAAAAAATTTTCAAAAATTGATTTCTGGGGGGGGGGGTCTTTTGATTTCTGGGGGGAAGTGCTTTTTCGTTTCTGGGGGTCCAGACCCCCCACGCCCATGTGTGATCAAAACTCGTTAAATCTTGCATTTTACATGACACCCCCCTGATCTGCATATTTGACATCGGGTAGAATCACAGTCTTTATCTTTGAATACACGTGGTTTGAATATTTCGACAACATCAGAAAGTAAACAATTTTTGAGATATACATAGAATTGCCAGATTAATTTGCATATTTCTCATTTAGTGATCTTGTATTTAAAATTTACACATCCCTTCCGTTTTTCGATTTATTCTATTATCCATTAAGTATTTCAGATTTTTTTCTTCGTTTGATAGGTTAGCCGTTGTAGTAACAGTCGAAAGATTAACAGCCATCAAGTTGCCACTGTACGCGAAATTCTATGTGGGAAAATGTCGCGTATATTCGGCTATATTCGTCATTCACATTTGTTCCTTTTTGTTGTTCTTTTATAACTTTTACTGGTTTTCGCCGACCGAAAAGCAAGTCCGGATGTGTCAAAGCAATGAGCTGACGATTGTTTACGCTTTGCAGCAAATTAACCAATCAATTTCACCTTTCTCTTATCAATACGTGCAGGTGAAGTGGATTTTAGATAAATTTTACTAATGATGTATTAATAATATAAAAACAATGTAGAATGATTCAAATGGTAAACAATGTTTGGAAAGTTTACCGAACCACTGTGTAATAAGTGATCTTGAAATTGAATGACAACAATAAAAAAATCAAAATAGCAGTAATTTAATTTAATTTAATTTAATCACAACGTAACAAAAGTACATAAAAAATAGACTGAATTGAAGAAATTGAACCAAAATGAAATCAAAAACAGACTTTCTCAATTTTTTTCGGTCGCATCCGGACGCATAGGTAGGTTTTTCTCACTTTAATTGTGCCCCCACTTAAGTGGCCGTCTTGCGCATAGTAAGAATGAGATTGATCATCTTACACGAGAAATCGCATGGGAAAGAAGAAAATATCATATACTTAAGCAGACTAAACATTAAAAATAAATTAACTTTCGGTCTAAGATCAGTCCAAAGAAATTAGACTATTTGATGAATCTGGTTTTTATAATAGACGAGTGCGCCAAAAAACGCTGTTGAGAATCGGTAAAAGACATTGAGAAACTTGAAACTATGCAAAACAAGTAAAAACGGATATATCAAAGGGACAAACGAAAAAAATTGAAAGTTTATTCTGAGGAAAAATTGCCTTTTAATTTTCGGTTGAATGTAGTGACGTGATAAAATTTGACAAATTCGTCTTCATTGACAGGCGATCATTAGAGACAAGAAATCGATCATTCTGTCTCAATTTGATTCAATCTAAATGACTAACGAATTAAGGGTTCCGCGAAAAAAGTCGATTGACAAGGTTTTGCTTCTATGCTTATTATTTTTAGCGATATCATTGTTTTTTGATAAAAATTTTGTTGATTGCAGTCTTTGTGGTCCTTGAAATTAGGGTTTTTCCATAACTTTTACGAAATGATTTGACCGTAAATTATCGATTGATTGTCGGTAAAAATTCTTCAATTATGCTCAGATTTATGTGAAATTGAGTGTATGTGAATTCAAGCGTGGTGTAAGTTATAAGTAGAGACCGGATTTTTAGGTACAAAAAAAAGTTAAATTAGGTGCAAACAAAGGTGCAAAAAATTCATCAATTAGGTGCAAATATCATTGGAAATCCACATGCTAAGAGCGCTTTTACTCAAGCAAAAACTTGTTAAATGCGTATATTATTGGCCCATCACTTGCAAAAAACACTTTTACTAGAACAATTTCTTTGTATACTTCCGCGAAATTTTTCCAAGATCGATCCATCCAGAAATGCCGACACACGTACCTGTGGGAGGGGCGGGTGAGTAGGGAATAATTTACTGAAACTAGATCAGAAAAAAGATTAGCCTATTAATTCTGTTTAAAAGAGGTAGGTACCATAGGCCAATTTTTGCTGAAAAAACTTTACTATATCCACTTTTTAATTCAAAAAATTACTATACCCTACCCTCCTAAGAGTTTGACCTCCAGCGTGTGTGAAAAAGCTACTAATAAAAGTTGTAAATAATACATGCAGCAACATCAGCTTCGATGGCTTTCCATTTAATTGTCCAACCAGTATGTTCAGCACGCTGTTTTGCATCCGTTGTTTCGTCCAAAACAAAATACACCGGATTATCGCCTATCAACCATTTAATCTCCTTAATCGTTCGATTGTTAATTGGTAAAACATAATTCTTACGCAGGGTTCTTTCATCAGAAATCGCGCGGTTGGTATATTTTTCAGGAAAATTTCTCATAGGCACTGAACTAATTTTAAACAGAGGAACACCCGATTGAACAAAAGATACATTCAAATCTGTCTCAAATTCCTTGGCTAATTCTGTAGAATTTTAAGCTTTTTTAAATCCAGCAGCCAAAAAAGACTGTGTTGGCCTTTGGCTGGATCTTGAAATCTGCCTGGAATGCCGAGCACTTAGAATATACTCCGTAACTCGTTGTTTTTGATGTTTTTCATCAATCTGAATAACGACGTCACAGGCATCACATTTTAGGATAGCGCCATTGGTAATAATTTTTTCTGCATGGAAATCTTTGGCTAGAGCATTCAATTTACAGTTCCCAACTTTCGGCATGTCGCCAAAAACAGAATTATGCACCCGCGCTCGCTCAACAAAGTAAACGCCATGTACCGTCTACAATAACTGCTAAATTTGGAAAACGTGCGTAAAATGTGTAACTTGTGAGCTAAATTATTGAGTTTTATGTGCAAAATTGGCAAAAGTCGAGATTAGGTGCAATTAGGTGCGCAAATCCTATTTTAGGTGCAATTAGGTGCAACAAACCATTGACTATATGCTTGAAAAACACTGTATTTATGCTTCTCTGGCATTCTCCTGTCAAGGCGGGTCAAAAAAATAAAAAGGTGCAGCACCTAAAAATCCGGTCTCTAGTTATAAGTGCCTAATGCCCGTGTTTCAGTGTTTTTTGAATTCCAGGTTTCTTTGATTCTTTCGCCCGTTCTCGCAATCCTCATTCCAACCGTCCTATTAATCAGCCTAAATTCATGTCTACTGTTTCATTTACATGTGAACAGCAAGAACTTAAGTCGCCTGTCCGAAGTAACAAGCGAGAATCTGAAGAAGAATAACAGTTTTTATCAGCGCAGAATGAATGAATTTAAAGCCACTTCGATTGTTGTTTTGATCGTGTTCGCTTTTTTATTGTTCAATAGTCCATCGGCGATAATTTATTTGTACGATTGGTTCAATGTGTACATAATTCGGAAAACCATCAGGAGGTATGTGTGATCGTTTTTTAAAGTTCCATTTATTCTATAATTCGGTGCAATAAGTTCCCTAGAATCATGGGAGAGCTGATTCACTCTAAAAATTTCAATGATTACGGTATTTTCATTATGTAAAATTTTACTTTATATTATTATATGTTCGAGGAAACCTTAGTCAATAGTTAGGATTAATTTCATAATTTAGCTTATATCTTTGTTCATTGTGACCATTTTCAAATCACATTTTTTACGTTTCCATTTGAGACTTCAAGGGCAAAAGCGCTTAAGATTTATATGTTGTCAACGCAATACATATGTCTAAATTTTTCAAGAGAAAATAAGATTGGTAAAATATAATTTGCGAAAGTAAATCTTCTGCGAAAATTTTTTTGTCAAAGATGGTTTAAAAAGCGATTTTTCACTGCAGGTCGCACAGTTTTGCTCAGTACGTCGCAGTAGCGAATTTTCTTGTTTCGTTTGGCAAGGCAACCAACTTTTTGCTTTATTGTATGGTCAGTCGCCATTTTAGGCGCCAGTTAATTCGGCGCTTATGTTATGGAGCAACCTTTGGTCTGAAAGTAGGATTGCAGCAACAAAATGCGACTCCGCTAATGACATCACAACGAGCTATTTTGGCAGGAATACTGATGTACATAAATAATGGTGCATATGTATACGTGTTAAATATTTCCATACGTGTTGCTGGGGATAACCCCCACAATAGCTGCTGACCAGGAGCGAATTTGATGGGGGCGGAGGCCCGCCCCCACATTGACCTAAAATAGTTGGCGAGATGAAGGATGGATATGTACTTTGCAATTATTTTTGGCCATCGACTATCGTAATTTCTCAAAGCTATTTCTCCAATTTTAACCTATCTATTACATATATTCACTTTCTTAGCGGCCCAAGAGCCATATTTTTGTAGTTTTCTTCCACTTTTAGCATGATCCCTAAAGTTTTTTGCGCTTCGAGTTAAATACTCTAATAGGCTTTGCTACAAATGCACAAAAACAGGAAATAACGAAATTCAAGCCTCTACACGTCTTTTTGTCGATATATAATCAATTTTTTCGGAGCTTGCTAAATTTAAAGAATTTTAGCACTTTTTGCGCAACATTACTTTAAATTGTGCAATTTTTTGCGAAATTTTGGCACTAAAAATCATTTTGACTAAAAGTATACAATAAGCCGGCGAAAAAACGCTATTCTGCACGTGAATTAAGCGGTTTATGGACCTATTTTTGACTGTTTTGGAAAAAGTTGGTTTATCGTCCCCCTACGAAAGTTCTAGATCCGCTACTGCTGCTGGCTGACCCCCGCAAAATATTGCCGACCCCCAAAATTTTCGATTTCCCAAGGAATTGTATAAAATTCATTACTTCGAGCATTTTTAGAAGTCTTTTGCTCAGAAGTGTCAAATTCCTGGCGCTTCACGCCATATACTACTTTTTTAATTTTTCAGTTCAATCTACTCGAATTTTTCTTAAATTTGATGTTTTTATGCTCTATAAAGGATTAAATATGTACAGGGTGGCTCAAAAAACGAATGGTATATTGGTCCTTATAACTTCTTCAATATTAGACCAAATTGAACGTGATTTGCTTTGTTAAGAGAGCCTATGACCTCTGTAACAATGTGGCAAAGTTTCATTTATGCAGATTATGCTGCTGTTAGTTTGCAATAAATTACGCAGAAGTAATTTCTTGAGTTATGAAAGTATCTGTCAGAAGCATTATTTGCCTTTGAAACCTTGTAACCTTACAGAATCTTAAGGCAGTAAAATGTAACTTATTTTATTTCAGAGCCCTTTTAATTGTCTATCACTAATATGATTTGCTTCAAGGTAGGTATCTAAAGTTGCTGAAAAATAATTGTATCATAATCAAAGGTTGCACATATTGGCAACTGATAGCAAATTAAAAACGTTGACGTTGGAGTACAACAACCCTTGATAAAGGTGCTGCTATTCTGCAGGGACTAAACTACTCAAAATAAAAATAGACAGAGCAGTAAACAAATAATTTTGGCTACATGTAAACCAAACCGCCTTGAATTATCTTTTTTGTTGGGGAGTTGCACAGTTGCAAAGATAGTTTATTTAGCAAAAATCTACAAAAAAGACGAAAAAAACGATTTTTGCCTAGAGCAGCTTAACCAGCATAATTGAAACTTTAACGCTTTCTTGCAGAGGTAATAGACTCTTAGAAAACGCGATTAGCATTTAATTTGGTCAAGTATAAGGGAAGTTATAGGGATCAATATGCCATTCGTTTTTTCGCCACCATGTATCATAGTCAGAAACAGCAAAAAAATCGTGGTTTTGACGCATTCCAATCATTCAGGATTTATGTGTATTGTACACGTCGAGTCCATGAATCCTTTATCAAAAATAATTTCGTTCAATTTTTTTCAAGAAGACTTGCACAACTGCGATTGATGTGGATTGGACTGCGAATATAAATTATGTGCAGGATCTGTAAAAATTTCGATATCTAATTGATTTAGTGCCGATTCTGTCCTATAAGTTTTTATGAATTTTGGTAGCAAGCACATGTTGTCACGATGTTGTTATATGCCAGATTTCCTCAAAAGGAAAGCTTTTCGTGCATTTGTCATTGCCCATAGTCGCAGTCGCATATGTCTGATCTGGTGCGATCAGCCCGCTTTGAGAGGTCAACAAAAGTTTATTGAGTCAAAACGACCTTGAAAATTGTCACGAGCATTTTGACTCAAATCGATTAAAGGATAGTCATCATAAGGCCTAGCTGTGTAAACTTTAAAATATCGTAAAACCTACGCTACAGTCTGTTTCACATAACTTCGCGCATAAATTTTTAGAATTTTTTATCGACGTAGTTTTTAAAATTTATGACCGAACTTGTGTGAAACAGACTATAATTGTTTTTGTTTATTTCGGGAACTTTTGTGAAAAATTTGATTTTAGTCAGCCTTCAACTTTTGCTATATTTTCCAAATAAATCTTGCCCTATGTCCTTCTAGAGGATTCTTAACTAGACACGCACGTAAGGAAGTTGAAAACGAAAAATTTTCTTCGGAAAATAAGGCAAAACGAAGACCAAAAATAAGGGAAATGAAAAATGTTTTGCAAAAGTCTTTGAAATTGACCAAAAAGTATTGATTAACATTAATCTTCGCTAGTTTTTGTGCCACGTCGGCTCAAAAAGGTCCTTGCTTCACCCCCAACCGGCTGACGGGCCCATCAGACCGGCTATGCTGTGCATCGATCATCGAGTCTAACGTGTTCTTAAATGGTTTGGGGAAAGGTTCTACCCAAGACTGACCTCCCGCAAATGCTGCTGCTGACCCTCAAAATTTTTGATTCTTACAACAGGCACTGAAAGAAAATACTCTTTCCGTATTTATCTAGTGACCTTTTGGCTATTTAAACTTTGTTCTAAAACAGAATGGCTGTCATCAGAAACGCAATGCTTTTTGACGCCTACCCACTACCCATCGTTTTTACGCTCTATAGTATTCACGAAAAATTTTACAGCGACACCGGAACTCCCTTCATGCTTATTATTGTGCAGCTTATCCTCCACGTGAATGTCTGCTCGTGGCCATAGATGCACAGCTTGACCGATCTGGAGGTGGGAGTCAGCATGGGTAGAAAACTGAGCATTTTTTGGCTAAAATGACATCAAAAACTGATATAAATGCTGAAATAGCATTAACAACGTTATTACACATCTGAGTCGATTTAAAGCACTTTTGGAATAATTTTCAAGTTTCATCAATTTTTTGGCCTCCGTTTTGCCTCATATTCCCCAGAAAATTTCTCATTTTTCCATTCTGAGTTTTAGAGACCCCACCCCAAATCCCTCTCCACGTACGTCTCCTGGCTACCTTCATAAAACATTCTTGAAATAAATAAATATACGTACTCAGAAAACTTGACTTAAGCTTCTGACAGGGGCGGATTTAAGGAAGGCGGCGGGTTGCCCCAATGGCCTTGGCGAGATAAAGAATAAATATGTGCTTAGTAAGAAGATTTTGTGGCATCGAACATTTATACGACTTTATGACTTTTAGAGCATAAACAATTCTCCCACTTTTAGCTAAAATTCTGAAAATTTTCGACGCTTCGCGTTAAAAGCTTCAATAGGCTCATGCAATATCGTTCCAAAAGAACAAATGCAGAGCAGCTGAAGTCTAAACGTTTTCATGACTACATTCCACAAATTTTTCAGCGCTCCGCGTCTGAATTTCCTTAATTTTATTAAATTTGAAACCTTTTTTTGCACAAAATAACTATGAAATTTGTCGAAAAGTTGCTCCAGGAATTATTTTGAGTAAAAGTAGAGACAATGTAATACGGCGAAAAGAAACTATTTCGCATGGTGATTAACAAGTTTTTGAACTATTTTGACTTTTTGAGGAAAGATGGGGTACCGCCGAATATAGGCAGCAACCGATTTCTGGGGATCCGATGGGAGAAAAAAGCGCTAAAAATAGCACCGAAAATTCAATTCTGGGGTCTACCGATTTTTGGGAACATCCCAGGCCCATGTAGGTATCAGTCACCCTTATTATGAGAATCCTAGTTCTGCAGACATATTGGATACAAGAATGAAGGCAGAGCCCCACGCATTTGCCTTTTTATTCAGTTTTTCATTAGCTTGCATTTGAAATGGAAGGCGTAAATCCTTTAAAATGCTTGACTTTTAGGATCATAGGATCATCATTGTATTGTAGATAACGGTATTTCTGCGTCTATGACATTCTTGGTGTTTGCAGCAAAAATCGGTCATGGCGTAGGACAACGCTGTCATCTTCAATGAGCTCAATGTCCGAAACGAGACAAGATGACCTGAAAGCCGAATCGTATAAGGACAGCAAAATGCATTTGTGGAATCACGAGGAAATCAATATTAGCCGAGTAGGAAATATTCGCAAGAATCAGAAAACCAAAAAGAACAAAGTGATCATTGAACTCAAAAATCTGACCAATGAAAAAGCGAAAAATTTCCGTATAACTGTATCCAATCAGTCATCTTGTACCTAGTAATTCATGGTTGAAGCGCAATGTTCTGCTTAGTAAAAGATGCTTCAGCACATTTCTGCGTAAAGAGAAAATGACTTTTTATACTCTTCTGAGCCTCTTTAAAGAATAGGTTTCATCTAATAATTTCTTTCTATATAGCAATTAAATTTTACATCTTTTTGAAAATTAGCACGACGTGCTAACGGATACGAAGACCTTTTTGGGCAAAAGTATAGTAATTGTAATGTTTTTAACGTATTTTTAAGCGAAAAAACCCAAAAAATTCGCTGAGTATCATACTTATTGTTCATTTATCTTCAAGCGCGCGATTTGAACACTCCAAAATCAATTTTCGTGCAACCTAAAAGATTATGCATTCATCTCGTCTATTTGTTTGACGATTTCTGCACAAAATTATTACTCTGTGACAATGTCGCACTGCTCTGCTGTTTTAAAACTAAATTAGCTACTTCATGTTTGTTGTCCATTTAATTCATGAGAGATGTAGCGTTTGCCAGATTATAGCAATCGCATTATCATTTCTGATTTTCTAAAAGCTACAGGTGTCAGCTTTCTCAGTTCATTGAGCAATAGGAAACCAATAATTGTGATTTAGCAGGAAACATTGATCAATAAATATTGATCTGCAAAATATCATTGCATTCTCAAACAGATATTTAAAAAAGATAAGGACAAGCATTACTGACACTATGGGTACACAGGCAAAAAATTAGTGTGCTAATGTAAGCCATCCCGTGCTAGTGGAAAAAAAATTTCTTAAGCTCCAGTGCTAATGGGGGTCGTGCCGTGCTAAAAAACTGCTCTAAGTGGATAGTATGTATGTAGTACCTACATATATTGTAGGTACACTACACTAATCACATTTTTCCCTCATATTAGTTTATGTATGCGCTTCCCAAATCTCATCTTCTTTAGCATCGGACCTGCAGGTGGTACATACAATGTATGTATATTTACATGGGCGAAAGGGTCGACGGGGTCCAAAGATACGAAGGGTTGAAATTCTAAAAGGGGATCCAAAATTGTTTAAGGTCAAAAAGGCCGAAAATCGATGATTATGTACATAGGTGCAAAATGCACAATTTCTACGTTTCTCTATTTGAATCAAAAGTCGAGACTAAAAAATTTTTCAAAATTTAATTCGAAGGGCTCTAGTTTTTTTGGATAGGAATCAAATACCCATGCACATGAGCGGTCGGACATAACATAGCCAGGTAACAGCAAAATTATCTAGCTTCTTCTTTTCTTTAAATTTTTAAATTTTTCTCGACGAATGAAGCCAGCCAACTTCATCCGATGCCTGACAAAAATGTTAAAAAATACCTGATTGTATTTATGACGGTTGAATAGTTTGAACTCCCACAACTACGCGTTGGAATAGGGGCGTGTGTCCACCCCCTATAAGTTGAAAAACTCACCAGACCACAGTAGACCCCAGAATTCTATTTCTAGTAACATTTTTTGCGATTTCACTTAACAAGATCCCCCATGTTTTTGCTGACCGTGCATGCCCACAACTCGCGTTTTTCGTTAAATTTTCCATTGGTATCAATACAAGGGCGTAAGCAGGATTTTTTTAAGGGAGGGGCGGTTCAAAATTGGTGACCATATTTTTCGGGATATGTTCGCCGGGGCACAAAATAAAGTGCATTTTCTGATGTTTCCGAACATGCTCTACCCGTTAAGGTCATAGAATTCAAACTTTTTCTCCCAAGCTATGAAAAATGACGTTTTTTTAGCCGCGCTTGGGCCTAAACTAGTGTTGTAAAAGACAAGGATTTTTCGCAAGATAAAAGATAAAGATAAAGTTGAAATTTTAAAATCTAGAAGATAAAGATAAAGATAAAAAATTAAGAAAGATAAAGATAATTTGCAAGATAAAGGAATCACAAAGATAAAGATAAAGTGTACATTTGTAAATATGGTCGTCTGGACCCAGGACAATGATGTTTGTGAAGTGCGATAAACGAGGGTGGGTGATGTAAAGCAGCCAACTGAATGCCCTAATTTTTACACCTGAGATTAAAGGGGTGGTAGGCATTAAGCACACATAAATGTAGGTTTGGGGGTTTACCCGCGGTATCTGACTGATACACGTACTACTATTACTGGCAGAACACTTCTTTCTTTTCACAAGCATCAAAACCCTGCTCTGTGCGCCTGTACGAAGTATACATAGTCGCAACAGTTATTGATTTTTTCAAACTTATCTGTTTCCTAGGCTTGAACTTAGATTAACTTGGATGCTAGTAGTAGTGTAAACGTAGGCGGGGGCCTACGTTCACTTGTCTTACTTATGCCCGAAACTTAAGCTCACGCGCTCGCACAAATGGCGACTCGGGGGTAAGTGGCCCGGCCTATCAAGATAGCCCGGCCCTCTATGCACGCACCTAGTGAAACTTACTTACTTAACCCCTTTTGAGATTAAACACCTAAATAATGTAAGTTTCTCAGAAACCTAATTGAGGGCTCAAGAAGATTATTATTTAACTTGTTTTGGGACCGAATTCTGGTGCTTGAAAATATTGAGGGTTCCTAATGTAGTGTAGCACAAGGACAGAAAACAACAGCACGGAAATTCGAACCGAGCCCAATCATCGTTCATTAAATAATTAATTTTTATAATATTTTTGGACAGAAAATTATGAAGCAATTAAAAAGCGACAGCATGAAGGATGCATGCTGCCGACTGTCGTGTTACACTAATCGGGTAAAATAAACAATGTAATTACGAGGGCACATAGCCCGCCAACGGCATACAACTAATGCCGTAATGGCACACAAATAATATAAGAAAAGGCGCACGGGCGAAAAGAACTTGCCCAATGCACGACAAAAACACAACGGGAATTTCTGCAGCCACGCAGGGAAAAAAGAGGGCACAGCACAGATGGGCTGGCGAAAAAGGGCACAGCACAGATGGGCTGGCGAAAAGGGCACAGCACAGATGGGCTGGCGAAAAGGCTGAGTAAAAAGGGCACAGCACAGGACGGGCTGGCGAAAAAGGGGCACAGCACAGATGGGCTGGCGAAAAGGGGCACAGCACAGATGGGCTGGCGAAAAAGCTGAGTCTAGGAAGACTTTTGGAAATCGTACGAACTCGTAATAATAATAATAATGCCGAAAACTGCGCTCGCACGCAGTTTTAAACAAGACACAAAAAGAGGCGTGGACAGACAAACAAAGAAACGCGGAATGGATCTACGAGAATAACAATAGGTTCATGGGCAAAGCTTACGGTAAAGAATGTACAAATGGAATAGGCACAAATATAAGACACACACATATGACTTTAGGTACACGTAAAATATGGTAACACACGTACCAATTTGTACTCAAGTCGCATTAAGCCCGAGTGCCCATTTTCCTATCCCGGATTTTTATTAAAAATATGTATGGGGAAGGAAATAAAAATAGGATAATTTTTGGAGGGAAGGTGGTCCCGGGCGACACACTATATGCGTTGCGCTTAGTGGTCGCGTACGTGCAAATGGAAATTAAGCACAAAATTGAGCATCTGGGACAAACAGTCATCGGAATGTATGTACAACGTAGCACAAAACAAATGGAATTTTGCGTTGAACCAACGCGGCGAAACAGGGTGTAGAGCCTTCTCTACACTCCCCCGGACATCGAGAAAAATTTGCATGCAGTGCAAATTTTTACAGCGCAAAAACGTTTATGCGCAAACTTTTTGCGCAAAGACGGCCACGGCGTGGAGTCGGGCGATTATCGATTCGTGTCAGCAGATCAAAGCGGGATGCTGACACATTTTTATGCACAAAACGGATGCATGAAAATGTACGAGATGACGTACGGCTACGTCAAACAATTGAGCAACGGGAGACAAAAAAACGGTGCGTCGACGACGCGTAGACAACGTGGTTTTGTGCAACGTACAAAATTGACTGTTTGCCCGGGACCCGGAGAATTTTGATTGAAAAAGTAATTTATGATAGGAGGGCAGGTCACTCGGCTTAATTAGTATTGAGTAAAAGAGATAGTTAGAAAAAATGTGGAGAGAAAAATTTGGAATGTGGCTGCAGGAAAATTAACTAGTAAGAGAAAAATTACGGAAAAAACGATAAAACGAATTAAACGAAAAATAAACGAACTGCTGGCGGTCGGTACGTCGTCCTGGCACAGCAAAATCAAAATATGAGCAAATAGCTCAAAAGCGGCGATCCGGTTGATTGCGAGGCAATGACGACTGAGCGATAAGACGACCGTCAGTCGTGCGCGAAATAATAGGCGTAACGCGCGACGTAGAATGGGCGCGGCTGTTTCCTCGAGACGGAATCAAACAAATAGACTAAAGTTCGAATGGGGCGATCCGATTGATCGCAAAGATTGGACGGTTGATGAGTGCAACAAACATCAGTCGCACGTGAAATAGATGGAATAACGCGCAACGTAGACATGGCGCGTCTGACTTCTTGAGACGGAATAGACGAAAAACGTGGCGTAACGATATGATGCTGAGCAAGACAACGGTCCTGCAATTGTTTAAACCGGAAAATGCGGCGCGGACGAAGCAGTCGGCGCGACGAAACGCGGTGCAATAATATTGCCGCGTCGTTGAGAATCGAGACGCAAAGTACGCGACGAACTGATGCGAAGTGATAGTAGACGGGCTAATAGTTTGTTGATGGCGACGAGAATCGTAGCACACAGATGGGCGCAACGGGTCGCAGGGTACACAAACAGTTGACGGAATATTAAAATCGTTTTGGCGGACGATATGATAGGAAGTCGGATCGCCGGTTGGCGAATGAATCGATGCAGGTTGATGTCTTTCTAGGGAGACATCGAAGGCTGGAGCCGTGGAAATAGACATGTTGCCAGCGGCTTGTTGGGCGCGAATTTTGGCCAAAATCTGTAGGTAGAGGAACGTCGAGAAAACTTTGAATTCGCTGACGCGACGCGTAGCAAGGAAACTCGATTGAACAACTGATTGGCGGGTCTGTGCGCGATCGAATTAACTGAATTTGCTTATGCGCTGTGTACAAATTCTTAGTTGTCTCAATAATTTCAGGAAACTCGACAAAAACTTCTCTAGGAAACGGATTGAGAATTTTTTCAACAAAAATTGATTTAAGCATTTGTCGAAATTGTTCGACCATGCGCCAAGCAATTCGAGGTTCTCGATACCAAAATTGGAATCTTAAAAACCGATTGTCGAGAAATTGAAGAAGTAGTGGCGCAGACATGAAAGTCGTAGATTGAAAAGATGGAATGAAATGGAAAGTTGACTTGTATTCTTCGAAAAATTCATTCATTGAACTGAAAACGTCAGCCATTTGGCGAATTGTTAAGGCCAAAGGAGCATGAAGATCGGGCGGATTCGCAAGACGATGCGGGAAAAATTCCGCTGGGATTTTATAGTTTGCACGACGCTCAATTTCTGGCGGTGCTTGTAGCATTGGATGATTGGCGACGAATTCTAGGCCTACTTCATAGACCATGGGGCCAGTAGTGACATAAAATCGGGTGCGACAAAACTTGTAGTCGTTGCAGAGTAAACAATGATGATGAGTCATTTTGACGATTTTAGGCATCGTTGAAGTGATGCACATCTCCAACGATTCTTTGGACGTTGGTGGGGGTTGGGAAAACGTGACTGATGGCAGACACTTGTTGCGTTCCTGCACAAACTGGATGCGTGACTTGCGCATCTGGGTTTACACGTAGCTCCTTTTTCTCTGTTTCTGAGAGCAACTCAATACGATGACCATTGGCAAAAGCACAATCCTCAACGGTATTTACGAAAAGCATTGCTTGTTTGCAAAAGTCGAAACCAAGAAGGACATCTTCTGGTAAATCATCGATGATAGAGACAATAGCCGGTGTAGTTTGCTCGGCGATCGTAATTTGCATTAAATAGGTGAAACGCATAGTGGCTGCCATTTTTCCGATTCCTTGCACAACATTAGCTACTTGCTTTGGTGGTAAGTTAAAACCTAAGCGCAGAAAGGCGCTCAAGGTCATCATTGTAACCTGGGCTCCTGTGTCTATCAAAGCAGGCAGTTTCACACCATTAATTTGAGCTATAATGGTAGGCAAATTCGTAGATGCATGGCTAACTGTTGGGGTGTTAGCTACATCATTAGGTGTGATGTGCTTATTCAACTTTTCGTAGACAGCTAATCGCTTCTGTAGCCGATGATACTCCTCAAGAAATGCTTGTGACGCAAAAAGCTGTTCCGAATTTTCGGAAGTCAAAACAGACGAAGCGACAAAATTGTCATTATTATGTGACGAAAGAGTCGGCTGAGGTGGGGGAAATGTAACGGTGGGGGTGGAAGATACCGAGTATGTGGCAGCTGGAACATCAGAATGTGTAGGTGGCTGCGAAAATTGTTGATATGAGTTGTTTGGCTGATGATAGTTCTGAGAATGTTCTGCAAAATGATTGTTTGCATACATATTTCTGTCATTATTGTAATAACGTGTATTACTGTAGGTATTACGGTAGTTCTGGCAATTACCGTAATTTTGCCAAAAATCATTATTGTTTTCGTTCCGAAAATCTTGACAGAACTCATTATTGTTTTGATGCCAAAAATCTTGACAGGCGTCGTAATTCTGAAACGTAGACAATGGCCTAGATTGGCTACATTGACGATACGCGTACTCACTGGAATTATGAGCCTCCCTGCTGCAATAATTTCGGTTGTTGTTTTGCGGACGCCAAAAACATTCATCTCTGGTGTGGCCCATGCGTTTGCAATGCACGCAGTATTGTTGCGTTAAAGCATTAGATGTCTCTGGACGCGATTGACGAAAATATGTAGATTGATGGGGGGTCGAATGACGAAAATTATTTTTTGGCAACGCGCTACGGGATACTGCAGCGGCTGTTGCTGGTAAATACGGCGTAGGCTGTTTATCTGAGGCATACTGTAGGTTCGCAAACTCTATGCAACGCGCAGCATGAAGAAAATCTTGAAGCGGTGCTTCAGGCGCTCTTTTGTAAGCTTTTCTCGCGATATCTGGATTCATCCCTTTTCTGAGCTGATGACGGAGCATTTTCTCAAAAGCTATCGAGTCAACTTGAATTTCTGGTTGAGCTCGAATGAGATCTTCGCGTAACGCCAAAAAATAAGCGTTCACAGACTCTGATGGGTGCTGTTTTCGCTCAAGAAATCTATCAAACAATGTATCTGAGTCGATAGGACGAAACTCTGCAATTAATGCTTGTTTCGTGAGTTCATAAGATTCGCGAACGTCATTGGGTAGGGAGCGAAACAATCTAGTCGTATAGGTATCGAAAAACGATGGCAACAAATCTAGACACGATCTTTTGTCAATTCTATAGCCATTTGCTAATCGCTCAAGTTCATGAAAAAATCCACGAATATCTGTTTTTTCACCTTGAAAAAACTTCTTATTGGCTATCGTGAACTGAATTTGTTGCAAAAATGGACCTCTATTCATAGAATCGGCTAGGTAGCGAATACCTGTATTCTCTGAGCTATCAGACGACGTGTCATGGTGGCGACGTCGTGAACGTCTTGAAGAAGATCTATGACGCCTGGGACTTTCCGGCGGAGAGTCAGTAGCTTGATCCGGATAGTGAACTCTTCGGTTCTGTTGATTCTGAGGCGGGTTCTGATCCAGCGGGATCGATGCACCTGTATTTGGCACGAAAATTTGATTCTGCGGAATATGCATCGCATGAAGTGGCGGTAGTTCAGCATTTACGGGATTAGCTTGGTTCGCGGCCGGCGGAACGGCTGGCGAAACGATCTGTACTCGTGGAGACAGTTCAACATTTGCAAAACGAGCTAAATGTTGCTGTTCAGCGTTTACAGGGACGGTAGGACGCGATAAACGCGACGCGATTTGCTGATTAGGAAGCACTGGAACAGACGAACGACGGACGGGCGTTGACGTTGCAAGCTGCACGCGCGAATCCGAGTCAGCATTTGCAAAGCGAGCTAAATGCTGCTGATCCGCGTTTGCAGTGACGTTAGGAACCGGTTGTGGCTCAACAGGCTGCTGCATATGTTCAACGGCTATACGTTCAAGCCGATTTTCTAAATCTTGCATATGCGCAAACATCGCATTCAAAAGATTATTTGAATTGCCATTTTCGGTTATCCGATTCACAGTTGTGTCGGAAACCGATTGTTGCGGATTAGGAATCGTCGTTTCATTCAAAATTTGACGAATAGTGATATTGTCGTCGTTTGCAACTTGATTAGCTTGCTGAGAGTCAACGCTAGTGTCCGGATTTTGGACACTCAGCATCTGATTTGGATTCACAACGCTGTCTGCGCTTGTACAGTTTTGTGCACTGGCGCTATGATCAGAATCTGAGTCATTTGACACATTTCGAGAGGATTTCTGTGTGCTAGCCTGCTTAGGCGACTTATCTGGGGTTTTCTTCCCCGTTTTGGTCATTTTTCCTGCTAGTTTCTTGCCTGGCATGGCAGACAATTGAGATTAAGATCAGGACAAGAAATTTTTGTCACAACCCCAATCTGGACCAAGAAAAATACGCACACGAACACAATAGAGTCAGAAAATACACACGAACAGTGAAATGTTAAGAATGCACACGAACATAGTATGGTTATGCAAAGTGGAAAAATTTTTTTGAAAATTTTTAGGCAGAAAAGTGAAACGATGTTAGCTCGGCCGGTCGTCGTGAATGACCTCCAATGTAAACGTAGGCGGGGGCCTACGTTCAGTTGTCTTACTTATGCCCGAAACTTAAGCTCACGCGCTCGCACAAATGGCGACTCGGGGTAAGTGGCCCGGCCTATCAAGATAGCCCGGCCCTCTACTGCACGCACCTAGTGAAACTTACTTACTTAACCCCTTTTGAGATTAAGTACCTAAATAATGTAAGTTCCCCAGAAACCTAATTGAGGGCTCAAGAAGATTATTATTTAACTTGTTTTGGGACCGAATTCCGGTGCTTGAAAATATTGAGGGTTCCTAATGTAGTGTAGCACAAGGACAGAAAACAACAGCACGGAAATTCGAACCGAGCCCAATCATCGTTCATTAAATAATTAATTTTTATAATATTTTTGGACAGAAAATTATGAAGCAATTAAAAAGCGACAGCATGAAGGATGCATGCTGCCGACTGTCGTGTTACACTAATCGGGTAAAATAAACAATGTAATTACGAGGGCACATAGCCCGCCAACGGCATACAACTAATGCCGTAATGGCACACAAATAATATAAGAAAAGGCGCACGGGCGAAAAGAACTTGCCCAATACACGATGAAAACACGACGGGAATTTCTGCAGCCATGCAGGGAAAAAGAGGGCACAGCACAGATGGGCTGGCGAAAAGGGCACAGCACAGATGGGCTGGCGAAAAGGCTGAGTAAAAAGGGCACAGCACAGGACGGGCTGGCGAAAAAGGGGCACAGCACAGATGGGCTGGCGAAAAAGGGGCACAGCACAGATGGGCTGGCGAAAAAGCTGAGTCTAGGAAGACTTTTGGAAATCGTACGAACTCGTAATAATAATAATAATGCCGAAAACTGCGCTCGCACGCAGTTTTAAACGAGACACAAAAAGAGGCGTGGACAGACGAACAAAGAAACGCGGAATGGATCTACGAGAATAACAATAGGTTCATGGGCAAAGCTTACGGTAAAGAATGTACAAATGGAATAGGCACAAATATAAGACACACACATATGACTTTAGGTACACGTAAAATATGGTAACACACGTACCAATTTGTACTCAAGTCGCATTAAGCCCGAGTGCCCATTTTCCTATCCCGGATTTTTATTGAAAATATGTATGGGAAAGGAAATAAAAATAGGATAATTTTTGGAGGGAAGGTGGTCCCGGGCGACACACTATATGCGTTGCGCTTAGTGGTCGCGTACGTGCAAATGGAAATTAAGCACGAAATTGAGCATCTGGGACAAACAGTCATCGGAATGTATGTACAACGTAGCACAAAACAAATGGAATTTTGCGTTGAACCAACGCGGCGAAACAGGGTGTAGAGCCATCTCTACAGTAGTACTCCCGCTTAGATCGGTATCACTCCCACTTACTTATGTACGTTGATATACAGGCATTAGTTTGGGCCGCATGCCATAGGGTTAGAACAATCGTTTTCTTTTCTTTCCTTGTATTACAATAAAACTTGAATGCGTCTAAAAGTATTTCACGTCAAACGTACATACTTTACCTTTTTTGCAAGATAAATTCCTATCAAAAAGATAAAGATAGATATCTTTATCTTGCGATTTTTCCAAAAGATAAAGATAAAAAAATCGTCAAGATAAAGATAGATATCTTTATCTTGCTAAAAAGATAAAGATATCTTTTACAGCACTAGCCTATACTAACGAATATAATGATTCTATAGCGCGAAGCGCCGAAAATTTTGAGTTTTCGATAAAAAGGTGCCAATTTTCATGCATTTCCTAACCTCTCCTCAATTACTTTTGGGCTAAGGGAAGAAAAAGGGGAAGGGGGTGAGGGGGTGGGGTTGCTTACATACATATATACGCATTTTTTTATAAAAAAGGACTTCTTTGGCAAAGCGAGGAACTCAACTGCTTTTATTGTAGAACATCCTGAGCAATTGACAAAGTAAGCGAAATATTAAACAGAACACGAAAAAACAGTAGATACCTATATACTCGTACATAAACTATACGATTTATCTTAAACCATCATGGGCCTGTTTTTAGAATACAAATGATATAGCACTATTGGATACAGCATGGTCAAAAGGATAGGTAAGTTAAAACTCTTTTTAGTTTTAATGGAAAGCGTCAGGGAGAAAAGCTTGCAAAAAAGATTAGTCCAGACCTATGCCTAGGCAGAATCCCGCGCACGCAGTAACCAATTTCAGGTAATTTAGGAGAATCAGGCGGGCATGACCATAAGTGGGCAGCACCGAAATTCTGGGGGAGCAAGATTTTTCAAAGGTCGAAAAATAGCCTTAAAAACGGTGGTATGGCGAAAAAACAGCATTTTTCAACCTTCCTCATCAAGCAGCATCAAAAAATTGCGAAAAAAACGAAAAAAATTTCAAAAATTGAATTCTGGGGGGCATTTTGGTTTCTCGGGGGGGGGGTGCACCCCCGAAACCTTCCACGCCCAGGTGTGGGCATGACCCCTATCAGCAACTGAGTGATTTTAAAACGGTTCGTATTCAGAAAAGTGAACAGGGCAATGGGCATACATGGTTGCGATTTCAGTCGCAGGAGTAAAACTGCAACCATGAATTTGTACAATGTAAAGAAATAATACATCCCATTTTTGAAACGGCCTTTAATAAAGGGTTAAAAGCACACCTGGGCGTGGGGGGTTTGGGGGGGGTATGCACCCCCCGAGAAACCAAAATACCCCCCAGAAATCAAAAAACCCCCTAGAATTCAATTTTTGAAATTTTTTTCGTTTTTTTCGCAATTTTTTGATGCCAATGGATAGTGCTTGATGAGAAACGTCGAAAAATGATGTTTTTATCGCCATACCACCATTTTTAGGGCATTTTTCGACCTTCAAAAAATCTTGCACCCCCCCCCAGAATTTTCTTGCTGCCCACGTATGGTTAAAAGACGTTTAACATCAAAACAACAACCTTTTTAGTGGGTGCAACAGCGCGCTTATAAAGTCTTACAGAAGATATCCAGAGTCTGATAAATCCTCACAAAAATTAAGCAAAATTTTGTAGAAGGAAAAACTACGAACAACGAAAGAATAAAAAGATCATACTTCTCCAAAAAATGCTTTTACTTTTCAGTAAAAAAGACCCATTTTGATTACCGGCTAAAAACATTCTTATTATTACCCTAGAATATCAAGCTGTTAGACGTGTTAGACGTACCATCAAAATAAGGCGTAATGAGACGAGTTAAAATAAACCGGCCATCGCGGAAGCATATCAGAAGAAGCCGTCAATACAGTAAAAAGTCATTTAGTCATAAGAATTCATAAAAAGCCGACAACCGAAAATTGGCCATTTGGAATGAAACAGATTATACTTGAATAAACTTGAATCGATACAATAAATTTGATAAAAACGTACACAGAGCCACTCATTAAAGGCATACAAATAAGTACAGAATAGAGGAATATAGTAAGCTAATGCGGATAAGGCAAAAATATTTTCAGTTTGAAGATCATGTTTATTCGGCCTCGGACCGATTTGATCATTTGAGCGTCGAAATCAGTATAATGACGACTATGCCAATGAGGACGACCAGACATACGATGATTAAAATCCTCTTCTAAAAAGGAACTTTTTCGATTTCTATCGTATAATCAGCCAAAATATCACAAAGTCAGAGAATTTCTGATCCGCTCGATTTTTGGAAAAATTCAATTTTGTCCAAAAATCGCGGGAGGGAGGGGTCAGAAATTTTACGACTTTGTGGGACGACAAACTTCGGGTGGGGTGGAGGATTCCCCATCCCCCTGTTGCATGTCTGATGGACAGTACCTAATCTAAGAAGATTTAGAGGATAAAAGATATTCTGAAGGTCAAAGAAGGGTCAATTCAATTCTGGTGGGTCTGCGGAATTTTTTTAATCGTAAAGGGTCGGCGGGCACCCTTATTTAAAAATCAATATTAAACACATTTTCATTAGATACCTATATCAAAGAGGAAAAGATGCATTAGAAATCATGAATGCATCACATCACTTCTGAAAGTGAATTTATTAAAATACTAGGTGAATAATTTTTTTGAATAATTTTTTATTAAAAAAATCTTCTTTTTGTCTTGAATCGTCAAAACATCATTTTTGAGGACAAGTATTAATAGAGAGTACGGTCTGAGGTCAGCCGGAGATAAAAACTCTATCACGTAAATTTTGCTTTCAAGCTAGAATGCGCTTATAGGAGAGCTGTGGTAAAAAACAACTCAGATCCTAAACTTCTTCAACAAAATGATCGATTTTTACACAACCGCGTGGGAAAGAATGGATTCTTAAAAACTATCAAATCATTTCTACCATTATAGCATATGTTGAATAGGAACACCAGAAATGACAGGGACAACCAAATACTCGAGATTTCCTATCCTACCCTTTTGACAGAAAACAACGTTTGGCTATTTCAGGAGGCGGATGCTGTAAACTCCTGAAGAAATTAAAGTTTATTATATATTTGGCCCCTAAAATGCAACAATTATTTTCTACATAAAACATATAATTAACATAACGAGCTAAAATACAATAACAAGACGAAATCGAAAAGGAAGAAAATAATAAACAAATATACAGCATGAATAACGTGTGAATACAAAAAAGTGAGTGGGTTTCAATGTCTCCGGAATACGCGCAATAAATGCATAACATAACCAAATTACACATATTCAAAGAAACAACAAGGCAAAGAAGTCGAATCATGCCGACTAAAGTATAATACTTTCCCATCGAATAGAAATTTTCGCTCGTTCAGCATTTGTTTGGCAGGCAAACCGATAGCAATATTATGATCACAATGACAACTATGATGACCAGGATTGTGATGATTATGCAGATTTTTTTTCTACAAGCAAAGGAAAAAATAATAAGAATGAAATAAAATAGATCATGCAAATACTCGTACAAGAGACGATCGAATCTGGTATTTTAAAAAGTTTTTCTCGCTTACTAAGTGCCTGCCGGATTCATGCACGATAATTGAAAAGCTGCTCGGTTTTTTACGGAGAAAAAGAATTCTATTTTTATTACTGCTACATTTAGTTCAAAATTTGCTGAAAAATTGAGAAAAAGACTAACAGTTGAAAAGGATAAGTGTGTCCACGAAGAGTGGTGGGAAACAAATATGCAAATAAGGGAAGGGTCAGCCAGACAGGTAGTGTCCGGCGATTTTGAGGCTCACGGAACATTTTATACATCATTTTTGAAGGTAAAACAGTAACAATGTCAAAAATTTTAGCGTAGGATTTATAATTCTACACGCTGTTTGCTCAAAAAGCGCCTGAAATTGTTGTCTAAAAGGTCTTACAAAATTAAAACGTGCCGCCAATTTTGCTTAAATTCTATATTTTAGTGTCAAAAGCTATACAATGCAGTCAAAATGGACTGAAACTGAATTAAAGTGCGGTATTACCACGCGAAAACGTTTTAGATAGACTATTTTGACCGCTTTCGTCACTTAACTATGAAAAAGAGGTGTGAAAACTAAATTTACTGGTATGGATGTCTGGGATTTACCCCCACTACACCCCCTGCCGACCTTGACCTCGTGCATCTATGGTAGGAGTTGCCCAGAATATGCCAACTGTGTGCCCGACCAAGCTTAAATTAGTATATTCAATCTCTTAAATATAAAACTTGCAAAGTTATTACTGTATGTTGAAAACCCTTCTTGAGCAGATAAAAAGTAAGGCAAGAAAGATGCATATAAAAAGTTCGTTAATGGACACTTTGCAAATGCAGAAAGCTTAATGTAAACAATAAAAAAGTAAAGAATAGCTAGAAAAATGCTAAGAAAAAATTTTTTGTTTGAAACGAGCAGATTAGGAAACAAGTTTAGAGATAGAAGCATGTTAAAAATTATAAAAAAACGATTTCGTATTAACACTTAGCAGTGAGGAGGATACAGAGAAGGCAAGCCGATATGCTTTCTCACATTTTTGAAACTAAGACACACACAGAAACATGGATGTGAGAGGAGGTATTACTCCCCCTTGAGCTCTGAAAAACTGATAGCTATACAGCCATTTTGGTCGAAAAAAATATATACTTTTTTGGGCTCAGAAAATTAACTAAGTAGCCTTTACAGGCTCAGAAAAACTAGCTATATAGCCTTTTTTGGACTCAGGAACATACCATGTAACCTCAGAAATGCTTAAAAGTTGATTTTTAATGGTTAGCCTTTATTAAGGTGAAGTCGAGCAACCGGGTGGATACGGACCCGAATGCAAGCAAATCTACGAGCACGATACGCTTATTCAAAGTAGGACAGTTAACGTGCTTATCCTGCCTTTGCTTAAGGTGCTACTCAAAAAAGTATTTTTGACCGGGACTTTATCGTTTTTCATGAACATAATGAAATTTTTGTTCCCTCAAAAAGTGAACTAGAATAGGCCCAACAAGACAAGTCACTGCGTTAGTGTTTCGATATTAAAAAGTTTGCTTTTCACGTTAAAATTAATAAGGTTGAATCTAACTAAAGCAATTTAATCGCCTCTTGCAAGTAAAATAATGACAAAATAAAAGGACGTGTACAGCAGATATGTTCAAGCGTGACATAATGTAAGAAAAGCACGGTTGCCAAAAAAGCAAAGCACACCAAGAAACCGCAAAAAGTAACGTTAATACAGCATGCACCATGCGAAAGGTAAATTTGTTGGCCAAGTGTTTATATTAGCAAAATTTATCAAAAAATAAAATTCGAATTAATCATATTTTTCGAACAATAATTATTCCGAGGCCGTCAAAAGAACCAGATGCTTGCAAAACATAAGTCTAACGTCGCATACAATAGGCTGTACGTTTAGCACGCGTTTTCTCTCTACCGCCATTTTGAAACTAGATAACCTATTCATAAGCCATTATACTTGAAAATAATCAGATATGCATAAAAATAGGTATGTACTGTAAATATCAAGCCCGAATGACAGACTGTGGGTAGATTGTGACCTTAGGCAAAATTACGTAAAAAGCGACAAAAATCTAGTCAAATATTTTAGTAAAAGGGTTTATTGAAGATCGAGGAAATACTGGTATGACAAAAAGTGGAACCAAAAATTTGGTCAAAAACGGCCAATTTGAACCGAGATTTCCAACCTGCTCCTAATGAATCTTAAGTTATCTAAATGTCTGTATTATCGAACATAAGAAGTCGAGTTCGCTGTTTGTTGACATTTCCAAAGTCATCTCAAATGGGATCACTTTTTGATAAAAAACACCGCATACGCTCTTAAATATGAAAGAATATTTGTAATAGACAATGGTCAGTCCGTTCTTCAGAAAATTGAAAAATTCTTTTTTTACCTTTCCTTTATTTTCTTTACATCTTTGTTTTTCATTTATATACTTTCCTGTTTTTTTATTTTTTGCCTGACTTTGTTTTTTATTTGTTTCATTTTTCCTTCTTTCTAATCCCTTCAAGTTTCGCATACTTTTGGGACGTTCATTGAGCGACGATTAGCATTTAATTCGAACCGCCAGAAAACGATTACCACATTTTATTTTTCCACATATAAATAGATAATGATTAGCAGCTTAGACCGTATGCACAGCATTAGATGGTTAGTCATACAGAATCGAGTCAGAACTTTCAATACAATGGACCAGTATGGCCTTTAAATATGCTTAAGTCTGCAAAAATAGTTTGTAACACTAGGTCGAAGAAAGAGAAGATTAAATTTTCTGAATGAACTTCAGAATATTGCACTCGAATTAAGCCCTAATTAGTTGGCACGAGGTCAGCTGTTAACCTTAGGTTGAATTAACCCACGTCTCGTCATTCGGGTCTTACTCTACGGGCTTTCGATTGCCACTGAACGGCTCTTTTTGTGTCTGCTACGGCACTATCCACGTATTCTTTAGCATGTTCAACATTATACTCTATCCTATCCACCATTTCGCCCTGAGAATATTAAGTTCTCAGGAAAATAGAATTAGAGACATACAGATTCTCTGATGAATTAAAAATTGAATTAAATTACGTAAGCTCTTCGTTTACTGCCATTAAATTACTATACTGCACCATATGTACACAATCTTAAGGGGCTTTGGGGGCGAGGATTCGCGATTTTCCAAGTTTCAAAAAATTCGTAGAAAATAAGCTTCGTACAGCGTTGTATTTGCTCACAAGTGTCAAAGTTTCGACGCTTCGCGTCATAAACTCATTTTTTGACTACAATTTAATCGAATTGTTGTGATTTTTTTTGCAAAATTTTTTAAATGTTTATACTCTAGAAAAATAGAGCATAGTCAGAAACGTCGAAAAACGATGTTCTTGACGCATATCCGCTATTTTTAGGCCCGAAAAGGCACTTTAAACCTTCCCTCAGCATTCCCACGCTTTGCTTGTCTGCAATGCACTTCCTTACATTGTTATGATCACTTGATCAACTAAACAGTTATTTTCTATCGTGTCATAAATTGCAAGGAACACTTCATCATAAATGGAAGGAACAGTCCAATAAAATTAAGTAACAACAATCTTTTTGGCTATCCAGCGTCTAACTTTTCGATTAGAAACTAATCAAAAAATAAAATAATTGAAAAACAATTAAAATTGCACAAGTGCTCAACAGAAATGCCGTCGTACGGAATGACTCGAGCCATTTAAGGTCGAAGAATATTACATCTTCGTTTACAATATGTATCTAGAGTGTCTAGACAAGAGATAATTTGCTGAAATAACGAAAAATGGAAAAACCTCACGGTTTAAAATTATTTCTTATTAATTCAAGGCTGGTATTCAGTATTTTGAAAATTTTGATGGTGGTTTTTACTTATACTTATACTTTATATACTTTAATAGCCTCGTCCGCCAACTCACTGTATGGGATTGGTAAATGTGCAGTTTTGAAGAAAACCTCACATTTTCTCAAAAAACCCATACGTTCCGAAAAACCCATTTTTCAAAGTTCATATTATCCTGAAAATTAATTTGTACGTCTTATCAGCTTTATTTAATTCGAATAAGACTTCAACTGAGACCAGGCGAGCCAGCATGGGTGTTTTAAAAGAATATAAACTTTAAAATGTCAATAAGACAAAAAAACAGGGGCAAATAAGGAAGCAAATGTAAAGGCAAAAATCATCAGCAGAAATTAAAGGAAATGCATATTATTGGAAAAATTATGACGGAAAAGTTAAATACTCGTAAATATAAAAAATAGCGCATTTTGTAGATTTTTCATTAATTCTCTAAAAATGAAGGTTTGATTTTTGCATTGATAATAACAGCGCATACGTGATATTTTATAAAATCTGATTTCATTCAGCATTGGTTAAAAAAGGGTCCGTTAAAAAACCCACTTTCATGTTTTTCGACCATAACTTTTTATAGATGTCATGTGGCATAACCTAGATTTCAGACTCTTATTTTTTGTGGCTTTCCTAGCTCTATCGACTGGCATATAGTTTATTGTCCTCATCCGCCAACTGACTGTATGGGATTAGCAAATGTGTAGTTTTGAAGAAAACCGCACATTTTCTAAAAAAAACCTATGTCTTAAAAAACCTAATTTTCAAAGTTCATATTATCCTGCTTGTTTACGTTGGAAAACGATTTTAAGCACTCAGCTACACATTTATGACTTATGCGGACATTTTGAAGCAAGTTTTCATTCTTACGGCCCTGAAACTACGGTATGCTCTCAAAGTGAGGCCTAAAAAACCCCTCAATTGGTCTTAAAAAACCCCACTTTAAAATTTTTTGTGCACGAGCAGCCTTGCGTAGAACATACATACAAGCATACACGCACAGTATGGGAATTCTGGGGGAGGGTGAAATTATAAAGTGCCTTTTTGGGTCCGAAAATGGTAGGTACGCGTCGAAAACATCGTTTTTCGACGTTTCTGACTGATGCTCTATCTTTCTAAAGCATAAAAACAGAGAATTAAAAAAAATCAGAAAAATCGGGACAAATTAAACAAAATATAGTCAAAACATGAGTATAATGGCGCGAAGCGCCGAAAATCTGGCACTTTCGAGCAAATAGATAGCTGAAAACGCTTAAAAAAGCATCTTTTCTACAAATTTTTAGAAAATCTTTGGGAACTTACCGAAAATCGCCAATTCTGGCGGGGGAGGGGGGATGGGGTGAAAAAATGAGAGGGGTAAAATTTTTTATGGGCCGGGGGGATGAAACCCCCCAACCTCCCCAAAGATCATGTATGCATACAAGTATTTTTGTGTACAAATTTGTCAACTTGACTATATAACTGTTGTAAATAAAGGTATATTCACAACAAAAGCAGAAATTCAACTTTCGAGGCAGGCGTACAGGTCTCGTAAGCATTTTTCATCGATAGCAATGCTATAAATAGCTAATTCACATCAATGTTCAAATGGGTTTTTTAAGGAAAAGCTTTTTAGAAAATTTTCCATTCTAGAACTTTTCAAAAAATTTAAAATCAGATGGGAAACTTTTTGGTGTTAGCATGTGCAGGACTCTACTCTCTTCAATATACAGTGGTTTTCAAAAATAGTGGGTTTTTTAAGACCAACGTGGGTTTTTCTAACTCCGACTTTGAGGGTATACTATAGCCTGTCATGAGCACGAAATATAACTTCTTTCTGAACAGCCTGTTAGGGGGATAACATAGAAACATTATAAAATTTGTCATTTGCGATTCGTATTGAAGCAATATTCATCCAAAATCGATCGTTCTTTTCTCCAAAATGACGCCAGTTTGAAAAACTTTTATGATATCCGAGATCTCACGATTGGAAGTATCGTGAAACACAATTATTATCTTGTTGCGTTGGCCTGGACCAGCTTAGGATGCTAGTAAAAAATTTTGCGACTGGCACTCATATTGGGGAAGTACTGTGGTGGGTTTTTTTAGGACTCATTTTGAATAAGCTTTTTTAAAGGACAGCACTATAAAGTCGCAGACATTTTGATGGTGTCAGCAGTCCTATTATTTGCTTACTAGATTTGATCGCATACATTTTCGAACCGAGAAACATGTTGTTCGTGGCAGAAAGCCAAAACTACCCCAGAAAGTCGCTAAACGACTTATTTTTATTCAAAATTTCAGAAGTAGACTGAAATTCTAGCTATTTTTTACGTTATTTAGGAGAAAAACTCAACTGTTGATGGAAGATCATTTCACCCAGCTGCATTTACATCCTGAATAATCTTCTAAGAACACAATCTCGATCATTTAAGAATACAGTGATGCATTTTTAGGTTAAGAACTATTTGAAAGACACAGACGCAGTAGTTCGTCTCAGCCGATTGTGCTCCCATTGCCAAGGATAAAATAAGACATGGCCACTGCCAAAATTGGAAATGTATATCATTGACTAAAAAGTAATGTAATAATAGCGGAAAATATTCACGAGTCCACGAAAACCAGACGTAACTTCTATCACCAATGGTTCTCTGAGGGACCGACCAAAAAAATTTAGCAATATTTAATTTTTATAAAAATTTATTACATCTAGATTGATGCAAAATTACGTGTCACAGAGGGACCTGCATTGAAAACTAGAGTCATAGAAGACGAGAGCAATAAAAATATGACTAGAAAGACGTTATTTTGAAGTACTATAGTGGCTAATGCACAAGAGGCGGTCGCCGTAGGCAAAAATTTTCCTGACTGGCTTATGTCACCCCGTTTGACGGTACCTACCCATGGCATATTAAATGCTAACCCGGACTCATTGATCACTAGGTCAGGATTCGCAGGGGTACCATGCCAGAATCAAAGTGCAGTATTTTGTGTTCATGCCCTCTTCAGCAAGTCAAATGAGGAAAACGATCAATAGCATACAATCCTTAAAAAGCCTTCGAAGATGACATGCATTTTCTAGAGTCAATTCATTTTTATTATGTTTGATTCTATTTGACGAATTCTGATTGGAAAAGTCGTTGGAACCGAAAATTTATAATCCTAACCAACTCCTTTTTATTTTTCCAAAACTGAATATTTTACAACAGCCGATTTCAATTGCTAACAAGCCAATGATGAGAGGCGCTTCAACAAAGGGAAGTTCATAACAAAATTATATGTCGGTCAAAAAAATAACAGTGTGCACAAATCTACATATCTTACAAAGCTTTTAGCAATCACTTCAACAATGCGGACATACCTGACTTTCCACCAACATTGCCATATCCATAAACATATCATGTAACTCTCTAATACTGCTTTCCAGTTTCATGATATCATTATGGCGAGCTTCTATATCGGCTAGTGTTTGTTTTGCTTGCTGTGTATCTGTTATTATCTGAATAAATAATTTATACATTTTAAGAGAAGATTGGTAGCCAGGCCCGTATCCAGGATTCGGCCAAGCCGGGGGGGTGTAGGGCGGGCCCAAGATAAATTGGTCTACATCTAAGGAAATTCGTCGAGACAGCTCGAAAAAAACCGCATTTTTCGACGCTTTCGACATGCTCTATCCATCCATTGAGATCATAAAATTTGAACTATTCGAAAAAATTCTTTTTCCTACACAAAAGGCTATAAAAGGTGTCGTGTTTTGGTCACGCTTGGGCTAAAATTATGAAAAATAATTTGGATTTTGCGTCAAATAATAGGAAGTCATCAGTACGACAACAAAAAGAAAAAGAAGCAAAAAAGCTTATTTTTAGAGAAAATATGAGAAAACAAATAAATTGATAAATAAATAAAAAAGTAAACAAATAGTAAAAGACAGAGGAAGAAATTGAGCATGCTATTATTACATAATAAACCAAAAAATTTTCTTCGGCCAATGGGGCAAGCGGAGCCCCCAAACCCCACCCTTCAATACGGCCATGGGTAGGTCGCTATGCCTATATGAAAAATTTTCAAGCCCTTCCATTCCTAAAAGTTTTACGATGGCTAAGCCAACTATCATCCAGGTCCACTTCATAGATCTTACAAGTATATGCGGCAGAACATATATATAAAGTATCCAGAACAATGAGTAAAAACTTCCTAGCAATACAATTAATTCTTATCGACAAATTCATTTTTTAAGGATTAGCACAGCCTTATACTTCTATAGCCTGCTAGCCTGAATTTAACAAACTCAAATATAGTTACTGAACATTAAATTTGGACAATGATCTAATCAGAATCACTGGCTTTATAATCTGCAAAACGCGTGGATCATTTATAATTTGCCTGCAATATTTCAATAAAAAACTGCGCGAGAATCCTTTCGCAACAGTCATAGGTCTTGTGCACTGAAGTTCGCTTTCCAATCATTCTTTCTCAATTCTTGAATCAAGAAAATTATCGAAAATTGACGCAGGATCGAATTAGGAAAAAAGAGCTAATTTTCATTTTTATTAGACTTTCTGATAAGAATTGCCAAAAACAGTCGTCATCCATTCACTTTTTTGATTATAAGCATTAAGCACTACAACTGAGCCAAATTATTCGAATGAATCATTATCAATTGTATGTAAAGCAATCAATATATTACTTTACTTGCAGGTTTACCGAAAAAAAGAGAAACTCTTAGTGCTAGGTCATGCCAGTTATGGAAATTTATTTAAATAAAACTGGCGGCATTGAATTGAATCAATGCTAATAATTTTTTTAAGGATTAGGATTTAATGAAAAGAAAAGTAAAGAACTTTAGATTTGAGAGAGCGGGAGACAATCACTACATATTAGCCCAGCATAGCTAATGATCTGAAGGTAGAGAGGTATTTCCCGAAAAATTCGCAGAAAAGATGCTGTATTCAGCGTTTTTAACGATCCCTGGACACAAAAGTGTCAAATTTTCGGCGCTTTTAAGCATAGTCATTTTTGACTTCATTTTGTTGGATTTACTAAAATTTTTCAAAGATATATAATCTTCAGAAACGCCTAAAACCGATCCTCTTGACGTGTATCCATTATTTTTGAGACCAAAAAAGGTATTTAAGAAAATTTTTTGGTGGCTTCACCCCTTATTTTCATACTGTACATGTCTCCTCCTAGGCACACAGCCATAAATGAAACGTTAAAAGCATACATGGGCAGCACCAAAATTCTAAAGGGGGGATGCAAGATTTTTCAAAGGTCAAAAAATCGCCTTTTAAATGGCGGTATGGCGAAAAAAACAACATTTTTCAACGTTTCTCATCATCAAAAATTGCGAAAAAACAAAAAATTTAAAAAATTGAATTCTGAGGGGGTATTTTGGTTTCTCGGGGTGGGGGGGTGTGCATACCCCAAACCCCCCACGCACAGGTGTGGTTAAAAGACGCCAAAAATTTTAATAATGAAACTTGATTGACATGATAATTAAGATTCAAAGCTTTCGATATTAGAATGGATGAACAACGGACAACGCAAGTTTCTCTTCCGACAAGATTAACTTTTCCTGAAAAATGAAACAATATCCAACAAAAAATTGTTTACCAATGTTGCGGGAGTCTAATGAACTTTCATTAGGGAGACCAGAATATTTTGAAACTTAGAGCCCGACTAATGCATATATATATATATATATATATATATATATATATATATATATATATATATATATATATATATATATATATATATATATATATATATATATATATATATATATATATATATATATATATATATATATATATATATATATATATATATATATATATATATATATATATATATATATATATGTATATATATATATATATTACATATAATAAATTAGAAATAAGATGTTATCCCTTGTGTGAAAATGCGCGGGTTTCCAGATTCGATCATCTCTTCCAACTGGTCGCTGTCTACTTTCCTACCAGCTAAAAGAAATTCGTTTTCAGATTGCAGCCTCCCAATAGCAAAAAATTATACCACCTAATGAGTTATATCAAATAAGCTTAAAATATATATCTTAGAATATTTATATTATGTCTGACTCAGAGCAAGAATCATACAGAATGTAAATAAAAAATAGGAAAGCGGGTCACCTGATCATTTAACAACCATACGTTTAATTACATAGGTATGCAGAGAAGAGTACTAGAGAAAAATTACCAATATCTAATTGTCTTTGTATCCGTCTTTTGCACCCTTCTCTGTAATCTGTCTGCGTTTTGTTGTAATCTGTCATCACCTCTACAAATTTCCTCGACAGAGTGTTATGTTGAAGGAAAAAGACAAGTTATAGTTTGATACCTTAGAACAGGCAGAGATATTGTTGAAATGTGATTCCGGGTATAAAGCCAATTTTGTAAGAAAATGTAGGTCTTTGTATGTTGCATAAAATCGCCCGTTCATTCTGGTGCATGCTGAATGTTTCGAATGAAAAACGACTTTGAAGAAAGACTCACTACATTTTTTCAACAAGCCAACCAATCGAAAAGACGAATTTCCATCTTATGATAACGAACAAAAATGCGTGCCTCCCACGCATCGAATGTTTTTTCATTTGTTTAGAAAAGGTGTAAACTACAGAAATTCCGAACAAATCATAGTTGCGCATGGGCGTTCTAAACTAAGCGAAAAAATCAATATTTTCGTTCAGTGGCTTTCATAATAGTAAATGTGAGCAAACACGATAATAGGACGAATAAACGCTGGAAGGGAAAAAACGGAAAATGCATGATTCATTATTGGGCGCGCGATACATTATTGGGGCGATAAAAAGCCAACTCAAAGCCGACGTCAATAATTTATTCGGAAGAGGTTTTTTACCTAACAAACGGTGCATATATAGCAAGAAAATCAGGGAAAACGTTTAAGGCTAAACATTCAAAAAGGAAAAATCCGAGAGCGATCAGTAATTCTTTTTAGGAGGAGTAAATGCAACAGGTTAAATTTTTCCTTATTTTCAACAAGATTAGCTTAAATTATATGCGATGCGGCGACATTCGAAAGATTGATCCTACTAAGTTTCAGGCGCGAATTGTTAAGCCATATCAGGCCTATCTGACTCCCCGAACAAAAATTTAAGCATGCAATATGGATTTGGTAAAAATTACTTGAGTTTGTCGAATACGCAAGTCGGCAGGCGAGCCACCTTCTCGTTCAACTTGCTGCTCAATAACTAACAAAAATCATAGCGCTTCGAATCATTATATTCACTTTTCTTAGAACACAAATTGAAACTCACTGCTTAGCTTATTCCTGACCTTATTCGCTACTTTTTTTATTTGAGCCATCAAGTCTTCCAGTTCTTCCTTGGTTTCTAAAAAGTGAACTTTATTAGAGAGACTTAGGTTGTCTGTCTTGCCAAATCAATCACTGATTATGAATTTGTGATCTAAAGAGATATATATTTCCATCAGATCAGAATCATATTTACGAGAGTGAAAATCCTTTAAAATTTTTTTCTTCATAAATACGCTTTGATCGAAGAAATTTTAAGCGCACTCTACACAAAATGTCTACTGATTCACCACGAGAAGTTGCCTCTATCGCAATTAGAGAATTACATACTAACAAAGTTTTGAACCACAAAATAGTTGATTCATTGAATCTCGCTATGCAACAAGATTATAGTCCGCTTCATTTATTTCAGAGCTTTCTCTTAAAATTCAATATACATGAATTCGGTTAAAGAAGTGAGTAGACATAACAACTTGCACAACATTCCTGCAAAAATTATTGTACTGCTCTTGGTGCTAGTTGTATGCATAAGTGGGCAGCAACCAAATTTTGGGGGTCCGACATGGGACGAAATTGCCAAAAATAGCCACGAAATTCAATTATGGAGGGGTCTATCGATTTTAGATAGGAGTCCGCCAGATTCTCGCAGATCCAGATCACATATGGGCGTAGGAGGTCTAGATCATACATGATCTGGAGGGTTGGGGGGGTTTCACACCCAGAAAAATCATCACCCCCCTGTAAAAATTTTGTCTCCCACACCAGAATTCGCGATTTTCCGAAAGTTCCCAAAAAGTTTCAAAAAGTTCATAGAGAAGATGCTTTTCTAAGCGTTTTTAACCATCTATTTGCTCAAAAATGTCGAATTTCCGGCACTTCGCACATATACTCATGTTTTGACTATATTTTGTTCAATTTGTTTGACTTTCAATTCTTTTCGGAATTTTTTTAATGTGTTTATGCACTAAAAAAATAGAGCATCGCCAGAAACGCCGAAAAACGATATTTTTGACGCGTACCATAGTTTCCCAAGGTCGAAAGTTCAGGGCGGGGGATGCAATCCCAAAATTTGAGACCACTAAATTTAGAGTCCTAGCCTTTTTTGCTAGGTCAAATATGAAAAATGGCTAAAACATCATATAAAACAGGTTTTAATGTGAAAAACTGCATTTTTCACTATTTTCTGTCCCATTCTAACTAGTTTCGCCACTCTTGTAAGTAAAAAAGATAAGAATTCATCGAAAATTTTGACTTTTCAGATCATGTTAACTTCATTCAAGGTATTTTATGCGTAAACAAAACAGAAATGTAACTAGTCGGCGCGAGGCGCCTAAAAATTTTTAACATCTCCGCTGCTTTTGTACCCAAAAATCATTGCAGATAATGTTTGATAGCTCAAAGTCGTCTGACGGTGATTCAAGTCTCGGACCCTGAGGTTGGGGGTAATACCCCTTCTCACCCCATATGGGAATGTGTGACGCGTACCTACCATTTTTAGGCCCAAAAAAGGCACTTTAAAATTTCACCCCCTCCAGAATTATAATGCTGTGCATGTGTGGTCTGAACCCTCAAAATTCGGCAGACCCTTAAATCGATAGACCCAAAAATTGAATTTTAAGTGCTATTTTTGGCGATTTTGCTCCATCGGACCCCCCAGAATTTGGCAGATGCCCATGTATAGTCCAGACCAGACATGCATGTGGGGGTTTGGGTGGTCCTGAATTCCCTCAGAATGAAAAAATTGGAAATTTTCTCGGGAAAATGAGGCAAAATGAGGGCAAAAACAGATAAGAATCGAAAATTTCCTTCAAGTGTTTTAAATTGATCGGAAACTGTGTAATAACGTGATTTTGAAGCTATTTTAGCGCTTATACCAGTTCTTGAGGTCATTTTGGCCCAACAAAGTTTAATTCTTGACACTCCAGACCGGCTGACCCCCACAGATCGGTCAAGCTGTGCATCTATGGTCCAGACCCCTCATGTGTGGTTTTACGGCAGCTTATTAGCCAAACTCGACTAAAAATTTGCTATTGCCAATTTTCCATTTATAATATGCATTATCCGTACTATTTATCGAGCGAATTTGCTAATCTGCGGACAAGTTTTGACTTCTAGCAACTTTTATTTAAAAGTCATGATGTTTTCTGAATATAACACAGTAATTTTAGACATACAAAGGCTTGCTATTCAATTTAGGTGGCGAGTTTTTCAAATCACTGTCATTAACATTCATGCAACAAAGCCATAAATATCCGAGTGCGCAAAAACGCCTGCTAAAACGTGTTTAAGGAGAATTGTTATTGGTACAAAATGAAAAGTTTTAGAATCATTGATGTATTCTAAAAAAGAATGAAAAAACTTAACTTGCGATGTTCCGGAAATGTCTGGTTTTAAGCCAAAATTGACTCACTATGTAGTAGACAGTTCAAACACGTAATTTTGTTATCAGCTCTAGATAAATATACAAATTTCAAAAGTCGTAATGAAATTGTGTAGAAAAATGAGCTCATTTTAAAATAAACAAAGAGTTAAAAGTTCATTTTGGAGTACAGTCTGGATCTTGCGCTGTATTATCTGCTACACATGCAGTATTACAAGGAACTTTTAGTACGAACAAATGAAATAGACTATATGTAGCTCTATTTTTGTGTAATCTGCTCATTTTACATGTTTGATGTTTAACGAAGTCCTAAAATATGAACGTATGTATCAAATCAAAAGATAAAAATAAAAAATATAGCAAACAAATAACAAATTGTTCAGTTTTGAATTTATAATTTTAAATTCAAAACTAATCAATTGAATTAAGAGTTTAAAAACGAAAGCAGCAGCAAAGAAAAGAAAGAAAAAAGAAGAAACAATTACGAGGATCATTCGTAGTATTTGACAAAATGATCGAGTGCTTCTTTTTTACTTCTTCAACATCGGCTGCTATATCATCGATGCATTTCCGGATTTCTTCTATCTAAATCGTCCGCAAATTATGACAGCCAGCAAGCGTTAACTTAAGCAGGCACGTAGCTGGCCTTCAAAATTTGGGGGACTAAGATTTTAAAGTCAGATATTTCAACAACTACTTATAGACAGGCAAAAATGATGGTGTTTTTGAATATTTCTCAGCAAGCTCTACACACTGGAGGAGAGAAACTGTTCGCAAAAGTCGAAATTCAGAAAATGTGTTGCATAAAAGGGTAACGCAAATGATTTCTAAATATTTTACACAGCCAAAAAATTCTTTAACTTGTTTTGTACAACTACTTGTAGACAGGCATAAATGATTATGTTGTTTTTTTAGCATTTCTCAGCGAGCCCTACAAACTGGAGAATAGAAAATTTTCAAAAAATTCAAAATTCAGAAAATATGTTGCACAAAATGGTAACGCAAATGATTTCTAAACATTTGACACAGCCGAAAAATTGTTTAACTTGTTTTGTAATCAATTCTGGTACATTGCAAAGAAAAGCAATAGGTACGAAAAATAAATATTTCTGCGCAATGCGTCAGAAAATTTTGACACATTCATCATGTCTTACTCAAACTTGGGCTGTTCAGTAGACAAAAGTTTAACAAAAACAATAAATCTGGCGCGAAACGCCCAAAATTTTCGGCTTATTACTACAAAAGTGTGCTAGAATCTATTCTTACACTCTTTAAAATGCGCTTCAAGAATGTTTATTTTTTTCCTTTGGAAGACCCTTTTTAAAAATATTCCTATTTCCAAAATTTCGGAAAATAGTCTACTTAAATCCTCCCATAGCTACGTGCCTCAACTTAAGATGCATGCATGCATGCACGAACAATTAATTATTTTACAAATTAAATGAAGGAATCCAAGATGTTTTTCTGTTTTAGCGATATGCAAACGAGACTATACTCGCGCAAATAAAAAACAATCGGCGATTTGCGTACTGTACAGATGACTGTTTTGAGGAAACGTTGAAATAATAAAACTTATTACCGAATTTGACATAAAAACGTAAAAGTTTTTTATGATTTTATTTTACACACACATTTACATCGAAAGTACTTTAATTTAGCGATGTAGGTATACACAAAGGCCCTGAAATTTTACAGCATCATTAGCTCTAAATGAGAGCTTCTCCCAGCAAACCCTTTTTCCGTGATCACTGCTGGCTGCTAAATTGGAGACAGAAAGTAACAACACCATGCAATGAAATATTTGTTAGGATTTGACCACAGGTGGGCAATGCCGCGCCACCCGCGCCACCGGTTGGCGCCAGAAGGCACTTCGGTACCTTCAGAACCCCAGCTGGGTGGCACCAGAAAAGACCGTTTTTGATTGAGGGGGAATAATTTTTTAACCCAAAAATAAAAAAGAGAAAATGATACAACCAACTAACTAGCCAACCAACCAACCAACTAACCGGCCAACCAACCAGCCAAATAGCCACCCAAACAATTAACCAACCGGCCAAACAACCAAGCAACTGACCAACCAACTAACCAACCAACCAACTAACCGGCCAACTAACCAGCCAACTGGCGAACCAAACAATCAACTAACCACCTACCCAACCAAACAACTAACCAACTGGCCAAACAAACAACCAACCAACCAACCAACCAACCAACTAGACAACCGCTCAACCAACCATTTAGCCAACCAACCAACCAACCTTAACGAAAGGGACCCCGGTACCTTCAGAACCAAAATCCATTGCCCAGGTATGGATTTGACGCAGTATAGGTCATTAATTTCCACGGATGTTGAAGAGATTCATGTTGTATAAACCGAGAAATTTTTTCGCGCAAGAAACGAAAACAATATTTCCTGCACTATAAATTCATCGACGAAGGATGAGCAATATTTTTATATTCATTCAAATATGAAGTAAAACGTACGATAAGTTCATTAACAAACATACTTGGCAGTAGGCACATAAGATAAATATGGGCAACTCATGCAGCGACTCTAAAGTTATAGCTACATAAGAAGAAACATTGATTTGCAACAGCTTTTTGGTAAAGTTGAGCTCAAGTTTTCTTAGCCAAAAAATATTATGAGACAAAAATTGTGAAACAATTTTGATTTATTTTGAAACCCATATAGAAATCCAGTTTGTGTTAACGGGGTGAATAACAGAGCTCATCTTATACGATTACTAATCTGAGGTTCCCATAAGGGGGTGAAGGGGAGTATTACCCCCTTAGGGTCCGAGACTCGAATTACTGTTAGACGATTTGGAGCTATCAAACATGTTGTGCATGATTTTTGGGTAAAAAAGCAGCAACGATATTAAAAATTTTCGGCGCTTCGCGCCGACTAGTACATTTCTGTTTTTACGAATAAAATACCTAGAATGAAGTTAAAATAATCTGAAAAGTCAAATTTTCGATGAACCCTTATATCTTTTACTTACAAGAGTGACAAAACTAGTCAGAATTGAAGAAATAGTACTATTAAATACAGTTTTTCACTTTAAAACCTGTTATATACGATATTTTGGTCATTTTCATATTTTACCCCCTGAACTTTCGACCTTGGTAAACTATGTTTGGGGGCTACACCCCAAGAATCTGAAACCTCCTCTAAATCGATAAACCACCCAGAATTGGATTTTCGTTGCTATTTCTGACAATTTCACCCCATTGAATGCTGCCCGTGTATGATGGGATATCCCATCTAAAGCCGGTCGTCCCGCGGAAGGCTGATCGTTCATCCCTTCCGACTTCTGAGAAAAAACCTGCAACTTAAACAACCATTTTCAGATGCTTTTTGTCATTTTTGACCAAAAACGCCGTTTATCCCTCCACCTGAAAATGGCCGAATAACCCCAATATTGAGCCGTTACATGTTTACAAACTAAGGCTTCTCATGATAGCAAGGTGTGGAAATGATTTCATAAAAGGTACAACGAATGAAGCGCTAATGAGCAAGAATATGATGAGACGCAAAAGCCTTGTCTGTAAAAATTGAAGTAAAAATAGGTAATGAAAACAAATGCGAAGACACTGCCATATTCAAGGAATTGTATATAAAACATAGAGGTACCTAATTGCAATAAATAAATAGGGTTACTGGAAAAAGAACCGCTCATCGAACCTTCTAAGTTCTCTGATACTCATATATGGACAAACCGTGCAATTTCATTCAACCCGGTATCAATGGGAACTGGGTCGGTATCAATGGGAAGAGCTGCCGGTATCAGTGGAAAATTTGGAAATTCTGAACAAATAGAAGAAAAATGACGGAAATTCACAAAAATGACTCTAAAATCAGTCAATCAACTAGAAAATGGAACATGAATCCAGGAAGATACGTGAAAACCATTTGAAAATCAGCTAATCAACCAATCAATCAATGACTAACCAACCAATAATCAGTCAAACAATCAATAATTAACCAATTAACCACTAAGCAATCAATCCATTAACCAAGCAACCATTTAGTACAAGGAAACAACCAAATAATTGGGCAGCTGGTATCAATGGGAAGACCAGCCTTTGTCCATGTATGCTGATACTTGACTGATTTTGACGTAGTTTGTTGTATACTTCAATAAGAGCCTCATGACCCTGCAAGAATGTTACGAAGTTGTATATATGTATGCTGATTAAGCTGTTGTTGGTTTAACACCAAATTAAAGAGAAGTCGTTTTTTCTGGCATTTTGCAGATTTAATATATGAAACAAGGTAGTCTTTCCAGTATTACAACTTCTTGATGACAAAAGCAAATTAGATGTGATTTGTTTTGATAGGAAGCCTATTATTCCCGCATGGATGCCGTTTGATAAAAAGTCAATTATTTTTGGTCACCATCATATTTCTGTTCTCAATTAAATGAGTTATTACGTATAAGTTTGATCGCATTCGATGATCTAAGTCCTCGTACGCTCTGTCTTGCCACCCTGATGTTTATTCGTTTAAAAGCTAAGACATATCGTAAGAATGTATTTTTCATATTTCTATTTGGACAGCTTTTGCATGCACATTAAACAGCTGGCAGGTTTATCAGGTCGGTCAAAGATTGAAGAAGTATAGATATTTTCTACTTATTTCGGCTAATCGTAATGATAGATCATAAAAGTGATTGCAAATAATGGCACATGTATGGATTAAGAGAAGAACACTATATCTCCCAAGACATTATGAAGAATCGGATTCTTCCAAGCGATTCTAGCAAATCACAGAGTGACGCCGTATGATTATTGAGAAGTGGATAAGCTCAACTCCTTTACGCTAATTCATGATTGACATTGGTCAGTCAAGTACGAACATTTTGACTTTTGTGCAGAGTTGTACACGTACATGTAACGGCTCGAAAGAAATTCAGATTTTTTCCCCTATAATCCGTTAGGGAAGGTGGGTCAAAAATTATCAGGCTTGGAGGATAGAGGGACGTCCGTCTTTGGGTGAGGGATCCCACACACACCCCACTCACATGTATGGTAGTACATCTGTTTTCAATCAACAGTCATACAAGTTTAATAGCCTAGCAATATAAAGTGTAATCAAAAGCGGGAACTTCAATGCTTACACGAAATAGGGATTGGGTTTTCGTCTTACCCTCAGCTTGTCTAGAATAGCACTTTAATCGGCTAGAGGAAGGTAGCAATTGTATTAAACTGGTCAAAAACGTGTATTATGATCAATATTTAATCTATCTATCGTGACTAAAACGCAATTTCTAGCATTTTGAAGGTAGCTTTGTTCCTGACTCCGCATCATTTTTCAACCTAAATTTCAGATTTTCTCCTGAGGAAATCAAAAACACATAAGACTCTTTCTGTAAAGGTTTAAATATCGCGCTAGCAGGCAGAGCATCTTATGTTCCCGTCCATACATGATCTGGGGGGGAGGTTTGGAGGGGTCCAATATAGAAAATTATTACCCCCCTAAAGGTTTTTTCACTGCCCCCTAGAATTCGCGATTTCCCGGCATATTCTAAAAAGTTCGTAGAAAATTTGCTACATATTTTAAGCGTTTTTAGCTATCTGTTTGATTGAAAAATGTTGAATTTTGGCGCTTCGCGCCATACACTCATTTTTTGACTATATTTGCTTCAATTTATTCAAATTTTTTGGAATTTTTTGAATGTTCTAATGCTTTAGAAAGATAGAGCATCGTCAGAAACGCCTAAAAACGGTGTTCCTAACACGTATCCGCCATTTTTTGAGCCAAAAAGGCAATGCGAAATCTCATCGCCCACCATAATTCCTATGCTGTACATGTCTGTTCCCGTCCTATGTATACCTGCTCGAAAAATGCGTCCATGTAAAGGACATTATCAATGCCTCCTACGCCGTGCGTCACATCTTCCATATCCTCATCTGTTGAGCCCTAAAATTGCAAAAATATAAACTGCAAGGGGCTGAATTATGAGCGAAACTTTTTAAACTTTCTCACAAAATTCTTCAACTTTAATTAACAACTGTACTATTTTCAATTTTTATTTAATGTCATAGTGTATATTTGCGTTAACGAGTACAAACTAGACGTCCATCACACTTTGCTAAGGACTGAAAGTCTTTAGTAAATCACTTTTAAAAATGACCGAATATCTCGCAATCAAATTTTCTTTTAATAACTTGCATTAGTAGCAGCTTAAACTTTCAAATAGTGTACAAACACTTAATTTAGTCGTGGGTAACTTAAGAGGCAGATTTGCGTAAAAAACATTATCATTTCTATTCATTTGACCAATTCCATAGGAAAAATCTCTTTTTCTTCTATTAAAGTATCTGAATTCTCATTTTCATTGCACTGAACGTCAAGTCACAAAAGTGGTATAAGCGCTAAAATAGCGTTAAAACTATATTACACAGTTTCCGATCAATTTTGAGCACTTTTAAGAAAATTTACAATTTTCATCCGTTTTTGGCCTCTATTTTGCCTCATTTTCCCCACAAAATTTTCCATTTGTCTATTCTGGGAAGAGGTCAGGACCAAACATGTAACGGCTCAACATTTGGGGGTCCCGGCCATTTTTATGGGGGGGGGTAAATTACCTCAATTTTTGGTCAGGAACGGCCAAAAAATGCCTACAAACAGTCAAAAAATTCGATTCTGTCAAAAATCGGAGAAATGGTCAAAACTTTTCTGGCTTTGGGGGGATGGGGGGACGTCCGACTTTGGATAGGGGATCCTCATCCCCCTGTTACATGTATAGCCAGGACCCCCCCCAACCCCCCACCCACGTGCAGGTCTGGTCAGGACCCCCCAAACCCCTCACGTGTATGTCTGGTCAGGACCCCCAAACCCCCCTCCCACACGTGCATGTCTGGTCACGATACTAAAAACATGCAAAGGCGTGAGTGATGGGAGAATAAATAGAACCCTCAAAAATCAAAATAGTCCTGTAAGGTCCTCGGAATTCCATTTTAAAAGATTGTTTTTATTTTTTCACTATTTTCGATGCCAGTTAATAGAACTTAATTCAAAAACATTTAAAAATTATGTTTCCCGCTCATGCCACTAATTTATTTTTCACCTGAGAGGACATAGAGATTTAGCCCAGCAGACAAATATGTATGCATAAGGATAGGCATTACGCATGCGTTTTGCTATATACATTTCGATACACCTCGTACTGAAATGAAATATAGGAGGAGGTACCTCATAATATATTTACCTACTAAGTTAATTTTACGACTAACGTGAAAACTCAAATTACAGAATTTATCTGATACTGGCAGTCTTCGCACTACCGAAAATATGTAAACTGAATCCATTGTTATGAATTAGGAGTGATTTTAGAAAATGGTCCAATTTATACTGCTGCAAATCCCCGAAACATGTCCTAAAAACAAATTTTTCAAAAAAGTTATCTTAAAGCAAAGCGTTTAAAACACGAAATTTTCAATTGCATGAAGATGTTCCATTTTTTGATACATTTGCATCAATAGGCGATAAAGAACTTCGAAAGTTTACCTGCTGATAAATCACTTTTGGGCAAATTAGACACGCTGAGCGCGAATATGAGAATAATATGCGAAAGAATTTATGTTTGTGGTTTGAGCAAATATGCACATTTTCACGAAAAAGCACATAAATCGACCTAAACAGCTATATGTCGACCTGAGCAGGATGAGCAGGAGTATGTCTCTATACACAAATACACGTAGGGAGGGGTAAGAGGGGGTATAACTTCCCGCTGAAGGGTCCAAAAGTTAGGTACTGTCGAGCTGCTTGAGCCAGGAATAGTGTACTTTCAAGCGATTTGAAGGTAAAAATAGCCAAAAACGCTATTTACTGTAGTAAAAATCCTGAGTTTAAACCCTCCCTGACCCTAAAATCTCGATTTTACTCCTCTCTGACCCTAAAATCTTGATTTTACCCCTCTCTGTCCTACCTGAGCTTGTGCATCTATAATGTCGACCTAAGCATCTGTAAGGATTATAACATCTAAACTAAGCCTGAGCCTAAGAATTATGAGCATACATCCACTATGGGGGAGGGAGGGGGTATTCCCCCCTGCTGAGGGCTCAGCCAGGCAGGTACTGTCCGGTGATTTTGAGTGGACGGAACGTTATTTCGCATCATTTTTGAGGTCGCAAAACCAGTAAAAATGTCAAAATTTTTCCGGCGCTTTGCGCCGGATTAGTAGTTTAATGTACTTTTTACTTATACAGGCGCCCAAAATTGATCAATTTCTGTGTTAGTGTCAAAAAAGATATAATGCGGTCACATGGACTAAAAATGCTTTTAAAATGCTATATTACCAAGAAAAACCCTTTAACAGGCTATTTTGACCATTTTGGTCGTTTAAACAGCAAAAAAAATCGTGAACGTTAAATTTACTATTTTGGATTTCTAAGATTTCAACCCCTCTGCCGAGCCTGACCTTGTGCACCTATGATTATGAGGTGAAGACAGAGAATTAAAAGCTAGCGTAAAAATTGCTAATAATTTAACATTGAAAAATGCAAGACAAGTTTAAATTGAATTCGTATTAAACTGCGAATTTTCTGTTTGGAGCATATTCAAAACTTCAGCCATAAATTATGAAGCCCAGACTTATTACTAAGTAGGGTAGGAGTCTTAATGTAAATAACTGGCAATAATAAAAATGCAACCTCAAGCCTGCTTCAGCAACGACACAAATCAAAGGAGCAATAATAAGAAATAAATAAATAATTAATATAATAAATAAATAAATAAATAAATAAATAAGCAGAAAATTATTTTAATCGAATCTGTGATTAAGGATAAGTTCAAATTTGCTATCGAAAAAATATAAAATGCTGGACTACGTCAACGGAGTTCGAATTTTCCATTATCCGTCATTCAATTATAAATGTTCAAAAAAGCCGAATCATATGCAGAAACACGGCTTTTGATTGCAAAACGTACCTAAATATTTTTAACCGCAAAGATGCAAAATTCAACATTTTGTTTGCACATATAATTTTTCGTCTATGCAAAGTACAACGTAAATAAACAATGTCAAAAAGATCAGCTCGATTCATTAAGCTAATATCATGCAAACCTTATTTATTCCAAGGATTTGCCGTATTAATTTACGCCACTCACCGTTTTTAAATCTTTGAGTCTATCTCGTATCATCGTAAAAATATCAAATGACTATCGATATTCCACTAGCCTCATTTATCGCAGCAATGCGAATAAATGACATTGAAATTAAGGAAGCGATACAGGTATTAAGCATAATCTGTAGACAAACAATTAAATTAAAGCAGAAACAGCATAAAAAACTGTATTTTTAGCTTCAAGCATGTACTTAGAAACTGAAGTAATGTGTTAAACACAGTTAAAGATTAGTGGCCGTAATAAATTGTTTTATTTATCTTACGCTTAGGCTTATTTATTGGCATTTACTTTTTATGCATTATTGACATTTCGATTGTAGATGCCGTCTATTGCAATAATTTTATTAGTGAACATCTTGAATCCTGCTGTCTAGTCTGAGATCCTAGCAAAAATTTTACTAAAAACGTCGCTCTAGAGCAACAGCTATTAAGATTTTGATTTAAATTGAATCTGTTAGAATTCTGCTATCACACCCGGTGGTAAGACTGAATTCGCTAACGAGCGTCTAAGCGCAACACCCGGTATAGCAACGTAGAAAACATAGCTAGGTACCTTAATATAAAGCTCGAAACATACTTCACGCGATTCGCGCCGCAAAGGGGTTTGCGGCCACAGTATATCCAAAAATGTTACGTCATGGCGCGGAACTGGCGCGGCGAAATTCATCTGCCGCTCCGCGTCACCTAGGCATACTTCACGCGGCGCAGTCGCCGCGCGGCAAGAAAAAATGGCGCCAACTGGGCGACCCTTCGCCGCTTCGCTCGATGTTGGCATACTCCGCGCGAATTGCCGCAATGATAGCGCGTTGATTTCTTTCATAATCGATTTTTTTAAATCGGCGAAAGCTCATTTAAATTCATTTATGCATTTACAATGTAGGTTACCATGTTAGGACACCATGTATGTACATATGTATGTATGTACCACTGATGTCGGCTGGTTAGCAGAATCACACGATATCATTCTGAAAGAGATTGAGGAGGAAGTTTGCTTTACACTTGCTTGTTATCTGCTTAGTGCAGGAAAATTCTGCACCTCATTTATCAGTGTTGTATCGAAATCCATGATCCTAAGCAAAAAATGCGTACAGCAAAAATAAAATCACACAACCGAGTGGTCAGAAGTATTCAGGATTCATGCACCATTTCTATACAAGAAATGACAAAACTTCCAGAATCAATGACTGGACGTCTTGCATCCGGCATGAATTTTTTAACACTATTTATTCAAAAGACAGGTATGTACGCAATAATTAAAAGCTACACAACAAATTGGAGAAAGTCCGATCAAAAACGTTTAAATCCAGTACTGCCACATACGTTACTTCTATGACATTTCAAAATCGACGAAGATCGTTTGCGCTCACGTAGATACGTACTTCATTATAGATTCAGAGCAGATCGATACCGGCGCACCTCATTAGCATTCGCGAGAAAAGTCCAAACGTTTGGACTTCTGCGGCGCGGCGAAAAAATTCGAAAAAATGCTAAAAATAGACATTATTTGCTTCTCGCCGCGCGGTGAAGTATGCCATGAAAAGCGGCAAAAAAATTGGACTTTAGCGAATTAGGTTGCGGTGCGGCGCGGCGGCCGCCTGAAGTATGCCTTGGGCCGCTTGAAGTATGCCTTGAAATGCGGCGCGGCAAACTTCGCGCCTCGCCGCGCGGCGCCAGGAAGTATGCCATGGGTCAGCGCGAATTCGGCGCGGCGACCGCTGCGGCGAATTTGTGCTGTTCGCCGCGCCGCGTGAAGTATGTTTCGGGCTTAAGTAGGTATATCAGGCTCGTATCCAGGATTCGGCTAAGGGGGGAAGGGCGGACCCAAAATAAATTGGTCTTTATTTCTTTTAAAAAATTCGTCGGAATAGCTCGTAAAAACCGCATTTTTCGACATTTTTCGACATACTCAATCCATACATGAGCATGGGGGATGAGGAGGGGGTATTACTTCACCCTGAGCTTGAAAAAATGATAGCTATACAGCGATTTTGGCTGAAAAACCATTGCTGTATAGCCTTTTCATGGCTCAGAAAATTAGCTATACAGCCTTTTTGGGCTCAGAAAACTAGCTATATAGTATTTTTTGAGCTCAGAAATGCTATTTAGTTGTCTTCTATGAGTTTCAAAAGGATATGTAGCTATTTTCTCGATTACAAAACGGGATTAATAACTATTTTTAGTCCAAAAAGGCTATATAGCTATGTTTGTGAATCCGAAAAGGCTATATAGCTAGTTTTCTGAGACCAAAAAGGCTAGATACTAATTTTCTGACCCCAAGAGGAGTATAGAGCCTTTTTATGAAGCACATAGCTATCTAGCAATTTTGATTTTCACCCCCCCCTGAAAGTTTGACCTTGCGCACCTATGACCCTATCAATTAAGATCACAAAATTCGAACTTTTTGAAAAAAATTTTCTCACCTAAAAGGCTAGAAAAAGTGTCGTTTCTTGGTCGCGCTCAAGCCGAAATTATGTAAAATACTTTGCGTGTGGCGCAAAGCGCCGAAATTTTGATCATTTTACGCCAAAAGCATGTAATTTATCCATCTTTTCGTGCATCATCTTACCTTTCAAAAAAATTTTTTTCGGCCAAGTGTATGGGGCATAGGTGAGCGGCACCAAAGTTCTGGGGGTGCAAGATTTTTTCAAAGGTCAAAAAATGGCCTTAAAAATGGTGATATGGCGAAACAACACCATTTTTCAACGTTTCTCATCGAGCACTATCCATTGGCATCAAAAAATTGCGAAAAAAACACAAAAAATTTCAAAAATTGAATTCTGGGGGATGTTTCAGATTCTGGGGGGTACATACCCCCAAACCCCCCACGCCCAGGTATGGTATGAGGCGGCCGTCCACTGAAATACAGCCATGGGTATAATATAATACACAAATATCGACTAATATTACTTCCAAGCATACATGATCTTAAGAGGGGGTTGTGGAGGGGGGTTTCCAGACCCCGGAAAAATTTTCAACCCACTCCTCCCAGATAATTGGAGATTGTTTAAAAGTTCCCAGAAATTTTCTAAAAATTTGTAGAAAAGATGCTTTTCTAGGCGTTTTTAACTATATATTTGCTCAAAAGTGCCAAATTTCAGGCGCTTCGCGCCAATATACTCATATTTTAACTATTTGCGCGCCAATATACTCATATTTTGACTATTTGCTCAATTCGTTGGACTTTTTGATTTTTCTAGAAAATGTTTAATGTTTTTATGCTCTGGAAAGATAGAGCATCGTCATAAACGCTGCAAAACGGTGTTTTTGACGCGTACCTACCATTTTTGGACCCAGAAAAGGTACTTTATAATTTCACCCCCCCCCCAGAATTCCCATTCTGTGCATGCATGCTTCCTAGCATAAATGTGAGAGGAGAGATGGGACCGTCCCCCGTCCCCCAAGTCAAGAAAATTTTTGAATCCCCCAATTTTGGAAAAAATTGCAATTTTTTGGATAAAAAAGAAAAGTGGGAGTAAAGGAAAAATCATTCTCATATTTCATTTCAAGGGGTCGGTGCCCCCCTATTCCTCTGGATACGGGTTTGCCCCCATAGGCGTAGCCAGGATTTTCGCCAGGGAGAATCCAAAAAATTTTTTTAAGCTAAAAAACTGAGGAAAGCGGGCGGGGGTCTTTAATAACCTGTTTTTTTCGGGCTTTTCACGTTGTCTTTATTTAAGCAATATAAATTTTTTTTTCAATTTTAAAATTTTAGTACGTTGTTGACGAAAAATGCTTATTATGCGCTCGAAGCGCTAATTTTTTTAGCTTTCCTGCAATAAAACGATAGAAACTGCCAAAAAAATAGAAGAAATCGGCGTAAAGAGCGCTGACTTTTTCGATTTTACGTCGCAGAACAGAATAATGCAACTTAGAATTAGGAATTTAGATTAGTGTCAGTAACCTGTTTCCACAGCTGTCCAGGATGTTTTTACTATTATTATTTGGTTGGAATTGGCAAATAGATCAAAAAGTGAGAAACGGTGGCTGGTTGCGCTTAGACGATCTTGTCTTCGCAGTGTTTCCAGGTCCAAAAAATAAATTACACTAGGTGAAGGTTCACATTACACTAGAAAAACATTATTTTCTTATGATTACACTAAAAAGTACACTAAATTTAGGATCATTCAAATAATGAAAATACTATATGTACATTGTACTACATTACTAGAGCACAGCTAAACTATTTAAAAACCCTTTAGTATTTTTCACTTTATTGAAAAGTCAATAAAAACAATTCAAAAACACAGTTCTGAAGCATCGATGATATTCGGATCGCAGCAAGCCTCACTATTCACATCTTTCAAATCGTAAATCGGTCAATTTGTGTTATATCCTTTTAAACTAAATCTTTGACATCAGAGGCGCAGCCAGAATTTTTTATCGGATTTCGAAAAAATTTCTATTCTAAGAGACGAAAAAATCTGTTAAATTGCGCTATGGTTTTGAAAAAATGCGTTTTTTGGACCTTTCGCATCGTCTTGCCCCAATCAAAATACACACTTATATTCACCAATACCTACACAAGCCCGTATCCAGGATTTTGTTTTGAAGGGGCGCGACCAGAAATTTTTTAAAACATTAGAGGAGACCAAAGGATGAATTTCGGTCTGCAAATTTTGCTACCCGGATGCCTTAGAGACAGTGAGAATCATAGATGCACAAGGTCAGGGTCGGCAGGGGGGGGGTGAAATGCCAAAAATCTAAAACAGTAAATTTAACGTTCACGATTTTTTTGCTGTTTTAATGATCAAAATGGTCAAAATAGCCTATAAAACGTTTTTTCGTGTTAATAACACATTTTAAAAGCATTTTTAGTCCATTTTGACTGCATTATATCACTTTTAACACTAAAAAATGCACAAATTTATCAATTTTGGGCGCTTTTTGAGTAAAAAGTACTTAAAAGTACTACTCTGGCGCGAAGCGCGGAAAAATTTTGACATTTTCACTGATTTTGATGTCAAAAATGATGCAGAACAAGACCTGTTTGTTCAAAATCGCCGGACAGTACCGGTCTAGCTGACCCCTCAGGGGGGGTAATACCCCCTCACCCCTATGTGCATGTGTGGTGAGAATCCAATGGAAACCATCTCTTTTAGGGCTGAGGTGGTCTGGGTTGGCACGTTCAAGCGCCCCCCAGCGGCATCCAGGGCAGAGCCCCGGAAAATTTTTATAGAAAGAGCACTTTGTTCTTGAATTGTATAACATAAAAATTTTCACAAAATCAGCCAAATTGCTGGTTCCGAATTTAGTCCTAAAATGGTCCAAGTTCATCAGCCAAATTCATTAGGTATCATCACCAAAAAAATTGTCATTCCTGCTTCTTGCACAAATCTTGTTTTCTGTGTAAAAACTGTGAAATCTCGAGGACAAAATGCAAAATATTTTGTAGGTTGTAAAAAGTCTGAATTTAAAATGTCTAAATTCTGCGCTTGAGACTAAATATATTGTAATTATTAATTATACGGAATTCAGCGCGAAGCGCCGAAAATTTTTTCAGAAATTCCAATATAATTGAGCGTAGAAAAGGCCCCTAATCCTATTGCACTAGCATTACACTAAGAAAATCCAAATTACACCAAAAATTACTCTAAAGGCTACTACACTAGATTCGACACTAAAAATTTTAGGTTACACTAAATCTATTGTAATCACCGTTTTTTCCTAGCAATTTGCTTCACATGTGAACCATAATTAAATTTTTTTCCACATTTCAAACTTTGATTCACATTTTAGGAGGTCTAAAAAACGTTCACAAATTGAGCGCTCATAATAAAAAACCGATGTTTTTTGCAGAAACTCCATTCTACATAAAATGGTGAGATCCAAAACGAGTTTTTGAACATTTTGTAATTGTAAATTCAGTGGACTGCAATCAATATAACCATGAGTAATATGTTCTATCTCATATAACAGCATTTTAGACCTTCACTACTGCACTTTAGCCGATTTCTGGAGTCTCATCGAAGAATAATAACTCAATAATTTATCGAAATGGCGCGAAACGCCAGAGAATTTCGAAATTTTACCTCTCTAAAACGCATTTTTACAAATAAAATTACTGCAATCACTGCGGTGCGGCCTAAACATCAATAACAAGCACTAGCGTAGCCGAGGGGAGTTCCCCTGTGGAAAAAATTTCGACATTTTCAAGAACTGAGCAATACGGTTGCATGATGCTATTCTGCGACGTAAAATCGAAAAATTCGGCGCTTCGCGCTGATTTCTTCTATGTTTTGGCAGTTTCTATCATTGCTGGAAAACTTAAAAACATTACCGCTTCGCGCGCATTGTAGCATTTTTTCCGTCAAAAACGTAAAAAGATTTTTAAGAAAAATAATTTTTTCCTTGCTTAAATAATGCAGGACGATGTGAAAGACCCAAAAAACGGATTATTTAATGGACCCCGCTTGTTTTTATGAGATTTTTAATTAGATTTTTTTTCCGGATTACCCCTGGCGAAAATCCTGGCTATGCCTAAAAGTAATTAAATTAAATCAATCCGGCGCGAAGCATCGAAAAATTCTTAAAATTTCACCTAAAGAACGCATTTTTGCATTACAAAAATTGTCGAAATACATTCAAAAGATGAGAAAGTTCTAACTGGAACAAACTGTCGATAAAAGTGTTGCGATACGCTGAGCGCGGCCATAACATCAATAACAAATATAAAATTTAATCAATCCGGCGCGGCACTGGATCGGTGCACAGCCAAGCAGGGAACCAGGGTTGGAAAACCAAAATTTGAAAATTTCTGAAATTTTGGTTTATTGGTTTTTCATGGTTTTTTAATAGTTTTTCACGGTTTTTTCCGTGGTTTTTTCTACATGTTTTTCAATAAAACACGTAAAACAACATTATCATAAAATACACTTAAATTTAGCTAGAATAAAATTCTTTTATAAAAAAATCTCTGCAGAATGATATGGAATTGAAACGATTTTTGGCACTACTTCAAAAATAGGGACCCAGCATTTTTCTCAAAATTTTTCTTCAAAACCAAGTTTTCTGACCAAATCAAGTATGCTGAACACGATTCTGGCAATATTATAATAAAAAATAAAATGAAATAATAAAAAATAATAACAATAAAAAATCAGCTTACTCGATTTGGTCAGAAAACTTGGCTTTGAAAAAAAATTTTAAGGAAAAATGTAAGGGTCTCTCTTTTTCCAGTAGTGCCCGATTTTTAATTTTATTCAAATCACACTAAAGATTCTTTCACAAAGGTTCAAATGTTGATTTGCTGCAATTTCATCCTCGATTTCTTGGATGCATAACAACGTTGGCGTTCCCTCATGCTGGTTGACGTTACTTTCACAAAAACCAACTTTTTTACGGTTTCCATATTATTAAGTTTGTCGCTAAATTTAGTAAAATTTTCTGACCCATTTAGTAACATAAAATGTATTTAGTAACTTAGTAACTTTTTTAGTAACTCTTTGGGCGTTTAATAACTTTTTGTAATATTTCATGGTTTAGAATACTAAATTTTTACTAAAACCATGTAAAAGAGAAAAATCGGGAAAAAATTTTCCGGCGCACCGCACTAGAATAAATTAATATTTTTATTTTTATCTTTTCCTTCGTAATTCACAGAAACTATTTGTTTATTGTTCTATCTGTTATGTGTTGTCATAGCGATGCCCATTAAGAATGATTTGACATGATCATCTGTCAAACGAAATCTCGACACATTTTCACTGAGGATGCGATCAAAGTTCATTCTGGGACGAAAAATACGTTTTTTCGCACAAGAGGAGCACGGAAAAGTTCATCATCACTTTCACTAGAGCTACCAAACAACATCGCAAAAATTCAACATAATAGAAAGGACTTATAACAGTTTCATAGGTCTCAAGAGGTTGTTGAACATTTTTGCTTTTTTCATAAGTAAATCGCTCTATAGACTTATAGACTTATAACTTTTATGCAATTTGAATCGAAAACACTGATGAAAATTCGCTTATGAGACACTTATGAATTAAATGAATAGCTGATTTTTCATGCAACAGGATTTACTTATTTACTTATAAATTCAGTACTTTATTACTGATGGTGTTTTGTCTTTTGCTAAGTGTTCGTTTGCATTTCGGTCATAAAAATCCCAGGCAAAAATATTCTGATTGGAATGGAGGATATTTTGGAAAACAACGGAGTAAAGATTTAGGTATTCTTTTGAACGAATATATGGATTTTTTGCCGCACATTGCACATATAGTTAAAAGTGCATATTTTAGGATGTCATAGATTTTTCGAGCATTCAAGGCTAAAGATGCTGAACTGCTAATTATGGCTTATAAAACGTATATCCGACCTTTACTAGAATATTGCACAGTTATTTGGTCACCACACAAAAAGCACGACGTGAGAAGTAATGAGAGAGTTCAAAGATACTTCACTAGAAGGGTCTTAAATTTTCCCGACTTGAGCTATAGTGAACGATTAGATTTTCTTAAATTAGACTCACTTCAGTTACGTCGAGTCCGTCATGATCTATCGATGGCCTATAAAATTTACCATGGTCTTATAGACATCGATTTTAACGAGTTGTTTACGGTGTGTAATGGCATCACTCGATCAGTTAAATCGGTAAAGCTAAAAATACCTAGATCTCGCTTAAATTTGAAATTGTTTTGTTTTGCAAATAGACCCTCCTCTTTGGAATAATTTGCCAGAAGTTGTAAATGCCCCGAACTTTCCCTCCTTCAGCAGTCGTTTAGAGAAAATTAGTTTTACCTTAGACTATAAGTAAGTGCAAACCGCCTTTATTGTCCTTGCGCGGGGTTTTCGATAATATATTTCATTGCATTGACGACATTTCAGTGTATGATTCTTTCTTTTTTTTAATTTGACCGAATTTGTATTGTTTTAATCCCGTCTCTGTCGCAATAAACTATTTCTTTCATTTCTTTCTTTCAAACACCATTTTTCGACGTTTCTCATCGAGCACTATCCAATGGAATCCAAAAATCGCTAAAAAAGCAAAAAAAATTTCAAAATTTGAATTCTGGGGGGTACTCTGATTTCTGGGGGGTATTTCAACTTCTGGGGGGTGCATACCCCCCAAACTCCCCACGCCCACGTGTGGTCAGACTGTAATCTGGTCAGTATCTTTTTGAAAGTTTAATATCGCGAGTTTCGCCACAACCAAATTGATGGCTCCCCTGGACATAAATGTTGGAAAATTTCGTCTTATCTGACGCCCAAAATTTACTTGTTGATGATTATTATTATCTGTGCATGGTACCTGCTGTATGTAGATTATATATATAACAACGTTTCACGTTAGTAGGAAGTCGTTTGTTTACTTAAATTCAAAAAACCATAAAAAACCAAAAAACCATGCCCGGCCAACCCTGCAGGGAACAAAGTGTTCTTTGCACATTATCCATCACACCTGGCTACACTACAAGCGTCGGCTAAACTGGCGAATATGTGTAACAAACGAAAAGTTGCAAGCAGTACATCAATCGATAGTTTCTGAAGCTGATTTCAGTAAAAAAAATTTGAGTGGGTCGGCATTATTCATAGATTTACTGTCGTTTAAAGATGTCATATTATCAAGGGGGACTATATGAAAAAACATAGGAAAATCGAAAAAAACGAAAGTTGCAAGCAGTACATCAATCGATAGAGATTCTAGAGCTGATTTAAGTAAAAAAATTAGGAGTGGGTCGGCATAATTGATGGAGTTACTGTCGTTTAAAGATTTCATATTACCAACTTGATAAGATATAGGAAAATCTAAGTTTTTGCTTCTAATATACTGAGGCTTAGGCTTAGTATATCAGAAAAGGTATTTTTAGCTGCTTAGGTCGAGGTCGCTCCCGCTCAGGTCATTGTATAGATGCTTAGGTCGATGTATAGATGCTTAGGTCGATGTATAGAGATTGACACAACAACAACAACAACAACAATTTATCCGCTAAGTCGAAAGAAAATATTAACATACATGGATAAGACGAATGAACGAAAATGAAAATACATGAAAGACAAAAACAAATTAAGTATGATGAAGCAGGGTAAACGTGAAGGCAATAGGAAAAACTGCTCTTACTTAGGCCCCTTTAAGAAATTTAGGAAGGTTTAATCTTTTAAGTTTAGTCAGGAAAACGTGTCTATTTGGAGCACTTATAATCTGTTCAGGTAGAGAGTTCCAGATAGGAATTATTCGATTACAAAAATCAAATTTTCTGCAATTTTTATTTACATGATTGACGAAAAGTTTACAAGAATTTGCTGCTCGATTAGAATTTAAATTAATTGTGAAGAAATCCTTGAAAGGAAGAGCTTGACATTTGATAATAGAAAAGGCTAATGTTGTTAGGTCGTTATGGAGGCGTCTTAGTTCAAGAGTGTCCAGACCAAGTTCGTGTAATCTTGCAGCATATGTCAAATTTTTATCACTAAAAATTCGTTTCGTTAACCTTCTTTGAACCCGTTCGACGGAGGTGATATCACACAGCAGGTAAGGACTCCACGAAACACAGCAATATTCAAGCACTGGTCGAACGTAAGTAATGAAGTAGCCGATTCGTTTTAAAAGTGTCGTTGATTTTCGCTAATTTAGTTTTCACTTTAAAATAAAACAAAACTACAAAATTTTTTTTTGTAAAATGATCGTCTCACCGGGGTCTACCGAAAGGTTTGTCATTTGCTAAATTTGGTCTGGTACACATATTCGCCAAAAATTCCCAATCGTCTAGTCGGAGCAGTGGGCACCGGCATTCGTGTAGCTGGTTCACATATGTATTAACATTGTCATATTATAAGGGCGCATGTGTGCGATCGATAGCATCTGAGGAAACGAGAGAAAGTTGCTGGCAGTTGGATTCGAAACGTGGACCCCTTGCTCTAAAGTCCAGAACCATAACCAATCGACTAACGCTGGTTAATTTCGATAAAGATTGCAAGGTATTTGTAATGTTTTGCTGGTTTACCAGCTGATTAGGCTTAGGCTTAGTATCATGGACTGACCAAAATGTTGGTGCCAGCGTTTAAAATAAGCCTGAGTAATGGGATGCGACGAGCGGAGCGAGCGGAGCGAGCGACGCGAGTTGCATCCCATTACTTAGGCTTATTTTAAAGGCTGGCACCAACATTTTGGTCAGTCACATGAATCTACTGGAAAAATCTGATGACTGCCTTATTTGTTTTCGACTTGACTCAAATCAAACCAGTTAGGTGACAGCTTTCACCGGATACTACTTGCTGTATACGTACCTATAACGTGGCTATCTTAATACATATGTGAACCAGCTACACCAATGCCGTGGGCACCGCACAAAACATAGGAGCAGGGCCGGACAGGTCCTTCTTATATTTCGCTTAGGCTTAGGCTTAGAAAAGTAAGAAGCTTTTAGGCTGCTTAGATCGATATCACTCCCGCTTAGGTCGACGTCTCGTCACTCTCGCTTAGATTGACGTTTTTCTGCGTGTTCCTATGTTTTGTACAGAGACTGCTCATAGACGCATGCACCCAGGGTTGCCAGGTCGAAATTTCAAAAACTACCAAAACTATTCAAAAACGCCAAAAAAACTGTTTGGGGTGCTCAGAAAGACTTCCACCCTGTGATTAAACATAGGTACCAAAATTACATGCCTTCAAAAACTACCACAGGCTGCACCATACAGTAAATTTCAAGACTACTTATTTGTGCGAACAGCAGAACCTGCATTTCATTTGAGCATCATTTTGATTGCTGTCAAATTTCTCGTCCGGCCGCTATTATCGTCCTTGTATAGTCGCTTTTTTATTCATCATTTGATAGTCTTGTGTTATGTAACCGATTCGTTTTATAAGTGTCGTTGATTTTCGCTAATTTAGTTTTCACTTTAAAATAAAACAAAACTATCACATCTTTGGTGGCTTAACAATAAATTAAAAAAGCAATATTTTCTAAGCCTGGTATATATGTACATACATGGAGTAGAGTCGCTCAAAAATCAAATGTTCTTATTATTACTGTAACTCCCAATTTCGTTATTGTTCAGCGGATTACATGTGTGTGGATCGGTTGTTGTGACTACAGTTTATTCAATTAAAAGTCTTAAGGACCAAATTTGATTTCTAGACAATTTGTGACTTATTAACGCAACAAAAAGGTACCGCTATGAAAATGTGTCAGACTAATCACTAAAATTATAATCTGTTCCATTTGACTCTAGGTTTTTGAAAAAATTTAAAGTTACCTAAAAAGTGTTAGCTGTAATGCAAGTCTACAATATATCGAGTTGGGCTTACATTGAAGTTTGACACTGAAAAGTCGCATTATGGATCATAATTTTAAATTAATTTTGTAGTCTGATTAATGCGGATTGATTGAATTCAAGAGAAAAACGTAATGTTAAATGAAACGCTATTTTTGAATAAAGGGCCGCAAATAGGATTTTGGAGATCCATAGCCGAAATTAGGCTGTATCCTGTTTTAATTTAAAAGTAATTTCCCGCTGTAGATTGATAAACGCTTTTTCTTTAAAAAAATTTCATTCAATTCTGGATCCGTCAAACCCAATTACTTAGGAATCCAAATAAAAATAGAACATCGAAGGAATGAATTTGTTCTGCAAATTTTATGATTATTCTGCTAATCGATTAGCGTTGTAGGTACCTACATATTTTGATCTTTCATTATGCCTCAGAGGCCGGCTTTTCATGAGGGTCAATGAAATTCATCGTGGAATAATTCATCGTCATGTAAAATTCATTGTTCACAGAAAATTTATCGTGAGAAAATTAATTGTGGAATAAAAGAGAAGCCAAATTTTCGATTATAACGTTCAAAGTGTTTTTGAAAAATAAATTAGGTACTGAAATTTCTGAAGTCAAGAGCTGACGGAACACATCTGTCCTTGCTGATAAAACAACTGTGAAGGAATGGTATAGGGCGTTTGTCGAATTGATTGTTGCAAAAGCCACCCATGAAAGATGAGGGAAAATCTGAAGATCTGCTTGTGGTAATCTCCCGCTGCCAGGAAATGTTATCAAGACACTGCCCTCCCCACACACACATGGGCGTGAAGGGGTTTCGGGGGAGGGGTTTGCTTGCACCCCCTCAGAATCTGAAAAACCCCGCAAAAATCGACAACTCTCAGAATTGGATTTTTGGCTTGTTTTTTGGATTTTCACCGGTTTTAACCCCCCCCTCAGAATTTGGCTGCTGCCCATGTTACACTGCTCTTCGTGTTCAAAGTATGATAATCGTCACAGAATGGTGTTTCTTCGAGGCTTAGTCTACAATTTTAGTTTTTAGTTCCGTTTTCTCAACTGTTTCATTTAAATTTTTTCCTCTTAAAGCAAATGTACTTATGTACCTAAAAGTACAGGTATTAATTTCAAATTAGTGACTTTTCAATAATGTCATTAAAAGTGGATCGAGCGGTCGTTCATTCCTCTTTTATTCTCCTCTGCTGTGCCTGAATTTTTCCTCGTGTTGAATTTTTCGGATCATGAATTTACTCCCAGGGTAAACTTCTCCCTATGAATTTTACAGTCTCACGACAAAACGCCCCCCCCAACAAAATGTCGCCAGCGAAACGTCCTCAGCAAAACGCCCCCCCCCATAACAGAACGTACCTTGCACATTATTTTTATAATTCAAATAACCACGAACCACGGTAAATAAAAGACATGACAAATAGATCGTCATTTTTATATTTTTTCCTTCGATATTCTCCTTTCTCAACAATGCTGAAAGCTGTTTTTAGCTATTTTTACTCTTCCAACGTATGCTAATGAGTTCACCGCGGTCGCATCGCATTTTCATCCTGCCTCGTCGAAGCACATTTGAATTTTTCAGCTTTTTATTATCCGTTGGCACTTATTGATGTAATCAGTGCGTCCTGAATTCCGTCACTTCGCTCTTGTTTTTGATCTGAGTACAGCTGGCATTGTAGTCGTCAATGGAATATGTGGAAATCTAGAAAATCGACGAATTTTTCGTTCTGACTGCTTCATGCTCATAGGTGCACAGCGTGGCCGATGGGGAGGGGGAGGGGGTCAGCCGGTCTAGGGGGCTCAAAAATTAAGCTTTTTGGGCCAAAATGACCTGTAAAAAGTGGTATGAGCGCTACGTTTATTACACAGATTCTGGTCAATTTTAAGCACTTTTGAAGAAAAATTTCAATCTTCATCTGTTTTTGGCCCTCATTTTGCCTCATTTCCCCCACAAAATGTTCCATTTTTTAATTCTGAGGGTCTAGAACCCCAGCCTCCCACGTGCATGTCTGTTCATGCTTCCTTCAATTTCATTTAATACGATTTTTGTTTTTTAATTGCTTATTTATTACAATTTATTTATCCAATTCTTATTTTATTTACCTACCTCCGTTTTATTGATATTTTCACTTTCTCTGATTTGTGTTTTCGATCTCCGATTCAGCATTTATATTAACTTTTTATTATTTTTTACTTCGCAATCACATTTGATGTTATTTATATCTCTGCACCCGTTAATTGATTCCTATTTTTTAAAAGATATTTCGTATTTTTTGCAGCAATAGCTGCATTGCTCATAGTAAATGAAAAAAGAGCACCATAAAATATCCGTGATTCATGATATTTCAATAACCTGTAAGAGATCAGGGACGCTTTGCTGGGGACTTTTTATTGGGTATGTTTTGTTGGGAACGTTTTGTCATGGGGCGTTTTGTCTGCGGACATATATATTTTTCACGATGAATTTTTCGAACACCCAAAAACGGAGAAAAACTACAACTTTCTCAGGTGTACGTAACGTATTTGTACAGTGAGAAAGTGACCAGTTAAAAAAGGAGGAAAAACGAATAAACAGCAGAGCAAAAGGCAGAACTGCTATATCTTGAAGTTAAATTATATGTGTATACATATAGTATAAAGTATTTTAAAAAATATCGTCTTTTATAAATTAACATCCATTAGGTTTTATTCTATGCATAAGTAGGTCTGTGACAACTCGCGGGGGTGTTATTTGAGGATTTGATTTGACCCCTTGAATAATATTTTTATTTAATTTTACATATTTTCCGCAATTTTTTCGATTGTGCAATCCCTAATGCCCTTGATTTTGATTTATGTGTTTAACTTATTTTGAAAAAGTAAACAAGGCTTTTTGGAGAAATTTATGTTTTCATCGCCCTTTCAATCTTAATTTTGCCACATATTTTGTAGAATGATTCCCGGTTCAAGTTTCCTGCGAATGACGCTTTCACTGCATTATGGAACTGCTTTTTGTAACCATTCTAAATTCGTTAATGCAGATTTTTCACCAGATTTAATAAAATACCTACATTTATGAATACTAAGACTTTTCTACTGTACTTCGAACGTCGAGTTTAGGTAGTCTTTTCCAATTAATGTAAGATCAGTTAACCTGGTGGCTTACTGTCTAAGTGCCGTATACGTCAGAAGGAAAACATTCCAAATAAAGCGTATATATTATTATTGCTATTTTCCGTACTCTGGGGATCGAGCTCTTTCCCTTAGTTAGCGCTTAATTTACATAAGAATGAAGATGTCATCGAGCTAACCCAATCCATTTAAAACCAGTTTGACTTGCGTAATTTTCAGTGAATTTATAATACATGCGGCGGAATTTTCGCAGCATTTTTCCATAATTTCTAATATTTTAATTAGTTTACGTAGCTGAGTACGCCTACTATGAATTTCAGATATGTATATTTTTGATGTGATAGGTTGGTAACTTGCCGTGTACTCAGTCACTTAAATAATTAAAGTTAGAGAGTTAAACGTAAGAAAAAATAAGGGACTAAGCATTTTAATATTAAAGGTACTCTTTAGTTTGTTGAGGACTGTATGACAGCAAATTTGTCATTTAATGTTTTGATTTATAATTGGGATTGGCAAATTTCCAAGCAAATAATAAGGAAACTTTCATTTCGCCCGGTGGGAAGAGATGGTTAAATTGAGCACTGCAACTTCATATCAAAAATCCCTTGAAATTATTTAACTGCATATTCCGACCATAGGTGGGCGGCACTAAAATTCTGAGGGGTGCAAGATTTTTCAAAAAATGAAAAATGGCCTTAAAAATGGTGGTATGGCGAAAAACACCATTTCTAAACGTTTCTCATCGAGCACCATCCATTTGCATCAAAAAAATGCGAAAAAAATTTTAAAAAATTCAAAAATTGAATTCTGGGGGGTATTTTGGTTTCTCGGGAGGGGGTGCATACCCCCTAACCCTCCCCACGCCTAGGTGTGATTCTGACTCTGTGTTACCTTTAGTGAGCCCACAGATTTGGAACATCGACCGCGTTAGAAAAGTAAAAAATTTTGACGCAATAATATCGTTAAAAAATCGCCTTTTGACTGTCAAGATCCATTCGTTTTTTTCTAGCTTCTAATTCGCTTTGAGTGAAATTGTAGTGATAATAAATTTCACTGTCATTACCACATATTTTATGTAGCTCTTATTGAGCGGATCTTAAGTGTAATAATTCGTAAATAGCAAAACAATGCGCCAAAATGTGCAGTATGGCCGCTCAACAAATTTGGCCATAATGTAATATCAATTATACCATAATTTAATTTTCGGACGTCGGTTTCGTGAATTTCCGGAAAAAATGCTCACGCTTCGACTAAGTATTACATTTCTGATTTCTTTTTTCACTGAGCAAATCTTGACGCAACAGCTATTAGCAGCTGTTCTATCTTTTCCGAATCGAGCTCATCTTATGGAACTGGTTTTTCATTAAGATCTAATTTGTTTTTGCTTAATTTAGTGTGTTCAGGGACTCGAGGTAGGCAGTTATACGTTTAAATCATTGTTTCATGTGCATTTGTAAAATCTGCGTTTTAAGAATATGTGGTAAGTACGAGCATCTTTTCAAGTTTTTCATTCAAGAATAAATTCGAAATTCTGATGTCAATGAGAATTTTAGCGGAACAACAGGATCTCTGAATTCCTGAATTTCTTAGTTAAATTCAGTGTATCTCCCGTTACGTATGTACAATCCACTCGCACTTCGTGATTCAATACTTTTTATATATCTGATAGAAAAGACTATATATGTACATATTTCATATTTGTTATTATATTACATATTTGTATTATATTACATATTTTTATTATATTACATATTTTTATCATATTACATATTTTTATTATATTACATATTTATTATATTACTATTTGCAAAGCTATTAATGCAAAGCTATTCTCACGCCATTATCACAGTACAATGGATAATTTTGAGGTTTTTGAACTTTCACAGGAGAACTATAGTCTATTTCACGAAACCTAGTGCACGAATCACAATTCTTGAGTCAATATAAATCGATTTCAAAAGCGGTTCAAACTGAATCAGCAATCATGATACTGTGCACAGCGATCGATAAGCGTATGAAGTTTTACTATGCAAAATTGTACTACAGTAAAGTGCCTGAAAACCACTTTTGTAGCTGCTCGCTAGGTCGCTGAAAATTGATTTCGAAGCACAAGCTTTCGTGAAATAGACTAAACAAGGATTCAGAGCACGAGACATAGCTATTTAAAAAGGGCATTACATTTTATAGCTATTTATTGAAAAAATTTGTGAAATATGTCAGAAAGTCACAAAATAATAGCTGGAAACATCAAAAGTTTTAGTATGACAGCCTTCCTGACGGCCATATTAAAAAACCTAAATTCATCACTAAATCCTGCAATTATAATCTGTTTCACATAACTTGGTGCATAAACTTCAAGAAATTTCATCGACAGTCAGCCATGGTTTTCGAAAATTATATATTATGAATTTTATGACCGAAGTTGAGTGAAACGGACTAGGATATCATTCAAAATTGCATTTTTTGGCATTTTCAAAATGTGCTTAAACATTGAAAAATACGAAACATAGCGCGAGTAAAATGCATATCTTATGGGACAGCCATATTGGATAAAAATTAAATTGAAATTGCATGACGATCTATAAGGAAACAGGAAAAACAAAAACATATAAAGTTAAAGCGCAAAAATATCTAGCTATTTTGCTACTTTTCGAAATGTATGCTGTGGGGACCATGCAAATAAGGGCAGTTTTTAGAGCATAGCATACTGTAGCCATAAGCTAGCACAATTTTTTCGGCAAAGTAGTTTCATTTGAAACTTATCTATTTGGAAAACTTTGTTTCATTGAAATCGGTGCCGTGATTGTTGAGTTAATCTTAAAAATGGCCATTTTAGTGAAAGCAATTTTCAAAGGACAGCAAGTTTACTTTCCTTTGCTTGCACTTATAAAGTAGATATAAAATATCATACAAGTTGTACTAATTTTTCTGAAAGCCGATTGAATTTCGATCATTTTGTATATTTATTTTTTTCATTAGTACCTATCGATCAACGCATAATTGTGCCAAATTTGTCCGTTTGTGTGAAAATGGCGTGTTCTGTTACAATGCTATTTTTTGTCGAAGAGTTGCGAGCAGACACGCACGTGGGATTTTAGGGGTCTAGACCCCACAGAATGGAAAAATTGGAAATTTTCTAGAGAAAACCATGCAAAATGAGAGAAAAAACGGATTAAAATTAAAAGTTTTATTCGAAAGAGCTTAAAATTAAACAAAACCTGTGTGATAACGTAGTTTAAACGCTATTTCAGCGTTTATACCACTTTTTCAGGTCGATTTGGCCCAAAAATCTCTATTCTTGACCCTCAGACCGACTGACCCCGAGATCGGCCATTTTGTGCATCTGTGAGCATGTCTTTGGCATAGAGCGTAGTCAATGCTCAACTCAACGAGAATTCCAATTTAAAATTGTTTAGCTTTTTTGCAATTTTTAAATGCGAGTGGATAGAATTTCATGAGAAACGTGGATTATCAATGCTAAATTTTTTGACTGATAAAATTTTTCGAACCCTCGCTCCTTATGTCTTGACATTGCTCAGAGTAATTCACATACCCACATTGCAGGCGCCCATTCGCCTAGCTGCAAAATTTTAGTCAGCATATTATTTATGTTTAGAAACAATAAACACCCTATTCCCAGTGCCTTTTATTATTATTTGATTGCTGCGTTTCCTACTTTAATATCGAGAATACGTAATATCATTTCCTTATTTGCGTTTCTAGTCAAAAAAAGAAATGTTGATTTCTATTGAACCTGAGACTGAATCAAATGTTCTTGTAGGAATCAAGTAAAACAGCAAGGCAAGGATAAAAACTTTTTTCTAGAACATACATGTGATACATGACAGCCGACTTAAGCAAACTTTTAATTACTCCGTCTGACACGCAAAAAGTGAGACTAAAATTTGACATGCGCGAGCTACACTTTCATAATGTTTAGCTATGACTGTAGGTATTTACATTAGGCATACATCTAAGCTATATCGTTTTTTTATTTTTCAACGTTGTTATCCAATATAATTGTGTTCATCTCCGAGGTGCCGTGGCCTCTGTTGACAATGTGAACATCAAAATTTTCAGATTCTTCACAGTTCCGTAATAGTGTGTAATGTTATAAATCTTTCCTATAAATATCATATGAAATTCAAAGCGAAATAATTTTTAAGAAAACCACTTCTGCCATATTTAAGTGAAAAATGTGTTCCAATAGAAATAAAAAATTTCAACGGCTAGGTAGTTTAGTATAAAAGCCCAGAAAAATTTAAAAAAAGTTAAAATATAGTCGGAGACTTCATTCTAGCATGAGCTGAATTGAGTCGCGATCTTGCTAACGATCGAATTTGTCATCAACAAAAAATAGTAATTCATCCATTTCTTAATACATCGTTCCATATTATTACACGTATCTTTTTTGTTAGCGCTTTATTTCGTTTTTATTAGAACAAGTGTCGAATTTACTTACTTTTAGCATGATTTTATTTGTTGTTATTCTCTTGTCGACCTTGTCGATTTTTCAACGCGAACGAACGGAAGCAGTACCCGTCTTGGCAAGGTATGGCAGAAATGGTCCGCCAACTCTCTTAAGATACGGCAAACGAAATGATGGTAATATTATCTATAATTTTAATAAGTTATTTAAGAATGATTACATAGTACATATAATTACAAAACGTTGAATAGTGCATTCCGCAGATTTATATCCTAAATTTTTATGCTGTTCATTTTCTTGCGATTCAAGTTATTTGTTTGAATGCATTTCGGCCCTTTTATTTCTCGCAGTCTTGATGTGCGTCTTCCGATTTTTGCTTATGGCATTGCTTGATGAAATAATGAAGCTATTTTAGCATCTCTTTTAGTAAATATAAAATTAGAATTATTAGTTGTTAAAATAATTTCAGTTCAATTAAAGTATGCTTAAGTACCTTTTCCAGTTCAATAGCAAAGTTTATCGAGTCGAAAAACCAAATGAATCGCCAACTGGTGAAAATTATGATCCAGCTAAAATAAATTATCCTTCAAAATAAAAATAATTATTAGCATTTAGATTTCCAATAGCAAACTGAGCATATGCGTGAAGCGAAAGCGAAAAAAATTCGCTCTATACTGACAATAAATATGTTTGTCTTTTTTCTTGTTTATTGTGATTATAGGATATAAATTTTTGCTTCATTTTGCGTGCTATTGGTATTACTCAATTATTTTTGTTTAAAATTATGCGCTTTATGGAAAAATATCAATGAATTGTCGGAGTAACTATCAATTCTAGTTCAAAGGAAAAATTTTATATTATGAACAGATTCAGTAGAGATGTCAGAAACACCAACATCATCATCGCTTGCCAATCAGTACGATTTCCTCATCTATGCATGCCGACATAATCCTTCATCGGATATAAAATGCGCATTAACCAGGTTGGTTCAGTCAGTAAATATTCTGTTTAATTTTTTATAATTTATCATTTATGTACCGCGACTTGTTTGAGTAGCCATTAAATCGAAGATTTTGAAGCGAATTAATGTATTTTAAAGTCACAAAATTTAGAAAAAAATGTTTCCTATTCCACAATTGTTTGTAAGTATGATACGTGAATGCAACCATTTACAAAATTTTTGAAAGAAAAATACGGAACATTAACAAGTACTGTTTTTTTAAAGAAATGACTCAACGCTTATGCGTTAAAACCGTAGTCGCTGAAGCTAACAAAACTTATGGCTTTATAATAATTCATTACGGAGTGATCTTTAGCTGGCATTATATCATTTTTTGGTTAAATTTTAATTTCAGTTTTATTTATTTTTCTGTAATTCACTATGCAATAACGTTCAGCAAGTTCAAAATAGTCTTTGAGAAAATATCATTATTTCGCACATACATGCACATAGGAGGATTAGGGGTGCTATTACCATACATGGGCAGCAGCCGAATTCTGGGGGGTCGGATGGGGTAAAATTGCTAAAAATAGCGTCGAAACTTTAATTCTGGGGTCTATTGATTTTCGGAGGTCCAGCGGAGAGTCCAGACTTCTCAGACCATATCACGCCCATGTAAGACTATTACCTCCTGAGTAGTCAAACAGATTGGTACTGTCAGGCCTTACATTTTGTGCATCATTTTTGAGGGCGATTTTTTGTTTGGTTTACCGAAAAACGCCCAAAATTGTGCAAAAAAATCTAAAAATCAATTTTTTTGGTCGGATTAAAGTATCTATATATTTTTTATGGTTGAAATTACCGTATTACAATCAAATAGACTGCTAAAAATGCTGTCTTACCACATACAAGCGTTGTTCACGCGCTATTTTAACGATTTTTATCATAAAACTAGCAAAAAAGTGAGGATAAAATTTAGTGTGTTCAATTTCAAAGATTTTTGCTCCCCTGTCGATCTTGATCATGTGCTTCTATTATGTCGCAGCGGTAGTGCAAGAACACTTAAGAAAAATCACGTGAATAAAGAATCACGAATTCTTTCTTTTATTTTAAAACCAATAAAAAATTTAAAAATATTCCTTAATTTTTTAAAACCGACTGATACTCTTCGTTTTTGGAGTCAAGATTATTATGAAGCTCAAAAAATTTAATCTGCAACTTATCTGAATATGAAAAATCTACTTGGAATCTAGCTTGCTTTTCTTTAAATTCCGTGCTTTTGAAGTATCAAAACGCGTAAGAAGTCTAAAAATTAGTTTAAAGACTTTGAATCCTTTATTTTTCCTATTTTTTTAAATTTGCATGTTTTATGCTTGAGGCTTGCTTAAGTGGCTGATAAAATTGCATACTTAACCTGTTTGACGAAAATGAAATGAGCTTGTTGGAAAGCGAAGTTGTAGATAGTGAACACACTGGTTACAGTATTCTGAAGATGCGCTGTTTGATGAAAGTCGTTTTTCTGGATACGTGAAAGCATACGCCAAACGAATTAATAGCCTAGTCCCACTACCTTGTGTGTCCCAGTACTTCGCAAGTCTCGCATCTTCGCACGCCTCATCTACACATGGGCGTGAGGATCTGGGGAGCCAGGACCTCCAGAATCTGAAAAACCCCCACAAAAATTTATAGACACCAGAATTGAACTTTTGGTGATGTTTTTGGCAATTTGGCCTCATCGGATCCCCCAAATTTTGTTACTGCCTATGTATGGTCTCATCTATTCGCTCGTCTCAGATGTTTGCAAAATGATGTACTATGAAAATTAATCAAGACAGGTAAACTCATTTCTCCAAACGTCTTAACCTCGTCCAACGGCACGCTTCCTTAAATGTCCCACATCATCGCAACTCCCATTTCTTCGAAGAATGACATAGAATGGAAAAAAGTTGTTAAAAAAATTCTAGCTTGTCGCATGTCCCTTTCATTAAATGTTCTTCCTTCTCGAATGTCCCACCTCTTCGAAAGCACAAGTTCTTCGAATGTTCATACTTCGACAAAATAGAATCTGAAAAGTGGAAATTCGCTTTGAAAATGCCCTCTCGCCTAATACGCCAATCTACTGTGTGCCAAAGCGTTGATTTCATGCAAAGATACAGAATGGCATTAGAGCTGTAGTTATTTTTCATTCCTAAAAGAACACAAGTGCTTTCTGTGTAAAAACTGCGATTACATTTCAAAGAAAATTATCTTCGTGCGTATATTAACAGGGCAAGTGTTTATTTTAATTCAAAAGCATCCTTTTTACAACACATAAGTTGATCAAGAAAAAATAACACTAAAGTTTCTTAAAGCTGATAGAACTTTGCATAGTGTCTCTCTGAAAAAGATCTTAAAAAATGATACGTGCGAATATTACAGATTCAGATTTAAATACCGCCTTATAAAATAAAAAATAAGACAAAAAAGCGGATAATGCGAGGACATGCTTTAGTCGCTGCAAGTTTATTTACACGTACGATAACGTATGACTTTCGAAGAGATGTGTAAATTTTGAAGGGAAGGAACATTCGATGAGAGGGGACATTCGGTGAGCTGAGGCACATTAAAGTTATTTGGCTTAGTGCGCTGTTATCTTTACAACAGCGCATTACAAATCAGTTTCATTTATTCGAATAAGTTTTATCTATAAGTTACATTGACTTTTTCTGACTACAAGTAAGTTGATTTGTTTTCTGGTCGTATTCATACAAAATAATTGTGCCTTCATCGAGTACAAACTACAGATTAAAAATGGCAATGCTTGAAAGGAGCAACTCTTAATCAAAACACAATTATCACAAACTCGATTAACCAAGTAGGAATTTTCTGAAGTGACATGTTAATATTTATATTTTTATTACCAATTATGTTGAAATGTTACATATCGTTTTGCAAAGATGCACAATTACTTTATTTCTGCAGTATCTGAAAAAGCTAAGAAAAACCATTTTCGATAAAGCGTGAATCGAGAACACGGCCATTTTTATCTTTTACGAAAGTAACAAAGTGCTATCGGTAAAAACAAACTTGGTACCTACCAGTGGCGGATCTAGGATTTTCCTAAGGGGGGGGGCGGTACCCCAAAGGGGGCGGAACCCTGACTTGGGCGGAAAAATTAGCCGTTTTAACCCTAAAATCGCTAAAAATCGCTCAAAAATGCTTTACTTTGCGCACTATTTTGGGCCAATGGGGGCGGCCGCCCACCCCACCCCCCCTAAATCCGCCCCTGGTACCTACTATCAATTTGGTGAAGCTTCTGAAAAGTAGTAAGGACGAATCGGAATGCTAAATCGTTTTTTCTAGAATTTATAGAAAAAAATTTTAAAAATATGCAGTAAAAGATCTCAATGATTCAAAAATATTAATAATTTTCATTCAAAGATTATCACCAGGTATTTTAAATTTTCAGAGAATCGCCCTTCCGATTTCTTCGACGATGGATGCGCTAGCTTGCTGAAATGAATTTTCAATCAAATCAACGCTAAATGATAAATAACTTGATAACAACGTTATTTTTTGCAGATGCTGTTTATATAAATGTAAATTATGATGATAACTTTCAAGTAAACTTTGATAACCAGATGCACTGAAACCAAATGGAACGTCGTCAAAACTAATACCAAATGGAGAGAGAAAATGATTTCTAAATATCTAAATTATTGCAAAACATCGGTGATGCATCTGATGCCGTCGAGCATTACATACTTTGGAGAGACATCAGATTTCAAATGGGATTTAATTTATGCAAACAAAAAATAAATGAATATCACCACCATACAAGGGCAGTGACCAAATTCTGGGGGTCTAAAAAGAGTAAAACTCCAACAAAATCACAACAAAACATTCTAAAAATACAATTCTTGGGGTCTGCCGCAATCTAAGGTAGGTATTTCGGAATCTCGGGGTCGAAGCCCCAAACTCCCGTACGCCCACGTGTGGTATCACCATGTCAAATGCGCTTTTCGATTTTAACATCTTTAAAATGAGGGGAGAGTCACATTTTTTTGCAAAAGTGATTGAAATCAAGATCGAATAAAGCCAGGCGTTCCATGTTGCCGCCCTATGAACTATTGCCGTGATAAAAAAATAGATGTCCATTTTTTAACAATTCTAGTCATTTGGCTCTTCAAATTTTGCCGGCGCGTACTCATTACTGGCATTCACTGGCGTGATACTATATGGAAAATTGGAGGTTCCGCCTCGTCGAAAAAACCTGGATCCGCAACAGGTTGAAATCTTCCAGAAATTGGGGATTAACAAAATTTTTTACCCTTTTTACGCTTTTATACCAGTTTTTGGTGTCATTTGCAATTAGAACTATCAAATTGATTGAAGTTCATGGAAAACAAATGGCTGCATTCTTCCATAAGTTGCTTGAACAGCGATCATACTTATACTGCCTCATTGATTATGACTAATAATTTTCTTCGAATTTCACCCTTCAATAATTTTTAGTTTTTCTTAAATTTTTCTTACAATTGCTCAATAAAACGCTGCTCTGTCGTCATTTGAATATTGCCTCGACACTGCTCCACAATCTGTAAGCTTATGCAGTTTGCTTATTTAATTGCCCTTGCCTGCGGACATCAATCATTCAATTTTTCATATTTCATTCTGATGAGTAAATAAATTTCTTCTGCGTACGCTTATTCGTAAGTCATTCTAACTTATCGACATTTAAAATAAGGACTGCACAGTTTCTTGCAAGTGTTTCCGTCATTAGTCTATCAGACGTTAGTTCGGTACTCTTTGTCTCATCTAGACATAGTTAACTCATTTTTTCAATTCTCAACTTTCCGATTCTTCTCGCTCGAGATAGATTTTCTGGTTTTCTAAATGTTGTGTTATGCAATACTTATGCGGTAATAAAATCATACCATGTTTATTTTTCTAATAAAGAACACTTATCTCAATAAAACTGGTTGCCGTTATCACTGCGTCTTTTATTCTTCTCAACGTTTTCTGAATAACAAGCATACCTACTACTGTAATTAATCCGTTCTATTTAATTGACTTTTCATCATGTCCATTATACATTTCTCGCAAATGATACTATCTTGCAGCTCTGCGCTTTTTCTACTTCAACGTAGCGCCTTTGCGAAGCTTGATGTAAGGTACGAGCCATCATATTCTGAAATTATTTCTTTCGCTAATTTGCATTACTTTCTGTAATGAAATAAAAATAATGAACTGCTCTCAAAAGGAACATCATCCATTTTCTGCTTCATTTTTTATAATTCTCATCTTTTTAAAATCCTTTAACGAAGTCTCGTATTTATTCAAATACGGAAAGCCTGGTAACCACACCTAGGTGTGGTGGATTTGAGGGGTATGCACTCCCGAGAAACCAAAACACCCTCCCAAACCAAAATACCCCCCAGAATTCAATCTTTGGAAATTTTTTATATTTCTTCAACAATTTTTTGATGCCAATGGATAGTGCTCGATGAGAAACGCCTTGAAAAATGGTGTTTTTTCGCCATACCACCATTTTTAAGGCCATTTTTTGACCTTTGAAAATCTTGCACCCCCAACCTAGAATTTAGGTGCCGCCCACCTATGCTGGGAACTCGTACAAAATAAGTGCATACATAAATGCCTAATTAACTGAAAAACAGTAATTTTTTAATGATGATAAGACAAACGTTAACCAATGAATCACTGGGAAAATGATGAAATTTTCATCGTAGATTGACGTTTTTCGCTCAAATTGATTTACAAAGATAAAAACTGACTTATCTTCGAAGCTGACAGACTGCAATTATACCAATGCTGATAGAACTATCGCAATCTGTCAGCTTACTATCGATAAAAATTCTTAAAGTTTATTCCCAAACTTAAACAGACTGAGTCAGCACAAAAAACATAAATTAATATGAAATCAGCTGTAAGATGACAATCGTACCTGTTCTTGGGGGCTTGCTTAACCCCCCCTTAGAATGGCACTGATCCCCCGCCAAATGGCAGTGAGTGCGACCCCCAGAAATGTCAATTTATCGTAAAAATTGTAAAAAGTGTGCTTTTTCAAGCAATTTCAGTTCGTTTTTGGCTCAGAACTCTCAAATTTTAGGCGGTTCGCGCCATATCCCCATTTTTTGACTATATCTGTTCAATTTACTCGATATTTTCAAAATTTTTTCGAAAATTTCTCAGAAAGAACGAGCACTGTCCGAAATGTCAAAGAACAGTGTTTTTGACGTCTACTAATCGTTTTTAGCCAAAAAAACACTTTTTGAAAGTTTTTGGAGCCTGCCTGATCCCTTACCCTCCAATTCCCACATTGTGCATGTATGGTGACCAGTGTTTTTTTTGTACAAGGTCCGTTTGTACATGTACAAAGATGGTCCCCAAAAGTCTTTGTACATTTTGTACATGCAAATTTTTGTGTACTATAATATAGTACAGTAGCGATTTTAGTGTGGTAAAACAGGGTTTTCGATCTTTGGTAGTGTATTCTAGCTAATTTATGGGTTTCTGACGCCAAAAATTACTAAAAATTATCTGAAAACGGCGCGGAGCGCCGAAAAATGTTGACATTTTCCATTCTAAATGCAAATTCTGCCATTTTAAAGATATATTGGACAAATAATTTATCAGTTCGGAGCGAAGCGCCGAAAATTGTGGGAATTTTACATCTTTTTACAGTTTTTGTCTTCCTAAAAATCTTTGTACATTTTGTACACACAAAATTGTTGGGCACGATAATATGGTATAGCAGCGACTTTAGTGTGGTAAAAACAGAGTTCTTCGACTTTTCGTAGTGTGTTTTAGCTAATTTCTGGGTCTCTAAGCGCAAAAATCACTAAGAATCGTCTTAAAACGGCGCGAAGCGCCGAAAAATTTGACATTTTCACTTTTGAAATGCAATTTCTGCCATTATAAAGATATGTAGAACACACAATTACTCATTTCGGCGCGAAGCGCCGAAATTTTTGCGAATTTTAGACCTTTTTTTGCAATTTTTGTCTTCCCAAAAATCTTTGTACATGTACAAAGACGGTCCCGAAAAGTCTTTGTACATTGGGAAAAATCTTTGCCGAGTACAAAAAAAACCGTGATGGTGGCAATCGAAATTTTTTTCAGATTTTCAAATTCAATAATTTTTAATGAATGCTATGCTAATATTTCGCTTTTGCTGAATGCGAATCTGCATAATTTAGCAGTAATTCGTCATTGAAGCTACCCTGTGCCTTGCTAGAATGCCGAGATATCTCAGACAACACGTATGACGCCGTTATCTTTATCGCTGTCGAACTACAGTCAGCTTTAAAGCTTGTGCCAGATCTAAAGCCCGTACTAGAGCACCGAGTGAAAGTCTGTTGAAGTTTTGCTCTCTAAAACTTATTGTAAATTCCTGCTTCGGTACAAGAAGCCTTCTAATCAATTAAAAAACATAAAAATATCAGAAAAAACCGTGATTTTCAATGCAAGTGCAGACATTTTGAAAGTTAATGCACAGCTGAACCGTATCCTGCTTGCTTTCTGCTGTTATACATATCAAGTTTTCATCAATGAAGGTTACTAAATCTAGAAATCCGTTTGCAAATATGTCTAGAAAATTATAGGTGTAATTAAATATCGAAAAAATGATTGAAATTCATCATTTATAAAGTTCAGAGTGTTCATTGTGATAACTTTCCTTGTTGAGTAACACGAAACTCGGAAGTAGCGTTGTTACCATTAGTGAAAAACGATATCGTTTTCATATCCGGTAACGATATATTTATAGAAAAATAACGTTTCGTTAACGAAAACGACGACCCCAAAAATATCGTTAACGATATTAAAATCGTTTTTTACAATAATGTTTAGCATTTTTCTCTTATTTCTTATCTCATATTTCTTACAATCTGTTTCGAAATTTTTATGACTTTTTTTGCAGTAAGGTGATTTGAAAGCATCAGCAATTCAACCAATCAGTGTTAAACGAAAGAAGCGACGGCTTTCTAACATACCCGTCACGTTTGGAAAATTGACTGAATAATGCGGCCGTTTCTTGCTGGTGGCCTAGGTGTTAAGACCATTCATGGACAGCAGCCAAATTCTGGGGGTAAAAACCGATAAAATTCGTAAAAAATTACCAAAAATGCAGTTCTGGAAGTTATCGATTTTTGCAGGGGTTTCATATGCTGGAAGTGTAAGCGCACCTTAAAATCCCTAAAACCACGCCCATGTGTGAAAAAGAAGAAAAACTTTAAACACCTTTAAACCCATGTGTTTAAACACCTTTAAACCCCATGATAAAACCACGCCCATGTCGCACGCGCGACTTTTTCTGCGCACTCGTGCATCACACAATCACTTAAAACCAAAATTTGAATAATAATAATAATGCCAAGCAGGCCGTGGCAGAGAAATATTATGCAGGAGACGATTGGTGAACCACGTTGCTCTAGACTAGGGGCGAATATTAAAAAACGCCCTTTTCCGATTGGCTGAATTGTTTACATCTCGAATTTATAAAAGAAGTCTCAAGAATTTTGAAACAGGTTATAGAAACTAATATAGGTGCGTACATACTTATAAACTTTTACCCATCTGTTCATCTACTGAGTGGTTTTACTCTCTTGTTGATCTGAGGCATGTTGCCATAAACAGCACTTTTCTTGTAACTTTCGCGTCTGCTACGTGCTACACCTAGGTAAGCTGAAAAACTGTAGTCTTGTACATGTAAGCTTGAATTCAATTCAATATAAATTAGAGTACACAAGCGGCTTAAAAGCAGAATAAAAATGAAATAACCGGCCATCTAAATGAAATATCGTACACTGCCCATGTTTTACGTGAGCTAGTATTAAAAAGCTTTCGGATCTAGTAATCACTGAAAAATTTTTCAAAAACCGTAATCAAATGCATGGGCGGATTTAAGAGGGGTAGGCGGGATGCCACCATCCCAGTGGCCAAAAAAATTGGCGAGATAACGAAAGTTATGTTAGTAACTTGCAATGATTTTCAGCGATCGTGATAATAACTTCTCGAATTTTCCCGGTGCTTCGCGCCAGCTAAACCTATTAATAAGCTTTATTTCCTTTTTTGGCGGTCCGGTGACCATATTTTTTGCTCAAGAGAATAGGTTTTTGACGACTGTGTAGAAACACTCTTTCAAGCATAACTTTTAAAAATTTTCGACGTTATGCGTCAGGAGATCGAGCAGTAATTCGAGCCTATAAAGGTTCTTCTGTTTTAATTTCACAAATTTTCCGGCGCTTCGCACCATATTTTTGCTAAATTCAGAGAAGTTTTATGATTTCCCGAAAATTTTAAATTTTGCTTAAAAATGTTGCGGCAAAAGCGATTTTAAATAAAAGTAGACAACGCAAAACGCTGACGAAACGCTGTTTTGAATTTAAAGGGCTGATTTTTGGACCTATGTACGTTATCTGTTTTCGGACCCCTGGTTTATTTATTTTTAAATCGAAATGTAGGTATTAAAAACGGATTAAAATTATATACATAAATACCACTAGATCCAAATAACAATGAATGAACAACTTTTTTACTTTGCATTTTCATTATCATATTTAAAATGACCGTGTTTCACAAAAACTTTTTTGTCCTTTGAATCAATTTCCTGAAGGATCTGTATCTAAACAATCTAAAATACAATCATCATTTTGGATTAAGCTGAATACATTTGGTACTGAATCGAAGTCAGTTTAAAAGCACATTTCGTAGCAGTAGAGAGATAACATATAGGGATCGACTCTGCACTGTTGAATGCCCCCTCCCACTCAGCTAGCGGCCTCATCAGCAAACTTGTACATTAGGTACCTAAGGATCAACTGTATTTACAGAATAACTAACGTTGTTTTCACGATAGTTTATCCCAAAATTAATATCGTTTTCGTTAACGACGACTCTCAAAAAAGTTATCGTTTTATTAACGATGGCTCAAAAACACGTCGTTAAAGATATTTTTCGTTTTAATATCGTTACCTATAATAACCGTACTCGGAAGTATGTAACTCACTAATTTGATAGAATGAAAATTAGGCATTCAAAAATCCGTGTTCTTCTAAATGGCCATAAGGCTGGAATTTCTCTAGGATACATATGTGTGTGATAATTTATCTAAATTGCTTAGTGTCCAGACAAAGTCATTCTTCAGTGATTAATTTACGTAATCATCCCTCTTAGATTCTGATCACGCGACAAGTCCTTATTGTCTAATTTTTGAATTAATTTCAGAATATTGGATCTTAAAAAGTCCATTGTGAGATGAACTTTTGTTTATCAATGTTTTTGATAGTTGCATTATTGGTTCCACGAATTATCCTTGAACTAATTATCTTTGTCTCTTTGCTTCCTGCACTAAAAATCTTTATATTTTCGAAGCGCTGCGAAAACACCCGACCTTATAGTCATATTTTGATTTTAAAATTAAAACTAACTTAAATTCTTAATATATTATTTAAATTTGTTATTTTTTCCGTGCCTATTCGGAATTTTTAGTCTATTGATTATTTCGCCAATCGGTTGCTGACAAAAAACCTCTAAACATACCTGCAAAATCAAGAGTCAGTCTTTTCAGGTTGACAGCGTGATATTTGATGTTAAAGGCGTTTCATTAATTGGAGTTGATAATAGTATAATACCGTCCGGCCGCTTGGTAATTTTTTATGAGTTTTGCAAGCATATTTTAGTTCATTTAGTCATTGTGTTTAGATTTTGAGCACAACTGGTCCGCTAGATCGTGATTTTGATGATGTCAGGCAATATAAAGATGCAGCCTTCAAAGCCGTCAAGTTGTAAGTACACTTATCAATAGTTTGAAAAGTTAAGATTTTTCATAAAATCACTTTTAGTAGAATAGATAGTTTACCCGTCATAAAAATATATCATGCATTGTTTATGCATTTGGATTGAAGCACCCGCGCCGCTCCAACCTCAGTTGCATATCTGGAGCGGGGGTAGGGCAGCCAGCCCTCCAAGATTTTGAAAGTACGATTATTTTTCACATAGGTCCACTACATAAAAAAATTGAAAATTGTTGAAATACATTTGAAAAACCGCCATAATATATTTTAGCAGACTTCTAGCTAATGAGCCCAGAATTTTCATTTGCGCGCCGGATTATTTATTCTTGTAAGGTTTAGATAGATAGCGAATTTGTAAACATTTTATGATGCCTTCCGCAGATTAATTCATTTCTGTTTTGAAATGTACGAGGATTGAGTATAAAATAACTTAATAAATTAATCACCATAAGTTAAGCTTGGATTAAATCGTCAGAAATCATTGTGTGCATAGGTGGGCAGCACCGAAATTCTGGGGGAGCGCAAGATTTTTATAAGTCAAAAATGGTCTTTAAAATGTTGGTATGGCGAAAAAAACGCCATTTTTTGACGTTTCTCATCAAGCACTATCCATTGGCATCGAAAAATTTAAAAAAAACAGAAAAAATTTTTGAAAATTGAATTGTGGGGGTATTTTGATTTCTAGGGGGTATTTAAACTCATGGAGGGTGCATTCCCCAATCCCCACGCCCACGTGTGATTGTGTGGCAATTTTAAAAGACGTAGTACCTACCTATTTCCTATAAATCTGCGATTAAAATAAAAGCAGATTTTTTAATTTTCCTTCTCTAATTTATGGAACATGTCAAGGAACGCTCAGAAATGTCATTATTTATCCTATGTACATACATATATAATCTCTTCGAGTTACCGAGATATCCGACTTTAAAATTTTCATCCCTTCAATTCAAAAGGTCAGCTCATATGCGTCGGACCAGCCTACATTGCATGCAATAATTTACTTATAGGCACTTGTCATATCAAAAAAGCCGCAGATTAATAATTTTTCTAATTAAAACTTCGTAAAAATGATAATCGAACCAGGCATGCGTCTGTTCTTTGATATGTGTATGTATACCTACAGCAGCAAAATACGAATCGCAGGCTAAAATAGCATACAAACTGAAAAGAATAAAAAAATAATACGTATGTACAAACTTTAATTTCAAGCACTGCGCTAAATTTCTGATGACATATGTACAGGTGCATTTTTGATCTTTATTTTACCTATTTTTTCCGAGCAATTAACTATTTTTCCATTCTGGGGTATCTCTAAAGAAGTCTTCTAAATCCTTCGCGTGTCGCATCATAAATGCACAGCATGGCCAGTCTGGAGGGTCAACCAGAGAGCGTTTAGAGCTGAAATGGCTTTTTGGAAATGATAATATAGCATAAATGATAGCAATCCATCTGGTCCATATTAGAGCACTTTTGCAGAAATTGTTTCAGTTTAATTAATTTTTAGTTTTTATTTTGCTTCATTTTCATTAGAAAAATTTCCAATTTTTCGGGGTCTTTGTACTTTCCTATGCATGTCTGGTCGTTCGCGAGTCACGAAGCATAGGTGGGCGTGTGCAGCACCGAAATTCTGGGGAAGGGGTGATAGGTGATAGGTGATGTAGCGGTGGTACCTCCTGTGAGACCCAAGCACGCAGGCTACAAGCCCATTGTGCTCCGCGGAATAGATTATCATCTCACCGAGTTATACCAGCAGTACCTCTTTAAGAGCCCTGCTGGATACCAGCGGTATCACGTAAGTGTCCCGCTGGAAAAATTTGCCGACTGCACGAAGAAAGAACCCACAGTGCGTGGTTTCGAACCTCGTGCCCGCAACTTGTAAGTTAGATCGTTAACCACTAAGCCACGGAGGCCCCTGGGGAAGGGGAGTGGGGTGCAAGAATTTTTAAATGTCAAAAAATGGACTTAAAAATGGTGGTATGGAATAGCGGAAAACGCCATTTTTCAACGTTTCTCATCGAACACTGTCCATTAGCATCAAAAAATCGCGAAAAATACAAAAAATTCAAAAATTGATTTATGGGAGGTACATACATACTTCGGTTTTCGGGGAGGGGGTATTAAGCCTTCTGGGAGGTGCATACCACACCTGGTCGTGGGGGATGAGGGGGAGTATGCACCACCCAGAAGGCCGGACAACAGTCCCCAGAATACAATTTTTGAAATTTTTTGTATTTTTTCGTAATTTTTTGATGCCAATGGATAGTGCTCGATGAGAGACGTTAAAAAATGGTGTTTTTAGTCACACTACCATTTTTACGACCATTTTTTTACCTTTGAAAAATCTTGCACTACCCCCCCCAGAAGTTTGGTGCTGCCCACCTGTGTAGCACATACCCCCCGAACCCCCACCCACGCCCGCGTGTAGTCACGAGCGTCCAGTCGAGCAGTTATGAAATCGGTTTTTTTGTCGCAAGCTGTTAGAACGCAGCCACAGTTCGCAGCATCTGAAAATCGACGATGAATAATTAAAATATCGTTTTATAGTCATGCTAAGGTAGCACAACCTTGCGCACGCAAAAATCTATATGATTGTCAATTGCAGTGCACAGCATAGGTGGGCAGCACCAAAATTCTGGGGGGGTGAAAAAATTTCTGGGGGGTGAAAAAATTTTCAAAGGTCAAAAAATGGTCTTAAAAGTGGTACTATGGCAAAAAACACCATTTTTCGACGTTTCTCATCAAGCTCTATCCAATGGCATCAAAAAATTGCTAAAAAAGCAACAAAAAAAATTTTCTGGGGGGGGGGGGGTATTTTGATTTCTGGGGGGGTAGTTCAACTTCTGGGGGGTGCATACCCCCCAAACCCCCACGTCCATGTGTGGTGCACAGTATCTTGATTGCTATTTCAGTTTAAGGCGCATCTTTAATCGGTCATAGGCATATTTCAGAGATAGACTGTTCCAATTGTCGAAATCAAATCGAACCAGTTTACAAAGATAGAATGACCAGTAGTTGGGCGGTGGAGTGTCATATTCTATTATGTTACTCCTAGTTCAATTCTAGCAAAAGGCTGATGCTTTGTCATAATAAATGCATTTTTTTAAATAATTTACTGTACTTTAAGCAGGTAAAACGAGGTTTGCCCTGTCTTGCCCAGTGTTGCCGACCCTGCTGAGTTTTTCTTAGAACGAGAATGCTATTTTAAACGGAATACGACTTATAACTGAAGAAGAATATTTTACGCATTAGGTTGTTGCGGCAGTTTGTTAGATGCACCACATGTTAAGCAAAGCACATTTAACATCAATAAGAAGAGTTTTAGAGCAACCAGGCAATGAGAGCATAATCGAAGACGCCATTTGTGTAGTAAAATCTAATACAGCAATAAGACTTAAGCGAAAATGGGCCGTTCGGAATGGAACAGACTTAGTTTGATTTCAGTTTCCCAGTTTAGAAAGTCTATCTCTGAAATATGCCTTTAACATTGATTCAAAAATTGTGATTTATGCACACTACTATGAGACAGACTTTACGTTTAATAAATAGACTTATGTGCATAGATACCTACAAACTTCTTTAGAATAAAACATTCCTAAAATTGTTGTACTCCTTAATATATGCATACATATACTGTATATATATGTGCATGATGCTTGCTACCTATTTTAAAGGGCAAAAAGCAGAAAATTTCGACGCTTATTGCTTATCGTTGACAATATATCTAAATATACTAATGCCAAGGTCGTTTCAGTACTTGGGGCTATGCAGGCGCTCTACATAGTGAGAAATAAACACTTTTTATCTTGACGAAAGCACAATTATTTCATTTATGTTACTCCTAATTCATTTCCAGCAAAAGGCTGATGCTTTGTCATAATGAATGCGTTTATAGTTTACTGTACTTTAGGCAGGTAAAACGAGGTATGCCTTGTCTTGCCCAGTGTTGCCTACCCTGCTGAGTTTTTTCTTAGGACGGGAGTTTTTATTTTAGCTTTGAGTTTATTTTGAGCTGCTTTTTTCGTGAGTTTTTCGCGATTTTTTGTATAGTTTGAGCTTTTTCATCGATAATTTATGCAATTTTAGACGCTTTTTGACCAAAAAACACCTAAAAACGCAACAGTAGGTTTGGTTTGCCCAGTGTTGTAAAACTTCGTTGCGCGCTGTACATCAGCGGAAATTTGCTGGTTTTGACCAGCTGGGTGAAAATTTTGCGTTGTTTTCTGGTATAAAAACACGGAATTTGTCGGTTTTTGCCAAGGCTATGCCTTTACATGGCTGCACCGGTGGCGGTTTTTAAGTTTTCTTTCGCCGGTTTCGATTTTTGAGTTGGCAACATGGGTTTGCCTGACATTGCCAATTGTTTGTCTTCCTTCTGGGAACTTTAATCTGGCTGTCAGTGCGTGAAATTTATACTATAATCTATTTCACGGAACCTTATGCAAGGATCACAATTTTTGAGTCATATTAAGATCGATTATAAAAGTGGTTTAAACTGAAGCAATAATCACGTTACTGTGCAAAGTAATTTATAAGCACAGGCCGTATATAGGGGAGATTAAGGGCACTTGCTCCCTCCCCCTCGAAATGAAATTTGAGGATGATTTTTGCATTCAATCCCCTTTGCTTTTTCAGCGAAAAATCGTAAAATTTTCGGCGCTTCGCGCCGTATTCAGGCCCGTATCCAGGGTGGATTAGAGCGCGTGGGAGGTTTACGTGCCCCTTTTGAAATAAAACATGAGAATGATTTTTTCCTCTATTCCTCTGTTGCTTTTGCAAAAATTTTCGGAATAAGAGTCTATTTAGTCCCAAGCGCGCGCGGTTTAAACACTCCATTTTTAATCTTTATTCAATTTACAGCGTATTTTGCATCTATGTCTGCTGTTCTGCGCAGGTTTTATGCAGAAAATGAGCCAGAAGGTGTCCATGGAATTCTCACCATATTTTATGCATCTGGGTAGCAAAATTTATAAAGTGTACAGCTCTAGTGGTCGTAAAACGCCTTTCTTTTAATTCACACATCAGTCCCCCCTTATGTTTTTGTGAAATTTTGGTTGTGCTTCTCTCCCGAAACAAAATCCTGGATGCGGGCCTGGATAAGCGTTTGAAGTTTTGCTATGCAAATTATATTTTTGTAGGCTAGCTTAGAAATCCTTTTTATAGCTACTCGACTAAGCACTGAAAATTGATATTCATGCACAAGGTTTCGTAATATAGACTATACTTTACTTACATTTGGTTTCTGGGTACCTATTTTAAAATTTTTAGTACTAAGTAAATATTTAGTACCAAGTAGGGAGCTCTTAGCCGACTTATTTTGGAATTTTTCAATGTAAAGCTGGTGCAATTGATTCTCTGTGATTTTTCTACGCATATTATATCGAAACTTAAAGTTTCCTGTGATTTTGAAACTGTTTACTTCAGTGCTAGGAATGCGCTATCTGTCCGAGTCTGTGGTAAACGCTTCCATCACCATAATGTTCAGGCTAAAATTCGAAAATCTAAAAATTAATCATAAAGAATAAACCTTGGTCATCTGCTTTTATGACCTTGCACATCAATGTTCCTTCTTGGTACGAGCCAATGTTTTTTTTGTACTCGGCAAAGATTTTTTCCGATGTACAAAGACTTTTTGGGACCGTCTTTGTACCTGTACAAATATTTTTGGGAAGACAAAAACTGCAAAAAAAGGTCTGAAATTCGTAAAAATTTTCGGCGCTTCGTGTTGAAATGAGTAATTGTGTGTCCTATATATCTTTATAATAGCAGAAATTGCATTCTGAAAGAAAAAATTCAAATTATCCGAGACGATTTTTAATGATTTTTGCCCTCAAAAATGTGGAAATTAGCAAAAATACACTACCAAAATTGCAAAAAAGGTCTGAAATTCGTAAAAATTCTCGAAATGAGTAATTGTGTGTTCTATATATCTTCATACTGGCAGAAATTGCATTTCAAAAAGAAAAATGTCAAGTTTTTCAGCACTTCGCGCCGTTTTAAGACGATTCTTAGTGATTTTTGCCCTCACAGACCCAGAAATTAGCTAAAATACACTACCAAAAGTCGAACAACTCTGTTTTTACCACACTAAAATCGCTACTGTACCATATTATAGTACCCAAAAATTTGTGAGTACAAAATGTACAAAGACTTTTGGGGACCATCTTTGTACATGTAGATACAAACGGACCTTGTACAAAAAACACTGGTACGAGCTGTATTTGTATTACTGTTTTAATGGTCCGTTTTTTAATTTTCACAACTACACAATTTCCAAACGTTTCTGTTGGCGTATTTTCGCTGTTGCAATAAACTCAAACTTTCGATTTGTAATGACATTAGTCGTACTCGTATTCATGATTTTTTCATTTTTGCCAAGATTAGCCGGCTTTTTAAAGACTTTTGGGTCTATATTTGTATTTACGAATTTTTTCCGCGGTAGGTACGTACAAAGGATAGAAAAATGTCTTGAGTATTCAATTTTTTGTTCAACCAAGTAGGTATTCAGTTTTATAGTCATGATTTGTATACAAAAGACTATGGCCTGAAAACTTCTCTGCGTAAAGCACTGTTTTCAACATCAGCATTCAGTTTAAAGGCGCGAATCAGCCAAACATTTGTATTTATCAATCTGTTGAATGATGCTACCTATAAAAATAAGTGCGTAAATATCTACATTTTTTCCTTAATTTTTAATGATTGAATTTCATGGTAGAAACCATAGGTGGGCGGCACCGAAATTCTGGTGGGAGGGGGGGTGCAAGATTTTTCAAAGTTTCAAAAATGGCCTTAAAAATTGTAGTATGGCGAAAAAAACACCATTTTTCAATGTTTCTCGTCGAGCACTATCCATTGGCATCAGAAAATCGCGAAAAAAACAAAATTTCAAAAATTAAATTCTGGGTTGTATTTTGGTTTCTGGGGGTATTTTGGTTTCTCAAGGGGGTGCATACCCCAAACCCTCACGCCCAGGTGTGATAGAGACTCGGTTTATGCTACTCTGGCAATGTTTTGCCTCGTGTCTTCACACAGCCTCCGAATGAGTTTCAGACGTTAAGATTGCCGAAAAATTCGCGCTCCTTGCTACCTCGGTTTTCGCCGCAAAGTCGACTTTTAAACAGTAAAAATCGGCATTTCCGACGATTCGCGCCTTTTGATAGATTTTGTATCTTCTTAAAGTTTATACAATGCGATTTTTGATTAAGCAAAGAAAATGCGAGAAAATAATTAGGCTTTCGTTGGAGACATCTCAGAGTTCTAGTGCCTGAAATGCCTAAAGCAATGGTTTAACTATGTAATGATGCATTGCATAAAAGTTAAGCATAACTTTGTACCTTTGAACTTTAACTGCGAAATATTTTTAATCAGCATGCCATGCCAATAGATTTTTCTTAGAACCTCCAGTGAAAACTGATATGATCCTTGCTGCTTTGATATTTTTAGCCTCTTCAAATCCAAGAGTTCGAATCGTTGAATGAATTAGACATACAAGAGACAGTCTTAGGAGTTTGGTTTCCCGCGTCAGCTGATAGAACAAGAGTGGATGATTTTTTGACGTATATAAGTGCGGTCGAGTCCGGAAAGTAGGATACTTTCTTCTTATTTATTATATTTTTATGCAATGCATCGATTAAAGCTGTTTTAAATCGACTTCGAGTTTTGTGTTATGATAATTGATTTAAATATTTCAATACTTCAAATGTGCATGTAGCCATTGTCTCATAGGAGCAACTTTGCTTTTTCTATTTAATTAGGTTTGTAGCGAGAGATATTATAACCGGTGATCCGGAACGCCTCGCACCTCCTCGAGTTGCGGATTATATTAAGAACGAATTTGGTAATTCGAGTACTATAACGGTAGAAGTAATAAAGGATCAGTCAGAAATCGAATCAAATTATCCTCTGGTGGCTGCTGTCAGCCGGGCTGCGTCTAGTAAGGAAAGAACTGTCTTGCATTCTGCAAATTATGGAAACTATAGATGCACATGGTCTGGGTGAATATGGCGAGATAAATTGAAAATCTGTTTTCAGGGAGAGGTGAAATTCGAGATTTTCACTAGTTCAGTACGTAGGTAAGTTGCGTTTATCAGTCACATTTTTCAAAATTGCTTAGAAAGGCTCTATTTCGAGCTTGGCCAAGTAGATATACAGTATCTGACCTTCAGTATCTTCAGCGGGGGCGGGAGTTGTGAGGCTCTCACCCCTCTCTATCACACCTAAGCAAGATTTTCAACCAGGTTCAACCGGGTATCAGCCGGAGCAGGTTCGGTACCAGCCAGTGGGTCCACCAATTGCACCCTATGTTTTGTGCAAAAATTTTTTTAGGCATTTTACAAGATGAGATGCCGCCAACAGTGCAGCGTTGCTGGGGTCCAAAAATTGGTTGCTGAGATCTAAAAATCAGTTACTGGGCTCAAATATCGATTGCTGAAGGCTGAAAATCGATTGCCGGGGTCCAAAAATCAGTTGCTGGGCTTTAAAAATCGGTTGCTCGGGTCTAAAAATCGGTTGTTGGGGTCAAAAAATCAGTTCATGGGGTCTACGAATCAGTTGCTGTGGTCTTAAAATCAGTTGGTGGGATCCAAAAATCGCCTAATTCGGTTACTGGGCTACAAAACCGGTTGCTCGGGGTCTAAAATTGATTTCTGGAGTCCAAAAATCTGTTTCTGGGGTCAACCTACCAACTGATTTTTAGACCCCAGCAACCGACTTTTAGACACCAGCAACCGATTTTTGGAGCCCACATCCAATTTTAGACCCCACCAAACACGTGTGCGTGGGGGAAGGGTGGTTGGGGGAATGCACCCCCAGAAGGCCGAATTCCCCCAGAAACTAAAACAACCTCCAAGAATTCGATATTTTGTTGTTGTTTTTTTCGCAATTTTTTGATGCTAATGGATAGTGCTCGATGGGAAACGTTGAAAGATGATGTTTTTCGTCATACCACCACTTTTAAGACAATTTTTGACCTTTAGAAAATCTTGCACACATTCAACCCCCTCCTCCCCCAGAATTTTGTTGCTGCCCACCAATGCCAACAACCGATTTTTGGACCGCAGCAACCGATCTAGGACCCCAGCAACCCATTATTGGAGCCTACCAACTGATTTAGGACCCCAGCAACCAATTTTTAGACCCCAGCAACCAATTTTTGGAGCCCATTAACCGATTTAGGACCCCATCAACTGATTTGTGGAGCCCACCAATTGGTTTAAAGACCCCAGCAATCGATTTTTGGACCGCGTTAACTTAGTTTTGGAGCTTAACTGATTTAGGAACTCAGCAACCAATTTTTATGCCCCACCAACAGAATTTCTGAGCCCACCAACTGATTTAGGACCCCAGCAACCAATTTTCGGATCCCACCAATTAATTTTTTGACCCTAGCAATCAATTTTTAGACCTCAGCAACCTATTTTGGAGTCCAGCAACCGATTTTTGGAGCTCAACAATCATTTTTCAGATCCCAACAACCGATTTTTAAATCAAAATTGCGTTTCGTTTCAAAATAGGTGAAATCTCAAAATTTTCCGGCGCTTCGCGCCGATTTGATTCAATATTATTACTTGTTATTGATGCTTAAGCCGCGCCGGATTCGGACAATTTTTGTAATGCGAAATTGTGTTTAAACGTTAAATGTCTAAATTTTTCTGGCGCTTAGCGCCGAATTAATTTAATTTTATTATTTGTTATTGATGCTTAGGTTGTGCTGAATTTGGACTATTTCGTGCATTTCAAGCAGGATTTATATTTGATATGAAAACGTACTATTTTGCGACATGAAAATAAGGAACTCTGTAAAAGTTTTATTTTTACACAATAAATTGCATAAGAAATAAGCATATTAAAGGCGGTGAATGTCTCTTCAAGATTGAACGTCTATTGTTAATAAAATAATTAGGTTTCAAACATAATTGCTATGCAAATTGTCGATTGCACTATCTTTTTACACCATACCAATTTTGACACACCATTTTTAATTAAAAAATTAAGTCGCGAGCAATAGTGCGACTTCGCGTGAAATTATGAATGGACTTTGCGTGGAAGCAAGACTATCATCTTACAAATTCGATGCATAAATTTTTACACGCAGGAGTTATGTAGCAACCACTTTTCTGACTTAGGCAACCAACCATAAAATTGGGCTCAGGTACCAGCCGAGACTTTAAGGCTAGCCCAGCTATGCTCTCTATGTTCATCATACACGAAATAGGTAAGTATACTCGAAGTTTCCCCACCCAAAAATGGTCTTCCCCCGATTCCCCCCCCAAAGCCAGAAAATTTTTGACACTGGATTTAAAAAAAAACCTGCATTTTTTGGCCGTTTTTTGGCGTTTCTTTGTCCGGGGACCTTCCACTTTGAAATTCAAGCCGTTACAATATGATGTGCATGTCCATATGATCGAAATGAAGAAGTCTAAAGAACGGAAGAAGTGGGAAATGGAGAATCTTAGCTGCGTGAGTCTTTTTCAAAAATCGCCAGTTGTTACAAAAATTTTGTTGAATTTCAAAAATATTTGCCGGTGTGATTTCCCTTTTGAATAATAAATTTTCAGTCCGTTTTTTGCGAACTATGCAATTGTATTTAAAACCTCTTACACAATTTCTTATGCTCCAAAGCAAGTCAATTTAATGCGTTCTTCAATTTATCCCTTTCGTTTGTTTAGATCTACCTCGTCATCATGCCAGAATTGTTAAACTCACTTACGCTCCTTCGAATTGTTCAGCAGTTGGCAAGACGCTGTTATTCGTGGGAAAGGTAATCCGAATATTTTTGTCCATACAAAGTTTCAGAAATACCTACGTCAATCGGATAATTATTTCTCGTGGTCAAATAATATGCACACGCTTGGGGGTTTTTTAAGGGGGGTGGGTGAGGGTGAAATCAAAAATTTGCTTTGGAATGCCACTCTTGGGCTTAAAAACTTTGGATACGCGTTTGAAAACACCATTATTAGGTTTTCCGGACGATGCAATTTTTTCTAGAGCATAAAAAGACATTGTACAAGTGTAAAAAAATATGAGTAACTGAACAAAATTTGGTCGGCAGAGGTAAATTACCTCCAATTTTAGGGGCAATTTTTTCAAAAATCGGGGGAAGGGTAAAAAATGTTCTGACTTTGGGGGAAGGGGATGACCAACTTTGGGCGTGAAAGATCCCCCACTCCCCTATTACATATCTGGTGCTTACCTTTCAACAGTCTTCCTTGCGCATACACAGTCTTTGAACATAAGTGCTTCTTATAGGGAGTTACTTTGGATACAGGTGGTATGGATATTAAAAGTAACGGCCACATGATCGGCATGTCGGAAGATAAGGCAGGCGCCGCCATTGTCGCTGGATTTTTTAAGGTGGCTTGCTTGTTATCCTTGATTAGCGAAGAAACGCCGTTATAGTTATGATTTTTGATTGATGATTGAAGGAATGATTGAAGGAGAATGCACGGTTTTGATTGAGCATTTCTGGAATACCTGATCAACAATTTACGAACGCAAATCAGTGTTTCTTGTGCAAGGCTCTTTTTGTAGATAAATGTATGTACAAGGTTGAGCTCCAAAAGTCGTCGCATATTCTGAACACGTAAATTTTACGGTACCTACTATAAAATGGTGCAGCAGCGCTTTCTGTATGGTAAACATACATGATCCCCTCCAGAAAAATTTGAACTCACCGCTCCAGAAAATTTTTCAACCCCTCCCAAATTCGAGATTGTTCGTAAGTTTCAAAATTTTCTTAGAAAATTCGTAGAAATTCAAAAATTTCCACAAAATTCGTAGAAAAGGTACTTTTTAAAGCGTTTTTAGCTATTTATTTGCTCTAAAGTGTTAAATTTTAGGTGCTTCATGCCATATTACGCATGTTTTAACTATATTTTGTTCAATTTATTCGACTTTTTTGAATTTTTTTCGAAAATTTTCTTTGTTTTATGCTTTATAAAGACAGAGCATCGTCAGAAACGCCGAAAAACGATGTTTTGGACGCATATCCAGCATTTTTGGAACCAAAAAAAGCACATTAATGAGGACATGATCTCCAAATCCCTTTTTTATTTTAGAATTTTTAAAATTTTTTTAAAAATAGTTTTATAGTTTATAATTTGATTTATAATTTATAATTTAATTTTATAATTTATTAATTTTATTATTTGTGAATTTTTATTTTCGAGACACTTTTTTATTTACAATCATATATGGGCAGCGGCCAAATTCTGGGGGTCAGATAAGGCAAAATCGCCATAAATAGCACCAAAAATTTTATTCTGAGGTCTATCGATTTGGGGTCCGCCGGATTTTGGGGGTCTAGCCAGACCCCTCAGACGTCCACGTAATGCATGTGAAGGCTCGAAATTTCAGGTAGGGGTCCCCGACTATTTTTAGGGATAACTTCCAATTTTTGGTCAAAAACGGCCAAAAAACAAGTAAAAACGGCCAACAAATTTAGTCTTTTACTGAAAATATGGGGCTCAGAAATTTTTCAGGGGATGGAGAATGGAGGGACAACCAACTTTCGGTGGGTGATCTCCCGCCCCACGCTTATCTGTGGTTGCAATGCAATGCAATTTCTCCTAAGGCTTTGGATATCCTGCAGCCGACTAATTTACGAGCGAGGGCTATTTTGCCCCTCGTTCGTAATAGCATCGGGCCAAACGGCTTTTCGTGCGACGAATTGCTGGTGACCAAAAGTGGTCGCCGGGTTCGCATTACTAACACGGATTCAGAGGGTAGAATGGTGATGGCAGATCCGCTTTATGAGCTGGCCCAATTGGCTCAAAACTACCGAGACCCTCATCTTTTCACTGTAGCTACTTTGACCGGTCATGCTTTTGTCACCGTTGGAAAGGGCTATTCAGTAAATTAATATTACTTTCTTTTGTTATTAATTTATCGAATCTTCGACAGACAAGCACAGCATGGGAATTTTGAGGGTCGAAGGTTAAAAGGTATTTCTTCAAACATGACTTTTTAGCTCAAAAACGGTGGAAAAGTGTCAAAAAAATCATTTTTGGCGTTTCTGACGACACTCTGTCGTTTTAAATGGTAAAAACAAAAGATTCAGGAGAATATCGCAAAAATTCAAATACATAATCTGCGCAGAATATATTTAAAAAATGAGTAAATGGAGCGAAGCGCCGGAAATTTCCTACTTTTGAGCAATCAGATATTTAGCCAAAAACGCGTAAAACAACACCTTTTCTATGAATCGTTTAGAAAAACGCGAATTCGGGGAGGTGTGAAAATCTTTCTGAGAAGTGGGAATAAAAATTCTTTCTCGAATTCCTGCCCAAGATCATTCATGATCTTTGCCTAATTACATGCTATTGCTAGTTGTATTTTCCTTTTTCTAAGACGTCGTTTGTCTAGCGTACAAAGGGGCCGGAATCTGTATATTTTTTTGTTCAAAAACGCGTTTTACGTGCTTAAGTTGCATAACCGTAGTGGGGTGAAAGGCTAATTACTCCTACGCCTACTCCAGGGTTTAAAACCTGAGTGTCAGGCGATTTTGAGCTATCGGACACTTTCCGCCTATTTTTTAGACAAAAGCAGCAATTGTCAAAATTTTATAAAATGCGAAGTTGAAATGATATGAAAAGTCAAAATTTTTTGTGAATCCTTATATTTTTTACCGGAAAAACGAAACTAGTCGAAATGGGCTGAAAATAAAAAGTACAAGAAAATGCAGTCTCACCGCATTACAGCATGTCGTGTTGTTTTTGCACGGGACGAAGACTTTTAGACTCGTAGTTCGTACGAAGATTTTTGGGACCGTCAATGTGCAAAGATTTTTTTGGGGCAAAATTATAGTTTTTTAATGCTATTTGGAATATTTTTTAGCAGAATTTTAAAAATGGTCGTGCTTTTTATTATAATTACAGTCTATTTAGCTCTAAGCGCGGGCATTTTAACAATCGGAATTCAATCTTTCCAGAATTCAGCTAAGGGGGAAGGACCCAAGATACATTGGTCTATATCTCGGAAAATTCGCCGGGATGGCTTGCAAAACCGCATTTTTCGACGTTTTTTTGGCATGCTCTATGCATTAATATCATTAACTTTTTTGACAAAAAATTTTTCTCCCCAAAAGCTATATAAAAGTCTTTTTTGGTCGCGCTTGAAACGAAATGGTGAAAATACTTCACATCCGGCGCGAAGCGCCGAAACTTCGAAGATTTTATGACAAAGTCCTTCGATTTTTCCATCCTTCCGTGCATTATCTCACCTTTCAAAATTTTTTTCCAGCCAAGGGGTGGACGCGTCCTCACCGCCCCCTTAAATACGGCCCTGATTTCAAGCATCTTTTACACCCTCAAACATCTTTCTCTACTGTCTTACAAAGGTTTTTTTGCAGAAAATAAGAAGCATTTGACACAGTGTTTCTTTAAGAGGTCCGTTTGTTCATGTACAAAGATGGTCCGTAAAAGTCTTTGTGCAATTTGTACATGCAAATTTTTTACTATAATATGGTACTGTAGCAATTTTAGTGTGGTAAGACAGGGTTTTTCGACCTTTGGTAGTGTATTTTAGCTAATTTCTGGGTTTCTGTCGCCAAAAATTACTAAACATTGTCTCAAAACGGCGCGAAGCGTCGGAAAATGCAACATTTATCCATTCTAAAATGCAAATTCTGCTATTTTAAAGATATATAGGACAAACAATTACTCGTCGGAAATTTTTTGGGAATTTCACACCTTTTCACAGTTTTTGTCTTCCCAAAAATCCTTGTACATGCACAAAGACAGTCCTGAAAAGTCTTTGTGCATCGGGAAAAATCTTTGCCGAATACCAAAAAACCGCGATTTGACAACTTTGCACTGTTTCCTGCCGTTTGACGATAAATTTGACTTCTTCATCTTTATGTTGCAAATTCATAAGCGAATTGGTATTTATTACTAGATTCAGTGAGCATATTACAATCACTGTCTCATTTCTAATTGTGCAATATAAGTTATTTCAGCTTTCCGAGTCGGGTTTTTATGTGTAAATTTAACCGAAAACTATAAAAATTTCGGCTAACTAATATTATCAACTGAGTTCAGGACAATATAACACTTTTGTGAACAGCGTGCGCTTCGCAGATCATAGACTGGTAGTATGTGAAAATGTGTATGTTTAATAGTATACTAGCAAAGAAAAATGCTCCGATGGAACAAAAAAGCTTAAAGGATGTAAAAACAGGGGCCATAGGATTGTGCTAAACAGTTAGACTTCCTCTGAACAACGCAAAAATCGAAGTATATTCTGCGGCCTGTGAAAAATGAGGGTGTAGTCACAAAACGTTCTCAAGTGTTTCGCAAAAAAGAGCATTGAAGACACTTCCATGACTATTAAATAATCAATGTATTATTTTATTTAATGAAATCTTGACCTTCCACAATGCTCTAACGTAAAAGATAATAGTGTAAACTTTACACCTACATGGCAAACTCAATAGTTTGCATGAAAAACCACAAAAAATTTCTTTAATTTTTTCCAAAATAAAGTAATCAAAATACTCGCCATCGTAATCGAAATTACTACGGAAAATCTACAGAAACGCGCATAGGCTGCAAAATGTACTTCGATTTTTGCGTTGTTTAGGGAAGTCTAACTGTTTAGCACATTCCTATGGCTTTTGCGCATATAGGGAAATTTTTCCTAGTCCCTTCCTATTACATCCTTAACAATCAAGAAATTCAAGTATGTTTACCTTTTTGTTCCATCGGAGCATTTTTCTTCGCTAGTTCCTTTCTTTTATTTATTATTTTAAGCCATATATCCATAGGTGGGCAACGCTGAAATTCTGGGGTGCAAGTAGCTGAAGAAATTTCTTTTTTCGTCTCGACCCTTTACACTAAAATGATCACAGATCAAGAAATATTGCATTAAAAGAGAAAAAATTTTGCCTTTTGAGATATTGTAGCCCTCTACATTATTAAACTAATTGGACTGCACAGAAACCAAAATTGAGTTAGATAAGCTTCAGGACACGCCAAGAGTAAAAAACTCGTATACTTTACACTTTTGTGCAACAACCATTGAGTGTAAAGAAATTTTAACGTCACATTCGTAATCTACAAGTCGGGGGCAATATTTTTAAAAATGAAATTGGCCCTCCGCAAATTGTTTGATACTCAATGCTCTGGGCGGAAAAGTGCTTCTCAGTGTAAACTTTACACTTGTGCTAATAATGCAATATTGGGTGTATTACTGTATAGTAACAAAATAAACTAGGATCTGTAACGCTAAGGTCGGGGCACATAGTTGAAGAAATTTCGTTTTTTGTCTCGAACCCTTTACACTAAAACGATCACAGATCGAGAAACATTGCGTTAAAAGAGAATAAAAAAATTGGTCCTTGAGATATTGTAACCCTCTACATTATAAAACCAATCGGACTGCACAGAAACCAAAATTGAGTTAGAAAAGCCGAAAACACGCAAAGAGTAAAAACCCCGTATACTTTACGTTTTCGTGCAACAATTGTTGAGTGTAAAGAAGTTTTAAGATCAGATTCGAATCTAAAGCTCGAGGACAACATTTAAAAAAATTGGCCCTCCGCAAATTATTTGATTTTTCGGTTTACATTTTACACACTCATTGCTAAGTCGGTATTGAGTGTAAACAATAAATAAAAGGTACATCGAGTTTTTTTAAAATTATCTATCGTTTAAAAAAGCCGCACCTCCCAAGTGTGTGCCGTTGTTGCTTTGAGGGGAGGGACACAAAATTCGCACTCACTGTGATAAACATATAAGAAAGAAGGTGGCCAAGTATATTATATATAGGTAGCGCTATCGCGCTACCTATGACATATCATATGTACCAAAAATTTTTAGCTGGTACAAAGGATTCCGGAAATATTCTTACAAAGAGGATCGCTCGTACAAAAAACAGTGCTGTGGGTTGTTGTTTGACTTGCAAAAAAGGCCCGGATTCTAAACTAACCGTTCTCAAATTTTGGAAGTTTACCCCTCAACTTTAGACCTAGTAAAACTATGATTTTGAGACCTAGTCAATGTTTTTGAGAATGCTAATTGAACTTCTGATGGTATAATTTAGAATTTAATGGATTCTTTACAAAGAACGTGAAAATGTGGATGCTTACAAGAGATAAATGATGCCTTAACAGTAAACTGACCTGTTTTAAGTGAACATTTGGATAGTTGAGTCAAGCAATCTCTGAAAATTTTTTTCGTGTCGAAATATCTTTATCGAATAAAACGACCCTTCATACTTTTTAATTATACACGTTTTCCAAAAAAAACTAGCATTGATTGAAAAGCTTGATTTCCTCCATGTTATGTAATTATTTTCTCTAAATTTGTTATATTTCTATCATTAGGTAAGCACTACGTACGAGATTATGTGCTTATGCAGCGTTAGTGCAGATGAAGGCAATTTGAAAAATATTGATGCGCTTCCATGCACTATTTCGGGGAGGAGTTTCGACCTCCCAGAAAACTGTTCATTCCCCTAAATATTTTTAACTCTCCCCAGACGGAATTCGCGATTTTTCAAAAGTTTCGAAAATTTCCTGAAAAATTCGCAAAAAGCTGCTTTTTAAAGCGTTCTTAGCTATCTATTTGCTCAAAAGTCTAAAATTTCTGGCGCTTCGCGCCATATACTCATGTTCTAAGTATATTCTAATCAATTTATTTGACTTTTTCTATTTTTTTGTGTTTTTAGGCTCTAGAAAGATAGAGCATCGTCAGAAACGCCGAAAAACGATGTTTTTGACGTTTACCCACTATTTTAAGCCCAAAAAAGGCACTTAAAATTTCACCCCCTCCCTCCAGAATTTCCGTCTTGTGCATGTCTGTGCGCTTTTCTCAAGTAGGATATAATCGTACTAATTTGAACTTCACCATAGTAATCCATCCGTTCTTACGACTTTCTTGCATTGTATAAAAATGAACTTAAATTGTAGGTAACACTTTTATCCTCTTATTCTAGTAAAGTCATATGATTTGTATTTTTAACCCCATTATTAAGTAATTATTGTTCCGTCATCATTATGTTATTTTCTCTATTTAAGCTTTGGATCGATAGTTTTTGTCCAGTAATTTTAGATTCTTCGTTATGAACGATTGGTCTGCTAGGCAGGCAACAAGTTTAAATTTTTGGTAAAAATTTAAACTGAAGGAATTCTTTATGGTTTTGATTCGCTGTTGAATTTCAGGATTCTAAATCAAAAACCAAATCTTTTCTTTGGTGTATAGTAGGGATGGACCGGGTCCACGGACCCGGACCCGGACCCGGCACTACCCGATGATTTTCTTGGACCCGGACCGACCCGAATTTTTTGAGATTGAAGACCCGGACCCGGACCCGAAATTTTTAAAATTGAAGACCCGGCCGGACCCGATCTTTCTAATTATTTCGGATCCGAGTCAAATAGAATTTGACTTAGCAACAGTCTTTTGCCAATAATGAAAAACAATTGCCATATCAAAAATTTTATTTGCCACTTCGAATAACACTCACATCAACATTCTGAGTTATACTTTTCGTTTTAAATTTCTTTGAAATTGTACTTAATGAAAAGCAATTTCTCTGCCGTCTTTCCATGCAAACGACGTCTGTTCGGCTGGTATATAAGTCCGGCTCTGCTAAACAGCTGTTCCGAAGGAACACTTGTTGCTGGCGATGAGAGAAACTTGCGTACAGCAGTCGCCAGTGTGGGAAAATCGTTGATATGATCTTTCCACCATTTGAGCGGCAAAGTGTCCGGGGATTCCTTCTTCAGCTTGGAATAATTATCGATTTCCTTAAAAAATTAACCGGAAGGAGATAAGGTTGAATTTCTAGAAGGCGTTGGTTTTTCCAGCAGTTTGCTAGCAAAGCACCTACTATTTTCGAACATGGAAGCCTGTTCATCTTACGTACTCTTAAAAATGGTAATTTAATGGACATCTACATATATTAAAACGCAGAAAAATTAGACATGTCAGGTTAGGACAATAAATACTAGACACCTTATTAATGAAATTTGAAATGATTTGCTTGTTAGTCATGCTGTAGATATTTTTCCATTTTTCTTGCTTGATTTGCTATATGTTATTTTCAAAATTCTTTCATTGGAACTATTTCTTAAAAGCGTAAGGATGACGTGCAGTGGTACCTATCCTACCGATACAAAAGCATAACCTGATCCTGTCCTCATACGGCTGTACCACTAGTGCTTTCAGGATTATTGCACGAACGAAATGGCTCCTTAAACAAAACAATGCAGTGTAATTGTCAAGCATTGAAGTAACTGCTTGCCGTAATGACATTGGATAAAAAATGGCACACAGCCAATCACAAGTTTTCGTGAGTTAAAAGATTTACTCCTATTTCAATAACATCAAGCGAATCGTACAACAGTAAATAAAGCACTTTGAATGCACACAACCAATAAAAAATTATACAAATCGCACACTACGTTCTTTTGCTTTAACTCTTCTGTAGTTGTCCCTCGTCTTATCCGCGCATTTTGCTCACGTAGTCTATCAGCTACAACTTGATCTAAATTATGTGTTTATTTAAATTGCCGGAAATTTTGTGTCAGTGCATTGTGGTTTTGGAAATGTGCACTTCTACAAGATGTGTTGGACCCGGACCCGGTCGGGTGTAGCACTGTGTGGACCCGGACCCGGACCCGAAAATTGAAAAGCTGCAGACCCGGACCCGGACCCGAAGTTTTAAAATGTTGAGACCCGGACCCGAAAAATCCAAAATTTTGGACCCGGTCCATCCCTAGTGTATAGTCGAAATTTAAGTTTTTTTAAAATTATTTAATCATAAGTTATGAGATCGGTTGGTATGTATACTTGTCAGAAACGGCTTCAAAATTTCTGTTATTAACATTGGATATTAATAATCTGATTGCTTTAATTTTTTAGTGAAATTTCGCTGCCGACGCTATGCGCCTGTTGTGTAACGTTCAGAATTTTTTTCGTGATGCTTGATAGAGTCATAAATTTTTTGCCAAAAAAAGAAAACCACTCGAAAGGAGATAAAAATTAATATTTTTTTTCTGAAATTTTAGGAGGGAGCTTATATGAAGTCATTCAAAATTTTGGGTTGGTGGAAAGGTACATAGTCAGCCAATTGGGAGGATAATTGGCCTTCTATTTTTGACCGAAAATTTGAAAAAACTGCCGAAAATATAATTCAATTTTTCAGATATCGATTGATAATGGTCCTGCTAGAGCGGCCAATTTTTCCAGGGATCTTGTTTTATCATCCGAAGCAGTTGGCGAAATAATTGAAAGTTCAACTCTTAGACGAGAGGTTATCAAATCTAACATGTGTTCCTTCGGGCGATATTCATTCTCATTTTGGATAATTATATTACTTTAATTTGATAAAACCATTCGAAATTGCAATCGTTTTTTTAAGTAAAATTTTTGGATTGAAAACTCAAACTTTCTTCGAGTTTTTTATTTTCTGGCGAGTTTTAGTTATAGATTTCAATTTGTGATTAAATACCACGCAATTTCTTCAAATTCCAACCTTATATATGCTCTTTTTTGGTTATTGTTAAGACGTAAGTTGTTTCCTATCTGACCACGAGTGAATTTTATCAATTTTTAATCAAAAAACTAGATGGCAGATCACAAAACGCCTTTTTGAATGTAGAGAAGGCATCCTTGTTTTGCCGGAGGTTCACATTTTTTAAATTTCGGAAATTTTTTCACCTTTCCATGCTATTCAGTTAGGCATGATGTTCAATATATAAATATAAAATATATATATATTTTTTTTTGATAAGCTAAAAATATGCATATAATTTTAGAGAGAATGCACGAATATAGCAGCTAGCAGCTCGAAGTTTTGTGGCTTTTTAGTTGCAGACTTAGGCTTTTGCTTCTTCAACTAAAAATGCCCGATTTCTGATCTTAAATGATAGGAAATTAGCTTCGTTTTTTCAAATCGTAATATAGCATAGTTTAAGATTAAAAATTACATCGGATATGCGTTAGCATTAAAATATTTCATATAATGCAATATATGGGTGGCTTCTGGTAATTAAGTAAAGGTAGCCAAAAAAATGATGCATAAATTGAAATAAGTTTTATTATAAATTTACACTCTTATGTAATTTCATTTTATTGACCATGCTTATATTTCTATTTCTCTTAAGTCAGAAATTTCAAAACTTGAAAGTTTGCCAACTTTTTTCGCATAATAAACCCTTTATAATAATCACTTTCGCACTAATAATCGAAATGATCAGTGAATACGGCAAACGGTTAGTTAGGTTAGCTCCAAATATTTCGAATCTCAGGATTATGAATACCATAAATACTCGGACATGGAGTACGAGGATCTAAAGCAGTCCAACATCGGACCCAGTTCGCAGACTGCGAGGGGTCACATGCTACCGGTTGCTTTTATGATAATGGCCTCAGGACTTGACAAGGTTAGACCATCGACACGGCCAAACATGCACAGCATTTAAAAAGTGTTCTATATGGTAGGCACTAGGGATGTGCCGGTTAACCGGAACCGGAACCGGCTAGGGATGTGCCGGTTAACCGGAACCGGAACCGGCTGGAACCGACCATTTCTTTTGGAACCGGAACCGAGAACCGATTTTTTGATATTCTAAGAACCGGAACCGGAACCGATTTTTTGATTTTCTAAGAACCGGAACCGGAACCGATCTTTTTAGGAGTCGGTTATCGGTTTTTTAAAATTAGAGTTAAAAATCGAACTTCATAAAATTTAGTGAAGACATGAAGCAGCAATTCAACCTATTATTACCCAAAAGTTTACAGACTAAAACTTAGTATTGTTCCGGGTAAATTATATTTTAAAAATAACAGTCGTTCTGCTTTTTCGCCATGTAGCCTGTTTCTGAGAGGGTCGTAAATGATTCCAGTGCAACTGAACAGCTGTTCCGATGGAACGCTTGTAGCTGGCGCTGCAAGCAGGGGCGAATCTAAGGGGGCGGGGGGGCCGCCCCCATTTGCCAAAAATATTTGGCGAGATAAAGAATAGATATACAATTTGCAATTATTTTTTGGCCCTCAGTGACCATAATTTCTCAAATTTTTTCGGCGCTACGCGCCGGATGATACCTATTAATGACATTTATTTACTTTCTTGTCCACCTGGAAGCCATTTTCTGTTCATGTAGGTTTCAAAACAATTTTAGCAGCAGAAACAGCTATTTTTGCATAGTTTTCTTCTATATTCAATTAAAAATTTCGATGTTTCGCATCAAATGCTATAAATACAGTAAATCAAGCTGTAAATCATGCTTCTTGACGTCTATCCGTCTTAATCTCACAAAATTTCCGGCGCTTCGAGCCACGGTTTTTTGTATTCAGCAAATATTTTTCCCGATGTGCAAAGACTTTTCGGGACCGTCTTTTGTACATGTACGAAGATTTTTGGAGAGACAAAAATTACTAAAAAGGTCTAAAATTCGCAGAAATTTACGGCGCTTCGCGTCGAAATGACTGATTGTGTGCTCTATTTATCTTTATAATGGCAGAAACTGCATTTCGAACGGAAAAATGTCAAATTTTTAGGCGCTTCGCGCCGTTTTAAGACGATTCTTAATTATTTTTGCCCTTAGAGACCCATAAATTAGCTGAAATACACTACCAAAAGTCGAACAACTCTGTTTTTACCTTACTAAAATCGCTACTGTATCATATTATAGTACCCAAAAATTTGTGTGTACACAATGTACAAAGACTTTTGGGGATCATCTTTGTACATGTCAAACGGACCTTGTACAAAAAAAACTGCTTCGCGCCAGAATTCTGATAAAGTCAAAGAATTTTAGGGATTTTTAGCACAAAATTGTCGAAAATTTTAAAATTTTAAGAAAAAATATTGCGTCAAAAGTGATTTAATGTAAAAGTATACATTGTAAAACGCCAGAAAAAACGCTGTTTCGCGCGTTAAGGGCAAATTTTTGGACCTATTTTCGACTGTTTTTGGAAAATTTGGGATACTGCCCCCTTAGGAAAATCCTAGATCCGCCACTGGCTGCAAGATACTGCTTAGCTATAAACGCGAGAATCGGCAAATTCTTTGACTTCTCTTTACACCATTGCAGCAGATCTTCGTCATGAATTAAGCATTTCGATTTCGTATAAGCCTCCAATTAAGAAACACATAGATAATATTCAGTGATTTATATGTAAATTGTCAACTAGACATAAAACTTATTTGAACGTGCAGTTGCCAGATAGAAACGACTTCCTGAATAATTTATCTTTCGATTACATCATCACATGTTCCGGTGAAGTCAAGCTATCAAGAGCGTACATACTTTAACACAGGAACCGAGAACCGGAACCGGAACCGACGGTTATCTAGTTGAAGAACCGGAACCGGAACCGACGGTTCCAACTTACGCAAGAACCGGAACCGGAACCGGAACCGATATTCTTGTTTTTCAAGAACCGGAACCGGAACCGGAACCGATTTTTTTGAAAAACCTGGAACCGGAACATCCCTAGTAGGCACGTAGCTTGGCCGTCCTATTTTGGGGACACCAACACCAATTTTTGGGGGGACTAAGCCCAAAAAGGCCCAAAACTGCACAAAATAACGTTTAAAAAGTCCGATTTCTCTGAATTGGGGGGTCCGAGCCCCCCCTCCTATCCCTCCAGAGATACGTGTCGGTTATATGGGGTTCAATCAAAAAGATTTCTAGCGTGCTTTATTTGGGCTCAAAAACGGTACAGACACGCATCGAGTTTGACGTTTCTGACGATTTTATATTTTTTAGAACGTAAAAACATAAAAGATCACAAGATCAGGAAAAAATCGAATAAATTGAAGAAGATATGTTTAGTCGGAAAATGAGTATATAGCACCCGGAAATTCGACACTTTTGAGCAAACAGATAGCTAAGAACGTTTAAAACGGCACATTGTGCCGATTTTATTTAAATTGCGAATTCTGGGGGTGAAAATATTTCTAGGGGGTGAAAGCCCCTCAAATCCCAATATCATGTTTGGGCCTAACACCAAAAAAAACTAAAGTGAACCTTTTAAAAATCAAAAAATATCTCTTATTGCCAATTTTAAAAAACTTCAGGAAGATATTTCGTAGACCAAGATGCGATTATAGAAATCCCATGTTTTTTCGAGCGAGCTAGGCGGAAGCTGGTTTTTGATGGGGGATTTTATTAGGCGGAAGCTGATTTTTGATGGGAGATTTTTATCTTTTTTCACGAATAATTGTCGCTTGAGATTCATCGGCTTTGTTTCGCTTATTTAGTTTTTACTAATAATTGTTTCCGCTCTGAAATCGAATATAATTCTTTTTTAACGTGAATGTCATGCAAAATTTATTTATATAATCAAAGCTCATCTATTTCAAAAATGAATTAAATTTAATACATACAGGGTGTCCCAACCTAAGTATCCCCACTGTTTTTTCATAAAACTCCGCTAATTCTTAATATTTTTTGATGATTTTTTGGACATGGTTGTAAAATCCGATAGAAAAGTGGATGACATGATTTGGTTGCGTTTGCTTGTTCATGGTATAAGCTACAGGAATTTGTGTAAACCGTAGTTTTTACAGGCGGTCCCACCTGAGTATCCGAACTGTTATCTCGCATTAGCTCATTTAATTCTTAATATTTTTAAAAAACTTTTTCGAGCGAATGTCTAACAGGCCATCGACTGACAAAGTTTGGCATCAGTTGGTAATATATGTACTATTCAAAATGTAACATTTTTACTGAACTCACTTTCGCGGCTATGCAAAATTGCCGTAATGACTTTTGACAGCAATTTCTCATGAACTTGTGTAAGCCCATTCAACAGTTTTTTTATTGATTCACAAGCATTCAGATACTCAAAATGCATTATATTTTATTGCTTGAGTGCCTTGAATCGTGAGCTATGCATCGATCGCAAAATACGTTAATTTTAAAAGGAAAGACTATCACAAATCTAAGGTTTACACTAAGTTCTGCAGTTTATACAATGAATGAGCAAAACCGATCAAAACTTGTCAGTTATTTTCCTATCCGACCTTCTAACCGTATCCAAAAAAATCAATATAAAATGATTTTACTCCCCTTGTCTAACTTTTAGGAAAAGATTTGCGTCTTTAAGGCCATATTAGGTTCTTTCCTGCCTTTTTTATCAAAAACAAATGGTCATTTATTGTTACATACAGGGTGTCCCACCTAATATGGCCTTAAACGGACTTTTATTGTTCAGACTATTTTCCACACCACTATCTGTAGCTCCATACAGCTAAATCTTAAAGATCTTTGATTTCAAGTTACTATTTCCGGACTGACCCCCAGACCAGTCTTGCGATGCTCCTATTACATAGTAACATGCATACATGTAACCACACATGGGTTTGGGGGGTCTGGGGATCGGGATTTCAAGATTCTGAAAGACCCCCAAAAATTGATTGATCCTCCCTATAAGTTAATTTTTTTGTACTTTTCTGGCAATTAGGCTCCATCGGACCCCCCAGAATTTTGTTGCTTTCCGTGTAAGCATGTAACCTTACCTAAGCAATAGCCAAAACATTAGCTCGTCCAAGTATGAAAATTTAGATTGGGCTAAAATGGGTAAGAAATATTATTTTTATTTTCGATTATTTTCTTTAATTTTTAAAAACCGCATCGTCTTAATGAAGCCTCCAGCCCTTTCAGCTTCTGTCCGTTCCATGGATAATTAAGATGAACCAGTTTCACAGGTGTGCATGTAACAGTCAAAATTTTGAATGAGGATGGAACTAGACCATATGGCCTTAAAGACGCAAATCTTTTCCTAAAAGTTAGACAAGGGGAGTAAAATGAATGTTTTGGGGTATGAGGGACGCCGGCTTTTGGGTGAGGAAATCACCCATCCCCCTCTCTCGCTATGTTGGGTAGGCTCCTTCAATATGCTTTATCGTACTTTTCTTGTTAAGCACGGTTCGAATAGCAAGTCACCTTTGAAATACACTCATCTGGATATCGCTGCGGCTGAACCGAGCTATCCTCAGGTTCCATGGGCTAATCCGTTGACTTCTCTCATCAATCATTTGATTCGTCCTTCACCTTATGAAGAAATATAGATTTATAAGATTCTTCATCACATTAATAATGTATTTCCTTTTTTGCAATAAATAGCTTTATCTTAGCGTGCCGTCTTGATGTTAATACGCATAAGTTATAGTTGTGGAAGTTTATGTATTTTTTGCTCGAGAATAGGATAAGTACATACTGCTCCTTCTTTCGAATGTGAGAAATCATGCATGCTCACATAGCTTATGATTTGAGAAACTTGAGTATAGAATGAAAATTGAATCTAGTACCTACAAATATTTCAATGATAAATTTGTTGCTATCTGGTCGTCTAAGTTGAAATGTAGGATGAATATAAATCGGAAATGATTGGTTTAGTCATATACACAAATGGGCGTGGGGTTTGGACCATACATGGGCTTGGGGAGTTAGACCTCCGGAACCCGGTGGCCGGTAGACCCCCTAAAAATCGGCAGACCCCCAGAATCGAATATTTGACATCTATTTGGGGATTTGCCAGTTTTACACCAGCCTGACCCCCCAGAATTTGATCGCTGCCCATCTATGTTATGGAAGGATCTCACCCCCAATAATTTGAAACCTCTTAAAAATCGATTTATCCTGCAGTAATGCTATATTTTTGGCGATTTTGCCCCATCTGACCCCTCAGAATTTCGCTGCTACCTCTATGATTATGTAGCTTAATTTTAGAACAAGGAGTCTCCATAGAGTCTTTCGGCACTTTGACATTCCGGATTTGTGTACCGCTAGCTCGATATTTTCGAGAAGCTATTTTCTTTGTTTTTTCCTCATGTTTTTTAACAAGGCATTTTTCGATTTTCAATCAAAGATTTGGCTTCGAATTTCGTAAAAACTTGGTTTCGATATGTGATGATACATCAAAAATTAATTTTTTAATCAGCTGATCAGTTTAGCTTCGTTATTTAGGTAATTTATCCATCAGTAAAAACATTGGTTACGGTGATATCTTTTAATACGTATGTATCAGGTGAATATAAGCTGCTGAAGAATGGCGTATTCTTGTTATGAAGAGATCGGTGGGAATTGTAATGTTCTTTCGAACGACAACTTATTTATGTACAAGTTAAATACAATTCTGCTTTAAAAAATTTATTTTGCGACTATTGAAAAGTCGGTTTGTTGAATGCATGGAATATAAGCTAATTCGTATCTAAATGTCTATGAATTGAGGTATACATGCAGGCCTATTATTTAAGATTCGGCTAAGGGGGCGGGCCTAACATAAATTGGTCTAAATCTTGGACTATTTGTTGGGATAGCTCGCAAAAACCGCATTTTTTGGACTGCTCTTTCCATTAAGATAATAAAATTCAAATCTTTTGAAAATTTTTTTCTTGCTCAAAAGGCTATAAAAAAGTCATTTTTGGGTCGCGCTTGGCCAAAATCGTGGAAAATACTTCATGTTTGGTGCGATGCGCCAAAAATTTGAAGATTTTGCAGCAACGACATGTGATTCTTGAGCATTATCTTACTTTGCAAGAATTTTTTCCGGCTTGAGGGAGGCGACCACCCCCCCCCTTAAATACGGCCCTGCACACATGTAGGTAAAAATTGCTTCTGGCACTGATGAACATTCTAAAAATGACTAACCTATTTTGCTTATGTATATATCGTGTACGGTCTTATTTTAGGCTTAAAGTCGATTATAGTCTTGCATGGTCTTCGAAAGCAGCTCTCGCTTTTGAAAGAGCATGCAAATATCTGATTTCAGTCCTTTATTGTGTTTTCAAGAAGGTGACAGTAATGAAGAAGAATGATTTCTACAAAAAGATGATTGAGATCGGTAAGATTTCATATAAAGGTTTTGACACTAAATAGCAAATTAGATCTTATTATGCGTAAATTAAACTTGGGTTTGTAAATAGATAGTTATTGTTAAATCTACCATTTTTGTTGATCAAACTTCTATTTTACTTACCTGGCTATGTATCTTACAAAAGCCTTCAAACATTCTCTCATTTCAATACCTATTGAGTAGAACTATTAAATAATTAGGTAGGTAGAGCCTGTTTTGAATGTTTTGCAGAGGTTTTCTGCAGAGGCGTAGCCAGGATTTTGAGTTCTGGGGGGCATAAACAAAAATTCTTAAAACTAATTTTGCATTGAATGCCAGTAACGTTATCAGTGTTTTTTTTGTACAAGGTCCGTTTGTATATACATGTACAAAGATGGTCCCCAAAAGTCTTTGTACATTTTTGTACATGCAAATTTTTGTGTACTGTACTATAGTACAGTAGCGATTTTAGTGTTGTAAAACAGGGTTTTCGATCTTTTGGTACTGTATTTTAGCTCATTTCTGGGTTTCTGACGCCAAAAATTACTAAGAATTGTTCTCAAATACGGCGCGAAGCGCCGAAAAATTTGACGTTTTTCCATTCTGAATGCAAATTCTCCCATTTTAAAGATATATAGGTCAAACAATTACTCATTTCGGCGCGCGAAGCGTCAAAATTTTTCTTGGAATCTTACATCTTTTTACAGTTTTTGTCTTCCCAAAAATCTTTGTACACTTTGTACGCATAAATTTTTGGGTACTATAATATGGTACAGTAGCGATTTTAGTGTGGTAAAAACAGAGTTGTTCGACTTTTGGTAGTGTATTTTAGCTAATTTCTGGGTCTCTAAGGGCAAAAAACGCTAAGAATCGTCTTAAAACGGCGCGAAACGCCGAAAAATTCGACATTTACCCTTTTGGAATGCAATTTTTGTCATCATAAAGATGTATGGAACACACAATTAATCATTTCGGCGCGAAGCGCCGAAAATTTCTGCGAATTTCAGCCCTTTTTTGCAATTTTTGTCTTCTCAAAATCTTTTTTACATGTACAAAGACGGTCCCGAAAAGTCTTTATACATCGGGAAAAATCTTTGCCGAGTACAAAAAAGCACTGAACGTTATGTATAATAAAACTGAGTTTTTCAACCTTCAGTAGTGTAGCCTAGCTTCTTTTTGGGTTTCTGACGATCAAAAATACAAAAAGTGTAAAGCTGGCGCGAAGGGCCGAAATTTTTTTGAATTACTACCGTTTTCATTCAGAATTTACGGCCTTTCTATTGACAAACAGTTCGGAAATCATGAGTGGCGCAAAGTGCCAAGAAGTTTGGTCATTTTTTACCGTCCTTAACATTTTGTAGCTCTGTTAATCTTTTAGTGGCCAACGTTCCCAATCGGGAACATATTTTTAAAATTTTGTTGCAAAACAACTACTCATCTAATTTAAATAAGACTTGTTTTGGAAGAGAAACAAGATGTTTGCCTATCCTGTGAGAGCAATTTCAAAAACTTTCTTATGAGTATGTGCTATGCTATACTGTCTTAAGTTGGACAAAAATAGCGAAAGTTTGTCATGTTTAGAAATTTACATATTGTCAATTGACATACGAAATTTTTGAGCCAAATGTCATGCAGTCATGTTTGCGGAGGTTTTTTGATCATTTTAGTATGTTATTCATTTTTATTTTGATGTTTACCAAAAAAAATGTTTAAATTTATATTGATGTTCCCGTTTGGGAACGTTGGCCCCTAGGAGTACAAAATATTTAGTTCCTGGAGAGAGAACAAAATCTATGGGGCAGCATATGTAACCTCGGCTATGCTCTTTAGTCACCTCCCATGCATTCCTTCAAGTTTCTAAAGCTCCACAAGCATTCTGGTATGACTCCTATGCACATAAAATATTAAATGCAGGTTTATGGGATTCTTTACTTGATTCTATGTGTTACGATTACACAACAATATAGCTCTTGATTTCTAGCGGTTTTTAAGCAAAAATTCAAGTGTTTCTGTAAATAATTTTAGGTTCGTTTGCAGAAATTACCTGCTCTACCTTACTTTGCTTTATTTTTTTACTATAACTTACAGAGCCATGAATCTTTAGAGGCTTAGAGACACATTTTCTTTGAATTCATGTTCAATATCATGTGTTTTTGATCTGTAGAACTTGCACTGTACTTTATCAAACTTTATGTTACTACTGATTTCTAATATTTATTAATAGCTCAGAAGCATGCTAGCAACATAACTAAACTTTGAGTTTGAGTTTATTGGACTATCGATAACAACTGCAGATAGGTAAATGTCCGAATGAGTAAACATATGATATTATGACTTACTTTTATTCGCTGTAAAATTTTACTTATTGAAAATTGAATGAAATTGCCAAATTGACTATATTACACCCTGACTTCCTTTTATTTCCCGAATCTTGATTCATGGTTTCTAACTATTAGTATACCAAAATACGTCGATGTAGTGTAAATAGCTCTGAGATCACGGGCATTAGTTCAACAGCGTAGAAATGAGAAAACCAATAAATTTTGAAAAATCCAGAAAAACGAAAGTACAGATTATAGCTCAATAATAGTTTTTTCTCATCTTAGCTAGACATTATTTAATGTTATCTAGAAAGCAAGCAAATCTAACAAAAAACAAATATAAAGTAATGGTGTCTATTGAAAGTTTCTTGGTTTTCTGAGGTTTATGGTTCCCATAAGGTTTCAAAAACTCAAAACCAAACCCTTGTAGGCTCTCTATTTGACAATTTGACAGTATAGATTACTTGTGTTATCAATGTTTGTAGCTGGTCGCTTTAATCTTATATGTTTAGCAAAACATAACAGAACATGAAATTTGGCAAAAATGATCCCCAAGAAGCCAACGTTCCCAAATGGGAACATATGAACAACATGATAGAGAGGAGAGCTTTCACTCTGGTTTTTTGCATACAGTCTTACATTTTACAGATTTGAAACATTTTAAAATTGCATTGCTTTAGCACATATGCATCATAGAGCGGACTTTGAAAGGTTAATACTAATAGTCTGACAGCAGAAAATTATCAACTTTGTACAAAACAATTTTGACAGTTCAAGCTTATAACAAGAAAACTGCGAATTACTAACTTTGTGTGAAGATATTTCGAGTGATTCAGCCTTTTAAATGCAATGCTTGAGCTTTACAAAGAGAAAGAACAGTAACTGGCGGCGCTATGCGCCGGAAAATTTTGACGTTTTTTGCACTTTAAACTCAATTTATACGGCTTAAATCATACAAAATTGAAAAATTAATGCCGGTGTCACGCGGTAAAGTGTCCGGCATCGTAAAGTTTCCGGCCGGACACTTTAAGATGCCGTAAAGTGTCCGGGTCCGTCTTAAAGTGTCCGGCCTATGTTTGTGTAGCGTAATGTCATTTAGGAATGCTCTTGCTGGTTAAGATAATGAAACAATTAAGCACAGACGATTTATTGCTGCACTGCATGATTTTTGGAATGATGCAAAATTAGGTACCAAGACAAATTTTTATTTACAGCGAATTGACAAAGTAACTAAGTGAAACGAAATAAAGAGAAGCAGGTGATGTCACGTAAAAATGCTGATATATATAGACACAGGGCCATATTTTCAGGGGCGGTGGCGCCCAGCCCAGCCCCTCGTGGCCGAAAAATTATTGAAAGGTGAAGACAATGTGCAAAAAATTGGAAAATTGCATGTCTGACGTGAAATCCTTAAAAATTCGGCGCTTTGCGGAATATGTGGAGTATTTCCTATAATTCTGGCTCTAGTGCGATTAAAAAACGACACTTTTTGATTGCAAAATTTTAAAAATTCAAATTATTATTACTTGTCTAAGTGAACTTGGAGGATCAGAGCCTCCGATTCGCAACGCACTTTCGATAACGGCCAAATATTTTAAATGAACTCCAGAATATTTATGCATCAGAAGCAACCAAAAAGTCATACGATTTTTGATCATAACAAGCGGTCAAAGGTCACAGCATTGCATTGTGCGTAAACAATAGTCAGTTTATTGTTGAATAAGTACATACATGCATATGCAACTTCGCTACTGTTACGAAAAATAAGAACAACATGACCCGGACACTTTACGGCAAGGCCGGACACTTTACTGCTCATCGTAATGTGTCCGCCGGACACTTTGCCGCATCGTAAAGTGTCCGGCCGGACACTTTACCGCCCGGACACTTAACGACGCTACACCGGCGCGAAACGCCGGGAATTTTTAGAAATTCCTAACCCTTTTACTTGGCTTGTTCTTCCTAAAATCTCGTTGCACATGTACAAGGAGATTTTACGGCTGCGGAGGGTCTGGGGTAGCGCGCTCAAGCGTTCCCAGTGGGGTCCGTTGCAGAGTCCCGGAAAATTTCGTAAAACAAGCATTTTAATGTTGAATAGTAACGTCAAAATTTTCGCGAAATCGGCGAAATCTCGGTCCTGAATCAAGCCTAAAAACACTTAGGCCCGTATGCACAAAGGCCGATAAATTTAATCGGCGATTAAGGCTAATCGTAGATTAATCAATCGGAGATTAACGACCGATTAAAATCCGTATGCACAAATGCCGATTAAAGGCCGATTGACTAATCGCAGATTAAATTTTTAATCGTCGATTAAAGGCCGATTAACAACAATTTTGATTGGAATTTCGGGTACTGGACAAGTCCAGTAGGTAGAAAAACGAGTACCTATTTTTCTGTTTGAATCGGTTATTTTTTTGGCATGCCTGGACAGGATTGATAAAAGCACAAAAGTAAAAACAGGTTGGGTGGAAGCTGTGGTCTTGAAATTTTTTGTCATATTTGATCGCATTAATTAAATTTGCGGAAAATGAACATCAGTAATAAACTTCGCAAAAGAATGTAAAATTTTGACAATGAAAAAATCGAATTTCTCTTCGAATGCGCTTCCGAGAAAGCTGAAATTATCGAAAATGAAAAAACGGATTCAAAGACGGCGACTGCTAAAAGCAAGGCATGGGGTGCTATTGAAGAACTTTTCAAAGCGAATCCTAATGTGGAAGATCGCAGCAAAGCTTTCAAGTAAATTGATTAATTCCCTAGCGCTGTTTTTGTACAACTTGTATTGCGACCAAAATTTATCATCAGCGTAACTTTCTAGCGGATTTGCTCGTCCCAAAAATACCCTCCATGGAATCACGTTTTCCAAATTTTCGTCATAATTTTCGTCCAAATCGTCAAGAAAGTCAAGAACGTCCATAATCAAAGAAAACAGAGACCAACTGGCTCACAAAACGAAAGAAACTCACAATTATCGGCGTTTAAACCTTGGGGAGGGGTAGGATTAAAATCTCCGATTAACCGAATCGCCGATAACCACTAATCGACCTTTGTGCATACCGATAAATTTAATCGGAGATTAAAGTTGTAGTTTGATCTTCGATTAGCGCTAATCGACTTTTGTGCATACGGGCCTTAAAATTGATGAACTCCTACATTGCACAAAACTTATGAGCTGAAATGCGTCTTTCGACCTCTGCTAATTACATAGTGCAACAACGGGTCGTTCGTTGCCAATAAGATATAGAAAAATGTATCAATGAAAATTTTGTTCTCACCGTTTTCAGGCCTATTTGTGGCCTTCTTATTAAGAAGATGAAGTTCAGAAAACAGGAAATGCGCAAAAACATAAGAAAATTTGGCCATTCATTTAATTTAAAATAGGATTATGTGTCCTTGTAGAGAAAGACAAACAAAGCAAAGAATAGACAAACTGGTACACAATCATTTTCGCACTTTTACTGTTATGCTCAACAAGCATGCGCAGTTTCATTCAACGAACAAATAGTGCATTAAATAACTAAAGTGATGTGAAATCTTGGATTATTTTAGCTGATTCAAGCTTTTAAATTCATTGGATCTATATAACAATAAATAATATGACTGAGCGCGAAGCGCCGGAAAATTTAGACGTTTTTGCCTAACTCAGTTTTCTGGACACACATTATTGCAACAGAAAAATCAATAATATTTCTGAAAAATTTCGGGGGGCATGTTCCTCCAACGCCCCCCTGGCTACGCCTATGTTTTCTTAAATCATATGTTTCTTGCTAAACATTTCTTCGTCTCTGAAGTTAATTTTTGCGGGAAAAAACATATAAATGTTCTATAGTTCTTTCCTGTATGATTAGGCACAATTTCTCTTAATTTCGTGCACGTTTATCAAATGAATTGCCAGCGTTTAAAATAAGCCCGAGCTATTCACTTTATCGGTCAAAGAATATAAATAATTAATAATCAGTTTTTTAATTATTAATAGATGTGATCAGAAAGACTTAGGATTTCTCGCGGGATAAAAACAAAAAGTATGTGTCTTAGAGTACTTTTGGGGACCTGTCTTTTGCAAATGAGCCTAGAGCGTTTAATAAGGTAGAAAAGCCATAAGCGGCCTTTGTGACGGGAGATTGATAGTCTTAACGCTAGTTCTTGTGCTTTATCAATGGCTTTTTATAGGCGTCAAATTGAATGTTCGATGCACAACTACAGCGTGTGCTATTATGCTAGTGCAGGAGTTTTTGGACAGAAAAGACGAGGGATTGGACGTATGCCAGCAGGTAATGGTACCTGGTTTGTGTTTAAAGCTGTAAAACAAACGTGCATTAAAAATAGAATAACTTTCGATTGAAATGAGTAGAAAACAAGATTACATAGGAGCACAATTGACTCGAAAAATTCTGAATAAGTCTTAGCCTATTAGATTTTTCCAAATTTTTATAAATAACGCTTATGCATGTGCCATCACTGAAATTAATCGTATCCATTATGATCCTGGGGGCTGATGGTTTTTACCCTCCCAATTTTTGAAAAAATTCGTGGGAAAGATACTTTTTTAAGCGTTTTTACCTATCTATTTGCTCAAACGTGTCAAATTTTCGTCGCTTCGCGCCATATACTCATGTGTTGATTAAATTTTGCTCGATTTTTTCGACTTGCTAGATTTTTTGAAATTTTCTTTATATTTTTATGCTCTAGAAAGATAGCGCATTGTCACAAATGCCGGAAAATTATCGTTTTGACGCGTAACCATCATACATGATCTTGGGAGGAGGGTTTTCACTCCTTCCGGAAAACTTTTCACTATCTTCCCCCAGAAATTTTTTCACCCACCCCAGAATCCGCGATTTTTCGAAACTTCCGAAAAATTATCTAAAAATTTGTAGGAAAGGTGCCTTTTAAGCGTTTTTCGCTATCTATTGGCTCAAAAGTGTCTAATTTTTCGGCGCTTCGCGCTATTTTACTCATGTTTTGACTATATTTTGTTCAATTTTATTGGCTTTTTCATTTTTTCGAAATTTTTCCTAATATTGTTATGCTCTATAAAGGTAAAGCATCGTCAGAAACGCCGAAATACGATTTTTTTAAGCGTGCATACCATACATGCACAGCATGGGAATTCTGGGAAGGGGGTGGAATTATTAAGTGCTTTTTTGGGTCCATAAATGGTAGGTACGCGTCAAAAACATCATTTTCAGCGTTTCTGACGATGTTCTATGTTTATAGAGCGTCAAAATGAAAAATTCCGAAAAAATTAAAAAGTCAAAACAAATTGAACAAAACATAGTCAAAACATGAGTATAATGGCGCGAAGCGTCGAAAATTTGGCTTTTTTGAGCAAATAGATAGCTAACAACGCTTAAAAAAGCACCTTTTCAATAAATTTTTAGATGATTTTTGGAACTTTCAAAAAATCGCTAATTCTGTGTAGGGTGAAAAAATTTTTTGCCCCCCAGTATCATGTATGGTACCTACCATTTTTGGGCCCAAAAAAGGCACTTTGTAATTTCACCCCTCCCCAGAATTTTATTCTGTGTATGTATGATACCCAATATTTTCAGGCCCAGAAATTCTAACCCCAAGAATTCCCATGCTGTGCATATATGGTACCCACCATTTTTGGGCCCAAAAAGGCACTTTAAAATTTCAGCCCTCAGAATTTCCATGCTGTTCACGTCTGATCGTATTCCCAATAATTAATGACTCACGTGTGTAGTCGAATTAGGTTTCATTTCTTGTTTTTATAGTTTATTATATAATTTCGCCTGATATTTCAGTTATTTCGGCTAATCCAAAAGCAACTCAATAAAAAAGGCATTAAGTTGCGGACACGGGCATGTCACTAGTATTATACTTGTTATGTCGTTGCTGCAATGCGTATAATGTGTATCCCTGAATATGCTGAAAATAATTTACATTTGTAATATTTGTAAGCTCATAATTTGTAAACTATCGTATTACATACCAATTTCCTTTCTGTTCAGCTGTAATCATGCCATCTTTTTTAAATGATCTTTGTTTTATTGATAGTATTTCTCGTTAAGACGCTGGCCGCTGCATGCTTCCATATTGCTGGCAAAGTTGAAGAAGATTTAGTAAAAGTCAGGGATATTATCAACATATTTAGGAGGTACCTCCTAACCACACCTGGGCGTGGAGGGTTTGGGAGGTACGCACCCCCCTCGAGAAATCAAAATACCCCCAGAAACCGAAATACCCCCCAGAATGCAATTTCCGAAATTTTTTTGTTTTCTTCGCAATTTTTTGATGCCAACGGATAGTGCTCGGTTAGGAACGTTAAAAAATGGCGGTTCTCCCCCATACCACCAATTTAAGGCCATTTTTTGATCTTTGAAAAATCTTGCACCCCCCTTCCGGAATTTTGGTGCCGCCTACCTATGCTCCTAAACATGGACTTTTTATCCCGTAAATATTTTTCCCAACGTGCGAAGACTTTTCGTTACCGTATTTTTACATATACAGAGATTTTGGGTGAACAAAAATGGTGAACACACAAACAATTCATATGTATATGCCTTCGTAACGGTAAAAATTGAGTTTAAAGGGTGAAAAAATTAAAATTTTCCGTCTCTTCGCGCCTATTACTATGTAATTTATCTCCCTTTGTAAATCTGTAGCATTGACTGTAAAAGTACGAATCAGTCAGAATATTGTAATGCCTTTTAGCGATTCGCACTGTTTTTCTGTTCGAAGCCTTTATACTTGACTTGAACTTATGGTAGATATGTATGTCGAATTTTTTTTTGGTAAAAATTTAACAATTTTCCTTTTTATCAGTCTTCACAAACTTCAAAATTGTGTTTAGGGCGATAAAAATTAATAATTTTTTTGGCGCTCTGTACCACTCGAATTTTCTATATCATTTCCAATTTAAAAAAACCCGGTTCGATTATATGGAACGTCTTGCAATGCCGTATTATAGCACACTAAAATTTTACATGTTCAAAATGTACGAAGACTTTTGGGGGACCGTCTCAATACCATAGGTGCACAAGGTCAGGGTCGGCAGGGGGTGAAATGCCAAAAATCTAAAACAGTAAATTTATTGTTCACGATTTTTTTACTGTTTTAATGATCAAAATGGTCAAAATAGCCTATAAAACGTTTTTTCGTGTTAATAACACATTTTAAAAGCATTTTTAGTCCATTTTGACTGCATTATATCACTTTTAACACTAAAAAATGCAAAAATTTATCAATTTTGGGCGCTTTTTGAGTAAAAAGTACTTAAAAGTACTAATCTGGCGCCGGAAAAATTTTGACATTTCTACTGATCTTGACGTCAAAAATGATGCAGAACAAGACCTGTTTGCTCAAAATCGCCGGACAGTACCGGTCTAGCTGACCCCTCAGGGGGGTAATACCTCCCTCACCCCCCCTATGTGCATGTGTGCTCTGTACACGTACAAACGAACCTTGTGCAGAAAACACTGGTACCAACAAACCTACCTTTATTTATTCATCTTCTCTATTTCCTATCATCAAAACTTTGTTTAAACGTATTTTCGCTGAATATAGATTTTTTGTTATTTTTTATTTATTAAGATGATCATGTCGAATCAAATTAATAAATTTTAATACGAGTTTTATCAACTTCTTCGTGGAGAATGCGTAAAAAATCGCTGAAAATTACTGTTCTTTAGCCTTGAAAAGTGTTATAAAAGGACGGCTCTTAAAATCCTCTTACTATCCTTAAAAATTCTTCTCTATATACAAATTTGACGATTTAAGTATAGAATTATTGTCTTTTTTTGTTACAATTCTAAGCAAAATGTATCTTTTAGCGTTTTCAAACCTAACGAACCATTGCTAGAACTTGATGATTATTATTGGGACATAAGAGAGGGTTTGGGCAGACTTGAGATGCTTGTTTTACGAACAATCGGGTTTGATCGCTTAAGTTTTGACCATCCGCACAAGTATTTTCGCAATTATTTGTATATTTTTTATCAATTTCGTGCTTTTTGACAACTCATTTCTACTGTGTGCGATAATTTTTTATCCGTACTGCTTAATGTTAAAATTTAGTATTTAAGTTAGAATTTTACTTTAATTAGTATTAGTCATTCACGTCGATTAAGCGATTCAATTAATTATACTTATTTATTATTATTATTAATTAATAATTAAAATGATTACAAACACTTTTTCTAATAATAATAATAATTTTCTAATGTTTTCTGGGAAAAATCAGATAAAATGAAGGTCATAACTAAATTAATCATAAATTGGGAACGAATTTATGTTTTGCACTACTCTACCATTTATACCAGTTTGTAGGCCATTTTTTGCTCAAAAAAAGCTCTCTGGTCAATCCATCCGACCGACCAAGCCGCGCATTGATGTGCACGACTCGGCACCTCACCTGGGCTTGGGGGTTTGGGGTATGCATCCCCCGAGAAACATAAATACCCCCTCAGAAAACAAAATACCCCCCAAGAATTCAATTTTTGAAATTTTTTTCGTTTTTTAGCAAATTTTTGATGCCAATGGATAGTGCTCAATATGAAACGTTGAAAAATGTTGTTTTTTCGCCATACTACTATTTTTAAGGCCATTTTTTAAACTTTGAAAAATCTTGTACCCCCTTCCACCAGAATTTTGGCGCCGCCCACCTATGCTCGGCACGCATTAGATACTATTACTGCTTATACCATGTATCTTATCTCCGATGTTTGCACTTTCAATTTCATTTTCTTTAACTTTTTCTAAGTGGAATCGCATCTCAAAGAATTGGAATAGGAGAAAGGTCAAAATTGGCTAAGAAACACATTGTTGTGGGGGGTTCAGAGGGTGGGGATTGAGACCTCGAGAATCTCAGACCCCCTTAATTGAATTTTTGGTATGTTTTTTTGGGATTTTTGCCAGTTTTACACTACCTGGGCCCCCAGAATTCGGTCGCTGCCTACTTATGGTGAGAAATAGAGTTTTGAAATTAAGCGAACGCTCTTTATACGTATTTGTGAACAGGCGTGGATTTAGGGGCGGGGGCGGCCGCCCTCCCCATTGGCCAAAAATATTTGGCGAGATAAAGAATGGATATGCAATTTGCAATGATTTTTGGCCGTCAGTAACCATAATTTCTCAAATTTATCCCGCGCTACGCGCCGGATGATATCTATTAATGACATTTATTAACTTTCTTGGCGACCTGGGGCCATTTTCTGTTCTATTTTTGCATAGTTTTCTTCTATCTTTAATTGAAAATTTCAATGTTTCGCATCAAATGCTATAAAAACAGGAAATCAAGCAGTAAATCATGCTTCTAGACGTCTATCCGCCTTAATTCCGCAATTTTTCCGGCGCTACGCGCCAGATTTTTGTATAAGTCTAAGAAATTTAAAAATTTTTTCACACAAAATTGTCGGAAATTTTTAAATTTTTTGAAAAATATTACGTCAAAAGTGATTTTATGTAAACGTATACAATGTGAAACACCGAAAAAACGCTATTTCGCGCGTTAAGGGCAAATTTTTGGACCTATTTTAGGCTGTTTTTGGAAAAGTTGGGATACCGCCCGCCCCCATCCCCCCTTAGGGAAATCCTAGATCCGCCACTGTTTGTGAACGAAGGCATTTTTGCTCGAAGACAACCAACGAACGTTATACGCATTAAACTGTAGCATATCTAGATTGGTGGAATAACCTTTGAGTACTTACTTTTGCTTAATCCCTCCGCATTTCTGCATTAAAATGACAGTCGGGAAATATGACTTATTCTGATCTAATTTTTAAAATTTTTGTCAAAAAAATACTTGGCTAATTGTCATTCATTGTAGAAAAGTACAGGATCCCCTTCATAAGTTTTCAATATTTTTCTAGTGCTGCCGCTAGCTACCGTAGCCTCATACATTCGATCACACCTGGGCATGGGGGGTTTGGGAGTATGCACCTGAGAAGCCAAAATACCCCCCAGAAACCAAAATACCCCCCAGAATTCAATTTTTGAATTTTTTTGTTTTTTCCGCAATTTTTGATGCCAATGAATTGTGCTCGATGGGGAACGTTGAAAAATGATGGTTTTAGCCATACCATCATTTTAAGGCTATTTTTTGACCGTTGAAAAATATTGCATCCCTCCCAGAATTTTGGTGCCGCCCACCTATGCATTCGACTAATTTTTTTGCAGTATTTGCTGCACTATCTAAAAACCTTACAAAGTTGGATTGATCGTGACGTTTGGTACCAAAAGCCTATTGCTCGCATTAGCTGGACATTTTTGAACGATTCTTACGCCAAACCGAGTTTGGTCGCGGCTTATAAACCCGATGAATTCGCCATCGCAGTACTTTATCTCACTTTGCAGAGTCTCGACGTAAAAGTTACTTTCGCAGATCAGACGGATCATGCGCATTGGTGGCGAATTTTCAAGAGAGATATTGACTTTAACGAATTAACGCAGATTTGTGCACGTTTGTTAGCTTTATATGAACAATGAAGATTGAAATTGTACTGATTGCTTAATAAGTTATATTAAATTAATAATAGTTGAAGGAACTTACGCATTATTTTGACTTACCTCAGATAATTTTTGCAAAATTGAAATCGGAAAGAAATGTAACATTGTCTCCTAAAAATCTTGAACTGCTGAAATTGAAACTTATTTCTGAACGGAAAGCTAGTTAAGACGTGGTATATGGATTGAAAGCACAATGAAAGGCAAACAAAGCGCTGGTTAACGTTGACCTATAGTTTAAAGCTCAGAAAAAGTCGACTAAAATCTCCGGTTAAATGCTTTTGGTATGACAGAAAGCCGCTTAACTTTAACCATCGGTTAAAATCTGGTTATCCGCTGGTTAAATATCGGTATGACAGAAGGCCGGCTAAACTAACCGGACGTTTAAAATGACTGATTTAACTGGAGATTTTTAACCTTGCTCCTAGCAGGGTTAAATCTCCGGTTAAGTATTATCTATGTTGTTAGGCATGGATGGATCACTTTTTTCAAGCTTCGCCATTTTTCTTCAAGCTGGACTTTGCTTCGCGATCGTTAGTCGGGGTTATCTTCAAACGCGTCGACGAATGATTTCAAAATTTTTTCGTCGTTTGTGTAGTAACGTCCGTTTTGTTATTTTCGACAATGTGTTTATGTTTTGATACGCATTCGATCAACAAGTGAATTTCTGGACTAGAAAAATTTAAATTTCGCTTCTTTTTCTTTTCAGAAGAGATTTTAATTCACAAAAGACTTAGGGAGAATGAAGTAAGGTAACAAACAATGCAGGAACAGTATTAATGCGTCGAACAATGGATAAGAACGTAATGAAGTCAAAAAATTGCATGCAACGAATTATGCAGATACGAATCATTTCCTACTCGTTGATTTCCTGTCTTAAGAATCGTGAGAAAATTTTTGACGCACCGCTTAAAGTCTGGTTATCAGACTTTAAGCATACATAGGTTAGACAACCAGAGTCTAACCAGCGTTCTGTCATACCGGTTAAATTTAACCTACTAGGTTAGCTAACCGGAGGTTAGAGCTTAACCATCGGTTAAACTAACCGGCCTTCTGTCATTCGGTCTTAAGACTGCTATTCTTAAATGTAACGGCTTTTACGGCTTTCCAAACACTGCAACATCTTCGTCAACTTTCCCTGAATCAAAATTTGGCACAGGCAATCAATAGACTGATGGTTTTGACCTGCCATACTTTGAGGTATGAATTTCTCGAACACAGACCGTACTGATTAACAGTTTACAAAATTACATTTTTATCCTTTGAGTGATCTTGATATTCCTATAATATACTTGGGTATCCCTAAAAAATGACTACTTCCCTACAGCGATGACGGGACGCATCTGGGGGTGCGATTTTTCTAAAAGATAGATAATCAAAAAATATTAGGCACCCTTCTTTACACTCAATATCCAGTTAGTAATGAGCTTGTAAAATTTTATTGTAACGTTACAACATAGTTGGTCGGTCACACGACTTATCTAACTCAGGTTTGCATTCTGTTTAGTCTGGTTTTTTCAAGTGTAGACAATTTGGTAAGCTTAAAATTAATTATTTCCTCCCCAAAGGGGCACTGTAAAGAGTGAAAATCTGTGGTTGAAAAAACATGTTGATAGAGTTTTCGGCTTCTTTATGTCTGCCAAGTTCTCCGCTCAAGAGTCGGGTAAAGATCTTCGGGTTGCGAATGTACTACGTTTCGAGGGCTACACGTCGAACTTCATCGCGTTCGTACAAGGTCAATACGAAGTTAGTTCTAGTGGTTTGAAGTTTAAACTCTAGTGGCGGATGAAAAAACATGTTTTTAGGCTTCTTTAAGTTTGTCAACCGCTCTGGTTATAAATCGGGACGTGCGCAGTATTATAAAAATAAAGTTGCTATGTTTTAGGGGTTACACATCGCGCTTGGATACGTTTCTCTAAAGTAAATACATACTTCGAATGGTGTAAAGTTTAAACTGATGTAAAAAACATGTTTTGACTGTTTTTTTGTCTGTCGACTACTTCGGTTACGAATCGAGTGGTGCGAATTTTGCTAAAAATAAGTTATATGTCAGTGGTTACACATCACACTTGGTCACGTTTCTCTACACTCAATACTGAGTTAATTTCGAAGGTGTAAAGTTCTAACTTTGGCGCGAAAAAGACGTTCTTGGTAGGTTTCTGTTTATGAACTTCTCTCGATATGAGTTGGGAAATTATCCTAATTATAAAAATGCACTATGCATCGATGATCACGCATGCACTTATGCGCGTTTAATTATACCAGATAGTATAGTCTGTTTCATATAAGTTTGGGCATAAATTTTAATCATTTTTTCGAAAGTAAGCTGAAATCGCAATTTGTCAGCTTATTGTCGAACATAGTTTTTAAAATTTATGCCCACAACTTATGTGAAACAGACCGTAAGTTATTGTAGAGGTGAAAAGTTTGTTCAAAAATTCATTATACTTCCAGAGCGTTGTAAAAAATAATTTTTTTCAAAATGTTCCTAATGTCAGGAATACGAATCTGACTGTAGTTCTTCTTTACATTCAGTAGTTGTGTATAGTTTGCACATAAAAATATATATAGTATTAGAGCGTTGAAGGGGATAAATTTTTTTAAATGTTCTGTGTAACGTTAGAATTACAAATCTGACCGTAAATTTTCTTTACATACAGTAGTTGTGCTAAGTTTACACCGAAACTTAACTTTAAATCCAGAGTGGCGTTGTAGAAGCTTGATTTTTTTCTAAATGTTCTGCATAATGTCAGCATTACGGAATCTAAGTTTTCTTTACAACTAATAGTTATGTAAAAATTGACACTAAAAACTATCTTTAGTTCGCTCCTGAGCGTTGCAGCGGCTTGATTTCATTCAATGTAGTCTCTTCAGCGTCAGGAATAAAATATGACTGTAAGTTATCTTTACACGCAGTAGCTATGTAAAGTTTACACTGAAACTTAATTTTAGCTTCAGAGCGTTGCAGAAGCTTATTTTTTAAAATGTTCTTCATAACGTTAGGATCACGATTCCGAATGTAAGTTTTCTTTAAACCCAGTAGTTGCATTAAGTTTACACTGAAAATTATCTTCAGCTTAAGGCATAGGTGGACAGCTACAAAATTCTGGGGGTGTGCAAGATTTTTTAAAGGTCAAACAAATGATCTTAAGAATGGTGGTATGATGGAAAAACATAATTTTTCAACGTTTCTCATTGAGCACCATCCATTGGCATCTAAAAATCGCGAAGAAAACAAAAAAATTCTCAACGATTGAATTCTGGGGGTTCCTGTGTTTGGGGGTATTCGGCCTTCTGGGAAGGAGGGTGCATATCACCAAACCCCCCCCCCTCCCACGCCCATGTGTTTTTCCGGGGCGTTGCAGACTTTTTTCAAAATGTTTTACTGTAGCGTAAGGATTACAAGTCTGACTGATTTTCTGTACACACAGCAATTGTGTGAAGTTTACACTGAAATTTACCTTTAGTTCCAGAGCGTTGCAGGAGCTTAATTTTTGAAAATGTACTCCATTTAAACAGGATTGCGAATTTGACCTTAAATTATCTTTACATTGAGTGGTTGTGTAAATTTCACACTGAAAATGAATTTTAGTTCCATGACGTTGCAAAAGATAAATTTTTTTGTAAAATTATCGTCCGTAAAATGAGCATTACGAATTCGACTTTAAACTTTTCTTTACATTCTGTGGGTTTTATTAAGTAAAAAACAACTTCAGTTTGGAAACTTTGGGTAGGGATAATTTTTCAAAACTCTTCTTAGTAACATCGGAATCTACGAATCTTATTCAATATTTTAAACTTTTTAAATAAGGTAAAGTTGTCATGTTAAAAAACAATGCTGATGTTCAAAAAGAATATTGCTCTCCACCTTCTTGGACTCCTGGCAATGAATTGACATGTTACCGTATGCGTTTACCGGTGGAATGAGCAGGGCAAAATATTTGGGAAATGTGTCCTCACCATTCTCAATTACCACTGGCGTTAAACAGGGATGCATTATTTCGCCTATGTTGTTCAACGTGACTATGGACTGGATTCTCAGAAAACTTTCGACGACATGCCAGGTGTACAAGTCGGAGCTAATTTGTCTCTCACTGATTTAGTATACGCCGACGACATTGTATTTTTTGCCGAAACAGCTCAAGCCGCACAAAATACCTTGAATGCGTTACAAGTGAATGCTAACAAACTCGGCCTGACAATAAACAGCGAAAAAACTAAATTTATTCTCACGGGCACACAACCGGCCATATTACAACTTGATGGCAAACCAATCGAAAGGGTGGATGCATTTAAATATTTGGGATCGGTTATCGATAGTGGACGAATAGTAGCAACTAGCGACATCAAAAACCGCATTGGGAATGCCATGTCAGCATTCACTTCACTAAAGAAGTGTTTGTGGAACCAAAAGACGTTACCATCACAACAAAATGAGAATTTTTAATGCTTCCATCCGGACAATTTTGATGTACGGCTCTGAGTCGTGGACTCTGCTTAAAAGCGATATGCACATATTAGAACGTTTTCAACTTCGATGTCTTCGCAGCATTTTGCACATAAATCTACGAGACCGATGGGAGAATGAAACTGTGCTGCAAGTATGTAAACCAAACGAGTATTGAACTCTACTTAAAGCGACAGCGGCTCAGGTGGTTTGGACATGTCTGCCGCATGAACAACACCCGATTACCCTGTCAGTTAATCGTAACCCAAGCGGCTCACGGGTGAAAATCTCTCGAGACGCCCCTAAGAAAACATGGTTGACACAAGTGGCTACAAGATGTCCGGCCGCTCCACTTCTCAATCATTGATGCCCAACAAGCAGCCTTGAACCGCGATCAATGGCGTGCTGTAATCCGTGATACACTGCCTTTGGCCGCCACAGCCAACGGTCGTTGCCCTACCAACGTCATTGAAGCTTATGGTGTTTAAGTCAAAAGTAAGTCAAAGTTAAGATTGCGAATTTGACCTTAAATTATCTTTACATTGTGTGGTTGTGTAAAGTTCACACTGAAAATGAATTTTAGTTACATGACGTTGCAAAAGATAATTTTTTTGTAAAATTATCCTCCAAAATAAGCGTTACGAATTCGACTTTAAAACTGTTCTTTACATTCTGTGGGTTTTAAAGTAAAAAACAACTTCAGTTTGGAAACTTTGGGCAGGGATAATTTTTCAAAACTCAATTACGAATCTGATTTTAAATTTTTGAACTTTTCAAATAAGGTAAAGTTGTCATGTTAAAAAACAATGCTGATGTTCGAGAAGAATATTGCTTTCCACCTTCTTGAACTCCTGGCAATGAATTGACATGTTACCGTATGCGTTTACTGACCGATTTACTTAAATCTTGCTAATTAAAATTGCAGTACCCAATAGCAAAGAAAAATGCTCCGATGGAATAAAAAGGGCACTTGGGATTATGCATCGTTAAGAACATATAAGGAGGGGACTAGGAAACCTATGTATGCCAATGAAAGTTGTAATAATCTACATAACATTGTTCACTGGCTCAGAAAAAGATTATGAGAATGCGTGTTAATAAACGAGTCATTTTCTTGTCAATATCAAATTTAATCGTCGAAGGCTTGAGAAATGAATTATACAATGTCGTTATTGCAGTCCAATAACAATGCATGCCATGCGAGCGTGACAATCATAGGTAGCGCGATAGCACTACCTATAATATACTTGGCCACTTTTTTCTTATATTTTTATCACAGCGAGTGCGACTTTTGTGTCCCCCCCTCACAGCAACAACGGCACACACCTGGGAGGTGCGGTTTTTTCTAAACGATAGATAATTAAAAAACTCGATGTACTGGTTTTTTCTTTTGTTTACACTCAATGCCGAGTTAGCAATGAGCGTATAAAAGTGCAAACCAGAAAATCAAATAATTTGCGGAGGGCTACATTTTTAAAATGTTGCCCCCGAGTTGTAGATTACGAATTCTGACCTTAAAATTTCTTTACACTCAATGGTTGTTGCTTAAAAATGTAAAGTATACGGGTCTTTTACTCCTTGCGTGTTTTCAGCTTATCTAAGTCAATTTTGGTTTCTGTGCAGTGGTTTTATAATGTAGAGGGTTACAATATCTCAAGGACCAATTTTTTTCCCTCTTAACGCAATATTTTTTGATCTGTGATCGTTTTAGTGTAAAGGGTTCGAGACGAAAAACGAAATTTCTCAAGCTACTCCGCTAAGTAGGCGGAACATGCTAATTATGCTTAAAATGTACCCTGACCTTAGCGTCGTAGATCCTACTTTATTTTGTTTCTATACACCCAATATTGCGTTATTAGCACAAGTGTAAAGTTTACACTGAGAAGCACTTTTCCGCCCAGAGCATTGAATATCAAACAATTAGCGGAGGGCCAATTTTATTTTTAAAAATGTTGCCCCGAGTTGTAAATTGCGAATGTGACATTAAAATTTCTTTACACTCAATGGTTGTTGTGCAAAAGTGTAAAGTATACGGGTTTTTTACTCTTTGCGGTTTTTCAGCTTACCTAACTCAATTTTAGTTTCTGTGCAGTCCAATTGGTTTTATAATGTAGAGGGTTACAATATCTCAAAGAACAAATTTTTTCTCTTTCAACGCAATATTTCTTGATCTGTGATCGTTTTAGTGTAAAGGGTTCGAGACGAAAAACAAAATTTCTTCAGCTACTCCGCTAAGTCGGCGGAACATGCCAATTATGCTTAAAATATGCCCTGACCTTAGCGTTACAGATCCTTGTTTATTTTGTTTCTATACACCCAATATTGCGATATTAGCACAAGTGTAAAGTTTACACTGAGAAGCACTTTTCCGCCCAGAGCATTGGGTATCAAACAATTTGTGGAGGGCCAATTTTTTTAAATGTTGCCCTCAAGTTATAAATTACGAATCTGACATTGAAATTTCTTTACACTCAATGGTTGTTGCACAAAAATGTGAAGTATACGGGTTTGTTTACTGTTAGCGTGTCCTGAAGCTTATCTAACTCAATTTTGGTTTCTGCGCAGTCCAATTAGTTTATAGTGTAGAGGGTTACAATATCTTGAAGCGTAACATTTTTTCCTTCTTTTAACGCAATATTTATTGATCTGTGATCGTTTTAGTGTAAATGGTACGAGACGAAAAACGAAATTTCCTAAGCTGCTCCGCTAAGTAGGCGGAACATGCTGATTGTGCTTAAAATGTGCCCTGACCTCAGCGTTACAGATCCTAGTTTATTTTGTTTCTATACACCGAATATTGCGTTATAAGCACAAGTGTAAAGTTCACACTGAGAAGCACTTTTCCGCCCAGAGCATTGGGTATCAAACAATTTGCGGAGGGCCAATTTTTAAATGTTGCCCTCGAGTTGTAGATTTCGAATCTGAATTTAAAATTTCTTTGCACTGAATGGTTGTTTCACAAAAGTGTAAAGTATACAAGTCTTTTACTGTTAGCGTGTCCTGATGCTTATCTAACTCAATTTTGGTTTCTGCGCAGTCCAATTAGTTTTATAATGTAGAGGGCTACAATATCTCAAAAGGTAAAATTTTTTTCTCTTTTAATGCAATATTTCTTGATCTGTGATCATTTCAGTGTAAGGGTTCGAGACGAAAAAGAAATTTCTCCAGTTACTTGCACCCCCCAGAATTTCGGCACTGCCCACTTATGGATATATGGCCTAAAATATTAAATAAAAGAATGGAACTAGCAAAGAAAAATGCTCCGATGGAACAGAAAAAGGTAAATATACTTGAATTTCTTCATTGTTAAGGATGTAAAAGGAGGGGACTAGGGAAAATTTCCCTATATGTGCAGAAGCCATAAAAATGTGCTAAACAGTTAGACTTCCCCTAAACAAGGCAAAAATGACAGTATATTCTGCGGCCTATGCGTGTTTCTGCAGATTTTCCGTAGTAATTTCGATTACAATGGCGAGTATTTTGGTTACTTTATTTTGGAAGATTTAAAGAAATTTTTTGTGGTTTTTCATGCAGACTATTGAGTTGGCCATGTAGGTGTAAAGTTACAACTATTATCTTTTACGCCAGAGCATTGTGGGAGGTCAAGATTTCATTAAATAAACAATACATTGATTAATTAATAGTCATGGAAGTGTTTTCAATGCTCTTTTGCGAAACACATGAGGGTTTGTGACTACACCCTCATTTTTCACAGGCCGCAGAATATACTTCGATTTTTGCGTTGTTTAGGGGAAGTCTAACTGTTTAGCACATTCCTATGGCTTCTGCGCATATAGGGAAATTTTCCCTAGTCCCCTCCTTTTACATCCTTAACAATAAAGAAATTCAAGCATATTTACCTTTTTGTTCCATCGGCGCATTTTGCTAGTGTATACCTACATTACGTCGTTTTTATTAGTAATCGGTTCCTTTCAAGGAATAAGCTTTTCAAGTTACGACGGAAGTGCAAATCCCTTCTGCAGGCCGCAGGATAAACTTCGATTTTTTTGCGCTTTTCAGCGGAAATCTAATTTCTAGTAGATTCTTACAACTTTCACAGGCATACATATGCAGGTAACTGTCCCTAGCCCCCTCCTTTTATTTCTTAATGATGCGTAATTTCAAGTACCATTCCTTCTTTTTGTTCCATCGCAGCATTTTTCTCTGCTATTGCACAATATGTAGATGGTGTGGTCGATTGGTCCACTCTAGCATAGCATACAGACTGTGACCTTATATGCACCTTAATCAGAAGTAAGTAGGTACCTATTTGATTAGTAGTTACCTGTAGTCTGCTTCACATAAGTTGGGCATACATTTTAAAAATTATGTCCGACAATATGCTGACAGATTGTGATTAAAGCATTAATTTCATAAATAATTATCGTAATCCGTCGGCTTGCTTTCGAAAAAATTCATAAAATTTATGCCCAAACTTATGTGAAACAAACTATAATACGTACTACATTTTTGAAACTCATTGTAATTACAGAAAGCTGCGGTGGTGGAAAATGTCTTGAGAATTTTAGTGCTGCGTGAAAAAATTCTTTAAAAGTCCAGTGAAAGTTCGTTAATTTATACGTGGCGGATCTTTACTCTATTTCACGAAACCTTGTGCATGGATCACAATTTTGAAGGAATGTAAATCGATTACAAAAGCGGTTTAAACTAAAGTAGCAATCACGATTCTATGCATAGCAATTGATAAGCATATGAAGTTTTACTATGCAAAATTGTATTACAGTAAGTTGCCTAAAAACTACTTTTTTAGCTGCTAGCTAGATCGCTGAAAATTGATTTACATGCACAAGGTTTCGGGAAATAGATTATAAGTTATAAATCAAATAAATTATAAATCAAATAATTATCAATCAACTTTTTCAGAACCAGTCAAAAATAGACCCGAAAATTCGTCCTTCTCGCGCGAAGTAGCGTTTTATCGGCGTTTTATATTGTCTATTTTTATTTAAAATTACTTGGAGCAACTTTTCAGAATTTTAAAATTTTAGATAATTCTGTGTGAAAAAATCATTAAATTCTTTGACTTTGGCAAAACTCCGGTCGGAGCGCTGGAAAATTTGAAAACATTAAGTTAAAAGATGTTTAGAAGCTTCATTAACCGCTCAATATCCTGTCTTTTGACTGGATAGTTGAAAACTTCAAAAAGTTATGCTTAAAAATAGAATAAGTTCATGCAGGAGTAGCTGCTTCTGATCTCGAAATTGTTTTTGAGAAATTACGATCACCGACAGCCGAAAATCATTACAAATTAAATATCTATTCTTTATCCCGCCAAACTATTTTGGGCCGATGGGGCAGCCCAGCCACCCTTCCCCACCCCTTAAATTCACCCCTGTGTAGGTGGTACCTAATCTACTCGATTAGTGACTAATCGCTTTTTGGAATATTGAGGCAAACCGCTTCTTTCATGTATTATTCTATCGTTTAATGTAGACAAATGAAGCAAGGATTGAAAAATACCTAACCGCTTTTCCTGACTTTATATTTCCGCACAAAAATTACGTCACACATCGGACGAAATTATGTTGTATCTGTCACACACAAGTCCACAACACGTTAACTTTAATATTCACCCTTTCCACTGGTAAAATTTTCGTTTTTCGTTAAGTAATGGGCTTTCATTATCATCGACGTCGGACATATCTCTTGAATAAGTTGACATTCCTGGCTGTCCCTTATGATAGTTTGATTCCGATTGTCCTTCTCTTTTGCCTGGTATAAAAAAAATTGACAGCTTTCTATGGTTATTTGGCATTGCATATTTCAAAACGAGTCAAAAACAGGAAATTCGGGCTCGAGATTTTTCATGGCCCAAGAAACAGATCAAAAGTCAGCAAAAAAGAGTATACTTGCTTAAATTGCAAAAGGACTTGAATGTTTTACATGATTTATTGAGCATCACAAACTTGCAATGAAACTAAATGAAAAAGTGCAGTGTTTCCAATAGACAACCATATTTTTGCAATTTCATTGATATTAGTGTTTCATAATTCATAAAACTTCGCATATGAGGATTTTGCCAGCAGACATCTTAATAGCACCAAAGTACCATACATGCATGCATCGCAAGATACAAGATCTGATTCAATAAGAGGTCATGTACGTACATACCTACTAGAAAACAAATTATTTCATTGAAGACAAGATTGGTAGCTCGATAATAAAAGCACCTAGACGTCATTCGTTATTCACTGTTCACATTAAGCATAAGATCAAACTAATTTTTCAAACAGATGTGACAGTGTCTGTTTTCCTCACTAGAGATTAATCACATTAATATTACTTTGTCAAAATCTGATTACCTTTCCATTGGTAGAACCTAGTTCTTTTAATTGGGTCAACCAAATGAGCTGGGAAATCCATTCTGTCGTCAAGAGCCGGATATTGCAAATAACTTTGCTTCCACTGATCATGCATGTTATGATCAGGTGCAGGGTTAGCTAGCGCAACGCATATATCGCAGTACAAAAGGCATAACAAGATTAATGCCATAGAACCTTTTGACATTGTTTAGTCAAATAAAAAATATGCTTGCCTGTCAATGCAAAAATTTGATTTTACAAACTTTGAAATGAAGTAGTCGCCTGAAAATTTGTTATAAAAATGTCTGTAAAAAGCAAATAAATAGAAAAATATATAAAGATGTATATTATGACTAGCAAAGAAAAATGCTCCGATGGAACAAAAAAGATGAATATACTTGGAATTGTGGATTATTATGGATGTAAAAGGAGGGGACTAGGAAAAATCTACCTAAAGTCGGAAAATCTGCTAAAAATCACACTTTCTCTAAGCAACGCAAAAAATCGATGTATATTCTGCGGCCAACAGATTAAAATAAATATTCAACCATAACAATGATTGAAACAGCAGCACGTTAGCTATGCAGTAGCTATGGGAAATGATATTAAGTAAACTAACAGTCTTCCAAGCCAATTGAATGAAATAGCAAACATCGAAGACAATTGAAGACATGGTTGGTTTAAAACAGTAGGAAACGCGTAAGTTGACTTGAAACAGACTAAATGTAGATACACTAGCATGCCCGAAACGATTGTATGCACTAATCAATCGGCTCCTGCTTTGCTTGCTATAATGCTCATAACAAAATAAAAAGAACTTTAAATACAATACCTCTTAGTTTTCTATCAATCAGGTGCCAGCAATTTAAAAAAGTAACCTTGATAGATTACGTTTATACACTCTTATCTGAAACTTCGAACATTATTTAAAAAAGACACTTTTTTAGAGGCCGCAGAATATACATCGATTTTTTGCGTTGCTTAGAGAAAGTGTGATTTTTAGCAGATTTTCCGACTTTAGGTAGATTTTTCCTAGTCCCCTCCTTTTACATCCATAATAATCCACAATTCCAAGTATATTCATCTTTTTTGTTCCATCGGAGCATTTTTCTTTGCTAGTACACTACTTTTAATTAGCGTGATTTCAGTACATCAGTCAGTAAACACAATCAGTAATATGCCACAATAATGACAACAGTCCAGGAACGCGGAAAACAATATTGTTCTTAACATCAGCATTATCCTTTTTAAACAAGACAACCTTATTGACACCATCCATTTTCAAATTAAAACTCCATTAAGTTATTTCTTCTTAATGTGCAGTTCACTTATAATCAAGCACAAATATTTAACCAACGAATTCACATTGCAAATCCTCACTCAATCAATACACAAGCACAATGTGTTGTGACTTTTGAAATTGAAAACACCCAATTTTCAATTTTCAAATTGAAAATTGGATCAATTTTCAAATTGAAAATTGGGTCAATTTTCAAATTGAAAATAGGGTGTTTGAATTTGCGATAAAGAAAATAATCAAAAGATAGTCACTTGGTTTATTTAAGCCGAGTAATAAAATAACGACCGTCCACCAATTCCAAACTAAACGCGACTAATCTGATCACTATGAAAAAGTTTTGAAAAATGAGCTTGCTAAGCGAGAGTTGTAAACCAAGAGAAACTTAAAGTTAAAACCTACTATTAAATTATTAAGAGACTTATAAAAGATTTTAAACTTTAAGAAAATGGAAAAGGCGGGATGTTGGTAAATTAGAAGGCAAAGTTTTTCGGCAAAAATTCAAAAACTTCACGCAAATATCAAATGTAAGGAACACTAACGCTTCGATTTGGTAGTAAAATAAATTTGTAGTATAGACTACATATTAACAACAAATGAGTAGTGCAAACTTTACACAACTACTAGGTGTAGAGAATACTAACAGTTTACGGCTTATTAATGTACATGATTACAATAAAGCTGCATATCTTTGTCGACTTCTGTGCACAGTAGTGTGATTGCTGGTTCATTTTAAACCACTTTTGCAGGCAATTTACATCAATTAAACGATAGCTCTCCATGTGCAAGATTTTGTGAAACATATTATAAACACGGCTAAGAAGGATTTAACTTTAATGCAACCCATTTAAGACAAAATTACATCTCTTCAATGATCTAAGGACACTTGAACATAATTTTTAAATCACTTTAGATTACTTTTGAGGGTAAACAAACTCACTTAATTGATGTCTCACATATGAATCCTTGAAAATTTCTTGACTTCAGTTACAAAGTCTCTGCAAGTCTATCGAATTAAGGTTAACACGTAATGTAAACTTTACACAAACACATAGCGTAAAGAATATTTTAGTCGGATTCGTAATTTTGATATTGCTCCCATATTACTTTCAACATTTATTTAAAAATGAGTCCATAATGTTTTAAAGACAATAAACATTAGATTTAAACCACTTTGCAATACTGCTGAGTGTAAGCAAGCGCGCCCAACTGACGTATATATTTCATTCCCTGTAAATTTTTATATCTCAGGAAAAAATTTCGGATTTTGCAATGCTCTAGAACAAAGGCTAACATGCAATGTAAAAAATTACTCGGATATTATGATCAACATTCATGAAAAAATTATGTCTCTACAATGGTCTGAGGACATATAAACAATGAGTGTAAACTACTTTACATCACTGTTGGATGTAAACAAACGCACCTACGTGACTTCTCACATATGATCCTTTGAAAACTTCTAGACTCCAGGAAAAAATTAGGTTTCTGGAATGCTCAAAAACGAAGATAAATACATATGTAGTGTAAACTTCATGTAAACACCTAGTGTAAAGAAGATTTTAGTCAGATTCGTAATTTTGATATTGTTCCGATATTACGATTAATATTTATGAAAAAATTAAGTCTACATAATGTTCTATGGGCAAACTAACAATTGGTGTAAACTACTTTACAACACCGTAGAGTGTAAACATATGTGCCAGACTGGCATATCAAATTTGGTTCCTGGTCCATTTCTAGACTTGATAAACGTGTCCCTGACTCGTATCTGGAGAAGCAGGCAGAAAAAACAAGACAGAAACGCATTTTAGACTCCAAATTTTTGACTCTACACTCGCTAAATATTAATGTATAGACAATTTGCTTTGACATGCATCCGATATAAAGCACTTTATTTTTATTCTATTAGACTTATCCCGACTTCTGGACGGAGAAAGTGGCGAACAAAAAACGCAACAAAAACGTATTTTCCATCATTTAGAACACTGTAAACTTTAAAATTCCGTACCGAACTCCCCATTGAGTTTAAAGAAATTCGGTTTGGTACAATTTGTAGCTTTTAAATCGTAGTACATTCCTGTGTGCCAAAATTCTGTTGCAAAAATTATTTGGCATGATTTATCAATCAAACTTCGGAAAAAACGTGTTTTTTAGCCCATTTTTTACCTCTGATTTCGAACTTTACACCCCCATAAATAACTCAATATTGCGTTTTTTTAAATGCGGTTTGCTGCGATGTTTAGCCCCTGTAAGGCACTTTATTAATGCTGTCTTCGATTTGCACTGACTCATAAGCGGAAAAATTTGGCAGAGAAATCTTAGTTAAAATCCGTTTTTACACCATCCACTAGAGTGTAAACTTTAAACCCCAGGATCTAACTCACCATAGAGCATAGAAGACTTTGCTTATATGCAGAATGTAGCCCTTGATCCGCTCTACATTTCTGTCAGAAAACATTTTAAAAACCTCATAACCGGAGTTAGTATCGGACATAGGAAGGTTGAAAACTCGACACAAAAAGTGCTTTTTCACCCCCAGATTTTCGCACTCTTTACACTGCCGTTCGATAAATAATGCGAATTTCAAAAAACAAAAAAAGTGCCATCTGTAGAATTCATCCCTCTATTATCCTATTCTGTTCAATCCTTCGAGTCATCAATACTCAGTTGTCCACATGCCGCAGTAAAAAGGTCCCAAAATTTGTCCTATGTTATAACGTTACACAAAAACTTTACACCTTCTTTACACAGTCAATTTTGAGTTTCAAGAAAAACAAAAAAACACGGGCAGCGAATTTTTTTATTATCTTTCTTTTAAAAAAACCGCACCTTCCAGAAGTGTCCCGTTATAGCTGTAGGGGGGTGCCCAGGTGTTGGGGGTACCCAAGTATATTATAGGTACGCGCTAACGCGCTACCTATGATGAGCCGATTTCATTTATTGACAGACGTGTACACTTACAAGTGAAAGATATTGAGTAATGAAGTGAGAAGGGTTTGGGCATCAAAATCGTATTGACTCAAGTACGCTTATAATTATCTTGCTATTCATAAGATTGACGAGGTGTGGTGAATAACTGACATATAAAAATATACATATTCGCGAGTGATTCGCAAAGAAAAATGCATCGATATAGAAGCTAATAATATTCGGAATGGAATGGACTTCAAAATACATTTTTCTCTCGAAAATAAACGGCACAATGTAACTTTTTTAACCCGTCGAAATTGTATAATTTCGCGAGATGGAGTGCCTGAAAAGCTTAATGAAAAATCAACTATACATGTAGAGTTCGAAGTGTGCACAGTGTGAGTTGCTATCAGTCTGACAAAAATTTCTAAGAAAGTGTTTTAAAATGATCAGAAACAATTAATTAAAATAGTACGTTGGATTTACCATCCCTCTTCCCCCACAGACCGGCCACGCTGCGCATCGCCGGTCAGTAAAGCCTGAGTGCATGCCGAAGAGCTTTACTGATATCAACTGGCCTCAAACAGTGGCTTAAAGCTTGAAATAGCTGAGAGGCTAATTCATAGTTGCAGAAAGTTTTGAATTTTACTTGGCTTTTTAGTCTTAATTTGCATTATTTTCTTCAGAAAATTTTTATGTTTACCTTCCCACGGTTGTAGGTATAGATCCTAAGCCCCTTCAATGTGCATGTTTGATGAGAGGTGAAAAATGCAATACAATTTTACCACAGACAATAATGACGGTGTGCGATTGATATTATGCATGACAAGTGAGCGTTACAAGGACCAACGTTTAATACTAATTTCGCGGCACCATGATGGCAAACTGAAGATCTTGCTTCAATTGATGGTCCTTTACTACATGATCACAATAAACTAGCAGAACATTATCAAAATTATCTCAACGAAGTATCGAGCAAGCTGTCCAACCCAGAAAACCTACTACATGCTGAGGTGGATACAAACTTTTTTTGCGGATTTCAAGGATTTCAGGGAGTTCAGGTAAGTTAGTTAATTTTTTTGGGACTTCAAGGATTACATACTTCAAGGTTTTCAGGGACTTCTGGGATTGCAGGGATTTCAGGGACTTCAGGAATTCCGATTTCACGTTGTTTACTAGTTTCGCAAATTCCAGAAAGTTCAATGATTTTAGAGACTTGTGCGTTTAGTGCTTCTAACTTGTTTTTATTTTTCACAAGGGTCCCCTAAAGGAAAAAATCAAAACTTTTCGAAGTCTACCAAGAAGACAGTCAAAACACGACTTATGTCAGGAGTAAGACAAGGATTTCGAAATTTTCTGAAGCGAAGCTTGGACTCGATGTAGATGAATCAGTCATAGACCGGTTAGATGAGAGATTTTTATGTCCAATCTTGAAATCAATCAAAAGATTTTCATGTGCGGTTGGCTAGCTTTTTAAGGTATACTAGCAAATGGGGCGCTTCGCTGCCCCATCTGCTAGAGTGTTTGTAAACAAATAATATCTTAATCAGTAATTAGTATAAAAAATTGAATGACTCTGTAATGGATCGGCGAGCGGTTTTTATATTTTTTATAGCTAGCTGAGCTGCCCGGCGTTGCCCTGGCTGAACTTAGGCCTGATAGCTGTATGGGATTGAGATGTCTCTTGTATTTTTTTATTTTTCGGGACTTTTGATGTTTTTGGGATATTTCTAAAAAAATTGCTGGTAAAAACATATTGTATTTTTAAATTTTTTAAAACTGTCTTTTGTCAACCATTTCTTTGATTAAATCCATATTTCTGACGTTATAGAATGGTTCTGAGAATTCTTTATCCTAAATCATATTTTTGATGTTCTGGGATGTTCTGGAAATTATACCATTAAATGGTTTGGGATGTTTGAACATTTTGTTTGATCATAACCATATTATTAACGTTTTGGAATATTAAAAAAACTTTTTTGGTCCAAAAGCATACTTTTGATGTTTTTGGAGGTTTAAAAATTTTTATTGGTCAAAACCATATTTTTGATGTTTTGGGGTGTTTAAAAATTTTTTTTTGGTCAAAACCATTTTTTTGATGTTTTGGGATGTTTAAAGATTTTTTTGGTGCAAACCATATTTTTGATGTTTTGGGACACCAATCTTACAGCACAGGATATGTTATAGCACTGGGTTCGGTATATCACGTCCTATCTTGTAGCATGGGGTAAGTTATATCACTTCCTATCCTGTAACACTGGGTATGTTATATCACGTCCTATCTTATAGCATAGGGCATGTTATATCACGTCCTATCGTATAGCATGGGGGTATGTTACATCACGTCCTATTGTATAGCATTGATTATGTTGTATCACGTCCTACCTTATAGCGTCGGGTTCAACTTTGTACAATATTCAACTTTGCCCTCATTGTAAACAAATGCAAAAAGTTGCATATTAAATTAGCCGCTAGGAAGCAAAAACATTTGGATTTGTATGTTCGAAAGCCGCATGTTTGCTGCTTTCTTTCGAAAGCCGCATGTTTGCTGCTTTCTTTCGAAAGCTGCATGTTTGCTGCTTTCTTTTCGAAAGCCGCATGTTGCTGCTTTCTTTCGAAAGCCGCATGTTTGCTGCTTTCGATTGCTTCGCATATAAATTTCACGCGCCCTGATTTACAAGGTCAAAAATTTTTGACTTGGTGCAAGCTCTTTTTCAGTGATTAATCATGGTTATAAGTACCTGTACGTGATTTCCTTTCAGCCGATCTCATATATGTTTTATGATGCCAGATCGTATATTTAAAGTAGCGAATATGGAATCAGCGGTCCCAGAAACCCTAGGGGCCAAATTTTGGAAGCAACAGTCAATCTGTGCTTCTGCAAAAAAGACAAAAACCTAAATTTTACGCTATGCATAGGGTACCTTTGGGCTCTCGTACCTCAGAAACTAATCCGTAAATTTCCTTCAAATTCTACAGTAAGGTCAGTCATAAGATATCCAATAATTGATTAAAACTTAAAAAAATGTATCCGCTGCGATTTGAGATATTTGATAAAATATACTTGTAAATCACGTTTTTCTTACGGCATCACATCAGTTTACACTGTAGTGTAAAGTAGTTCACACCAGTCGATAGCGCATAAAAAGTTGATCTAGGGTGGCTTTAAAATTTTACCCTGCGGCAATTGCATAAGCGGCTAGAGCTACCAAAACCTTTTACATAAAACCGTAGTTTCCGGGTTTCAGGAGTCCGATCGAGCCATTTTAATCAAAAAATCGTAATTAGCGCCCGAGAATACCCATTGAGTGAAAAAATAAGTATCACAAAATTATCCAGTAAAAACTTTTTTGCCTCACGCACACACACACTTACACACAACTCGAAATTAATATTATAGATGTCATAGGTATAAAAAACTGCAATGTATATATGTTCCTACACGTGTTTTCCTTCATGACCCGTTGACCATTCGTATCCGCAGAAGTGTGAAGCATCGCCGCGCACCCGCATCAGTTGCTTCAGATGTCTGTTGGTCAGCTGCAGGCGAACGTGCAAGCTCACCCTTTGCTATAGCCAAAATGTTGTTTTACATACACGGATACACTACTGCACGCTTATTTAATGTGTAGAGTGCTTAGCTTGCTTTAGATTCGTATACGTCAGCTGCGTGAAGTACATTCAAACGACACAAGCTTACCACTTCGTGCATAGTATATAGCAAAGAGCCTGAACTCCCTGAAGTCCCTGAAATCCTAAAACTTTTTGAAATCCCTGAACTCCCTGAAATCCATCGAAAATGTGCAAAACTTCAACACCTTAAAACTTTGTAGTAGGTTTTCTGGGTTGGCCCGAGCAAGCCCAATCACCACCGTGAAGATTTATGCCATTTGAAAATTCTACAATTTTAAACTTAGGCAAATAAGAAATTTTGGGCACAACAGGTCACAAAACGACAAGCCTAATAAGGCAAACTCTATAAAATTCTACAATTCTAAATTTAAGCAAGTAAAACATTTTGGGCACATTAGGTCACACAAAAAGACAAGTTTAATAAGGCAATCTCTGAAATTCGAACGTGGGATGCTGTACTTAGAACGAATAGCAATCGCAGTATTCTGGCGTTTCGCTATCATTATTTCACATGAAAATTATCACTTGCTACCGTTCGTTTTAAATCCGAATCAGACGGATGGAAGAATTGGATAAGACGAAAAAATGTATTGAAATACTGCGCTAATGAAGGTGTTGCTCCTGGTAAATCAGGCGCTAAACGTGGCGAGAAAACGATCCGTATCTGCCAACAGAGCATATGATTTGGTTTTTCTCTGAAGCTGAATGCAAAGTCTAACAATAGACCGTCTAAGAGAGCGAGAGGAAAAAGCCATGGAATTAAAGATTATAACGAATAGGAATCGTTAAAAACTTTATGCTATAATGAAATCGTGTTGATACGTCAAATGCTTCATAAAGCAATGCGTTTTTCTAGATTAACGCGAAATTAGGTTGACACAAGATGACGGACGAATTTCTGAAAAAAAGAGGCGCCACGCGATCGGAGAATATGACGCTTTATTTCTGAAAAAGTAAAGATAAATTAGGTTTGTTGAATTTCGAAGAAAATAAATTTTTTACCAAAGAATCAGTAATCATGTTTTCTGTAACAGGGCAAAACGAACGATGCGAAAAATACGAGGAAGCACGTATAATCTTGGTCTAATTAATCGTGAGACATCAGAATTATCAACGAGAAAATTATTTTATTGACAATCAAAAAAAGTTGCTGATATATATTTCCGCTACAACTGTCAATATTGTGTAAAATCAGGCTAAGTAGAATGTGATTATTAACAAAACATCTTTAGCCAGTCCTTGTTACGCCTCACGTGTTTGTACAAGGCTTATAGATACATAAATATTTTTAACTATGAACGATAGCATACACACACACACACACACACACACACACACACACACACACACACACACACACCTATTATACCAATAATTTTCAGTATTCCGTTATTCCTTTTATTTAGCGTGCGAAATCCAGAAAATTTAAAAAAATTAACAATTTTTCACGTTTCTGGCATTTAATTCTCAAAAATAAGCATTAATATTCACAGCACACTCTAATTTGCTTGCGTTTGTCTACAAGCGGAATGATTAGACAATAAAATGACCTATAAAGAACGTGAATATATTTTTTTCAGTGAAATTTATTTTAATCGAGGATAATCTTCTGTCTAGCATCAAATGAAGAACAGGCTTTTCTCGTTTAAAACGATGAAGCGCTTAAGTAAATTATGTGGCATGGTACTGCATTATAACGAGCGTAGCAGAACGAATAATATAATTTTGGGTATCTGTACAAGTTTTGAGTTAACGAGTTCTGAACCAATTGCGCATAGCTAAAAACGGCGTATGGTACAAATTTGATAAGCGCGAATCAATGCAAATATGACGCCTATAGCAATTGGAGTAAAACTAGCGAGAAATAATGCTACGATAGAAAAAATTACGAACATTATTGGAATTATGCATTATTGATGACCTAAAAGGTACTTATGCGTGGAAAATTGTTAATAATCTGCTAAAAAGTTAAGCTTCCTCCAAGCAACGCAAAACTCGAAGTATAATCCACGGCCAACGGAAGAAAGTTGCACTTTAGTCGGAAAAATAAGTAATATGAACAGTTTATTCTTTGAAAAGAAATGATCACTTCGAATTAAAAAAGATAATCGACGTATAATTCGTTCAAGTGCAATCAAATTCGAATAAAGGATACAAAAAGGACGTTAAATTGCAGCCAGGCATTAAGAGCGCATTTACAAGCTAGCATCGAAAAATGTTGTGCATCGTAAGAATAATGATCAAAACAATAAAAATTAGCTTGCAAACCAATTTAACAGTGCATAATGGATAGAAGAAAATTTTGAATAGTTTACACTAAAGGACGCCAAAACGGGAGCAAATGTTCATTGTCATGTCAGCATGACACGCTTAAATTTGATGATATAATAAACAACAGAGCGATAATATCTTAATTTAATTATCAAGCCATTGACGATTAACTGAACGTTAATAATACAGAATGGGACAAAAATATATATTCCGAAAAAACTTTTAGGCAGGTACCAGCGGTTCGTGCGCTACGATGATTTATTTACACTTCATTTTGATACTTGTCTGAACGCCATAGTTATTGCATTGTATCACGTTGCTAAAATTGTTTGTAGGTACCATTATAGACAAAATCTTCAGTTAGAAAAATTATCAGCACGTGGAATTATTAGCGCCGCAAATATCGCCAAAGGGGAAGAAAAAAGTCATTGCAAAAAAGCCCATTTCATGAAAAAGCACGTCCCGACCACACATAGGCGGCAAGAAAATTCTGGATTGGATCAAATCGCCAAAAATTGCCAAAACTCGCCTAAAATGGTACTACAACTAGAATTCTGGAGGGTGTCTACAGTAATCTGTGGGGGGTTTTTCAACTTTTGGAGGGGGTTTATGCTCCCCCAGACCGCCCACGCCCATGTATGGTTCCGAATCAAAAACTGTGATGTAATGCTTATAATCGAAAAAAAGTATTTACAACCAAGTTTTTAGACTTTAATTTCTAAAAATCCAGAAAAAATGCACGCTCGCAAACAAAATTCATTTTTTATCGGGTCAGTCAGAAATTGTGTATAAAAATTGCATAAAAAATAAAAATATAACCAAAAAGTATGCAACACAGATAAGAGCTGCACCAAGGCTGCCTTTCTTACCGGCGCCGGGGAAACATATCGTGTGGTTATATGATATCCCCCACCCCTTGCTGGCATCTCCACAATGTATTATATGTGTCCAACTCTTATTCATCATATATGTATGTATATTTTAATAATACTGATAAAAAATAATATATTATTATAATAATAATCATGAAATAATGGACATAAATAAAAATAAATAATACTCATAGTATCTTCAATCGAGGTAAGATCATAATACAGTTGAAAAATCAAAAGTATCTATCTCAGTGTAATTTTTTGTAAGTTGTGTAGCATTTTATTGTAATTTTCTCCACCCAGTTTTTAGCTGCTCAGTGAATGCACTTGGAATTAATCGGAATTGCATGGAGCATTGTATGAAAATAATCAAATTTTCAAGTAGGGCTATATACAGCAAGATACATGGAATTGCTCGTGTACCTGTCTACTAGAGCTGCGGCAACATGGGAGTTTGGGAGAAGAGGCGAATTTATAAGAAAAATGTGAGAAAATTAAGATCAGAGAAAGACAAAAATGGGCGAGAAGCTGAGATTATAAGTAGCTATGGCGCTTTTATAAGCCTTCTGCCTATTTTTGAAAACATTTAAGCTCGAAAAAGCTTCATGTTGACACCCAGAACAGGATCTCAGGCCTCAGTCCATTAAGGCAACAAGTTTGTATCTAATAATAATATTAAAATTTTCAGGCCCTAGGGCCGGAGCCAAGCACTGATACAGATATAACACAGGGTTAGATCTTGTCACTAGCAAACCTGTGCATAATTCCTATTGTATCTCGTCCTAGTGCATTTAAAAAAAGGTTAGAGCCAGATGTACCTATTTAACCCTTTTGTGCCATCATAGTTGTAAGGGGGCATATGTTGGGATACCTACCACACATATATTACAGATGCGCTGACGCGCCAATTGTTATAAAAATCACTGAAAAGGAAAATTTGGGTCTTCTCTATCACTCTGTATTTTCATATTCAGATTTTAAGTTTCAACAAATTAACGATTTATCCTTCTACTTTATTTCATTTAATTTCGAATCCATAATACGCATATTGTACATATTAGTAATATTAATTTCGAGTTGTGTGTAAGTGTGTGTGTGCGTGAGGCAAAAAAGTTTTTACTGGATAATTTTGTGATACTTACATTTTCACTCAATGGGTATTCTCCGGCGCTAATTACAATTTTTTGATTAAAATGGCTCGATCGGACTCCTGAAACCCGGAAACTACGGCTTTATGTAAAGGTTTTGGTAGCTCTAGCCGCTTATGCAATTGCCGCAGGGTAAAATTTTAAAGCCACCCTAGATCAACTTTTTATGCGCTATCGACTGGTGTAAACCACTTTACACTACATTGTAAACTGATGTGATGCCGTAAGAAAAACGTGATTTACAAGTGTATTTTATCAAATATCTCAAATCGCAGCGGATAAATTTTTTTAAAGTTTTAACCAATCATTGGATATCTTATACTGACCTTACTGTAGAATTTGAAGAAAATTCACAGATTGGTTTCTGAGATACGGGAGCCCAAAGGTACCCTATGCAGAGCGTAAAATTTAGGTTTTTGTCTTTTTGCAGAAGCACAGATTGACTGTTGCTTCCAAAATTTGGCCCCTAGGGTTTCTGGGACCGCTGATTCCATATTCGCTACTTTAAATATACGATCTGGCATCATAAAACATGTATGAGATCGGCTGAAAGGAAATCACGTACGGGTACTTATAAACATGATTAATCACTGAAAAAGAGCTTGCACCAAGTCAAAATTTTTGACCTTGTAAACCAGCGCGTGAAATTTAATGCGAAGCAATCGAAAGCAGCAAACATGCGGCTTTCGAAAGAAAGCAGCAACATGCGGCTTTCGAAAGAAAGCAGCAAACATGCAGCTTTCGAAAGAAAGCAGCAAACATGCGGCTTTCGAAAGAAAGCAGCAAACATGCGGCTTTCGAACATACAAATCCAAATGTTTTTGCTTCTAGCGGCTAATTTAATATGCAACTTTTTGCATTTGTTTACAATGAGGGCAAAGTTGAATATTGTACAGAGTTGAACCCGACGCTATAAGATAGGACGTGATACAACATAATCAATGCTATACAATAGGACGTGATGTAACATGCCCAATGCTATACAATATGACGTGATATAACATGCCCCATGCTATAAGATAGGACGTGATATAACATACCCAGTGTTACAGGATAGGACGTGATATAACATACCCCGTGCTACAAGATAGGACGTGATATACCATACCCAGTGCTATAACATATCCTGTGCTGTAAGATTGGTGTCCCAAAACATCAAAAATATGGTTTGCACAAAAAAATCTTTAAACATCCCAAAACATCAAAAAAATGGGATGACCAAAAAAAACTTTTAAACACCCCAAAACATCAAAAAAAATTTTTAAACCTCCAAAAACATCAAAAGTATGGTTTTGGACCAAAAAGGTTTTTTAATATTCCAAAACGTTAAAAATATGGTTATGATCAAACTAAATGTTTAAACATCCCAAACCATCTAATGGTAAAATTTTCAGAACATTCCAGAACATCAAAAATATGATTCAGGATAAAGAATTCTCAGAACCATTCTATAACGTCAGAAATATGGATTTAATCAAAGAAATGGTTGACAAAAGACAGTTTTAAAAAATTTAAAAAAATACAATATGTTTTTACCGACAATTTTTTTAAAAATATCCCAAAAACATCAAAAGTCCCGAAAAATAAAAAAATACAAGAGACATCTCAATCCCACACAGCTATCAGGCCTAAGTTCAGCCAGGGCAACGCCGGGCAGCTCAGCTAGATATAAAAAATATAAAAACCGCTCGCCGATCCATTGCAGAGTCATCCAATTTTTTATACTAATTACTGGTTAAGATATTATTTGTTTACAAACACTCTAGATGGGGCAGCGAAGCGCCCCATTTGCTAGTATTAGTAAAGTTAGAGTTTGCAGTGCATTATAGAAATTACTCTGACTGAAAGATTGCTGCTTAATTTCTAATTAGCTAGAAATAAATTTGAAGCCAACGCGAATGAGACTGATATATATATGTGAAAAGATAAGGCGAGGAATTAATGAAAACGCCTCAATCATGCGTTTCGTATTACATGACGCTCAAAAGCAATTTGTTTTTAATAATTAGGGATCTTTGGTAGAAATTATAAGGATTTACAGATTAAAAGCATATGGTAGTTTTTGTGAAATGTGTGCTATCCGTTGATACGGCTTAAAAGTAATAAAAGGACCGCAAATTAATTAACGAGCAAAGCTCGACTTAAGAGACCGCGGTCATAGAATAAATGCCGTAGATCACACTTCAGCGCTTATAGCTAAAATTGGAACTTTTCTATTTAAAGCTATAGGGCCGAAAAGTAAAGTGTCGAAAAATAGTCCAAAATTTTAATGAATTGATTTTAAATTGAAGACATGATTAAAATGCACTAAATATAGCAGCTTTTATGAGGTTCGGAGGCATTTCTGACCGTGGATAGAATACTCTGGCGGAAGAAAAATGACAGATAATCAATTTGGTCGCTTCAAAAACTTTTGAAGATTTAAAATTTCCAAGACTGAAAAAAACGTACAAGCGTATATGGTATAAAGTTTGCGTCCCGTAGACTGCAAAAATTTATTTTCTGGTCGATTTTTTTCATGCTGACGGAAGAAGCTCGATGAAAAATATCAAAAATTGTGCTTTTATCGTATCACAGCTTTTTCTTACTGTTTTTGACCTTGATGATATAAGTCGTAAGTATGATAATGATTAAGGAATTGACGCTAGGAATATGAATTTGGCGTTTAACCTCTAAGCTGAAATATCCACATAGAGTTTGAAAGCTGCGCCTGAATTAATGACAAGCTAAGCGAGTACCTACTCTTTATACGCATATATGTAAGCAGGTACATATATTTAGTGTGCGTTGTTATTTATCAACAAAATATGTAGGTTAATTTCACGCAAGAATCCATTTTTACTCAAAAAACTGCGCATCGACTATTTTTACTTGTCTTTAGCTATTGTATTTAAGCAAGGCCTATCGCTTTTTAGTTTTTTACATATTTGACGCGCATAAAGCAGGCACCCTTTTGATTTTGTTTCCGCACCTGAGTCACGCTAATTAATTTCTACTGTTTTCCAAAAGCGTGCTTACATCAGTTGCTGTATAAAAATCATCAACAATCATTCATTTTTCGAATGGTAGTCTGTTTACGGACCGTGGATATGTCGTTAATCATGCAGATACTGATAAAGCTTCTTTGACGAAGGTAAATCGAGATTCTGTGGATTGATAAAGCGAAAATGTATTGTGCATTTTTTCAATTTAATCGTCGTAGCGAAGCGTGAAACTATGAATTTTTTGCCACCTGTATCTTCTGCCCGCAAAACGCTTTTTTAGCTCTTTATTGAAGTGTAAACGAGTCTTTTTTATGAAAACTAATAATTTGACAACTTTTTTTCGATATCCTGCAAATACAGCGTACTGTTTGCGCCCTTTTTTCGAAAGATTATGGATGTAAATTTGGTTAGAGCGCAACGGAGAATAAGCTTCTCAAATCCTTTATTAATTTTAGTTGCGAGCAAGCACAGATTAACGAGAACGATAATACAAAGCAAGGAAACTTAGATTGACCAAATGGATACGGACGCAAGATTTAAAATCAAAATAAAAACATGAGGACACATAGAATCCATTCCAGATAAATTAATTTAATTAATATCGTTCAAGTTCAACGCGAATCGCTCAAGTTTTTATGGGTTCAAGTGAAATAAAAATTCAATATAGCTGCAATAAATTTTGAAGTTTCGTCTCAGAACTGCAATCCTCACGTAAGCGTCCTACTTTATCAAGGGTTCCACTTATTCGATATTTAAAAAGCTCGAAGTTCACAACTCGTTGAGGCCCTGCTTCAATCATCCTCACAAGCACACCTGGGCGTGGGGGCTTTGGGGAGTATGCACCCCCCAGAAACCGAAATACCCCCCTCCAGAAACTACAATACCCCCAGAATTCAATTTTTGAAAATTTTTTCTGTTTTTTGAAGGTTTGTGATGCCAATGGATAGTGCTCGAAGTGAAACGTCGAAAAATGTTGTTTTTTCGCCATACCACCATTTTTAAGGCCATTTTTTGACCTTTGAAAACTCTTGCACCCCCCAGAATTTTGGTGCCGCCCACCTATGCTCACAAGCCACTGTTTTTTTAATATCTTTTAAACTCAAAATTATAAGCCCAAAATGTAATAATGCGAATTTTGTCGTGTTTTAGGAATTTTTCAGAGCCTTTAGCTGTCGTAATAACTTGATTAAGGTACTTAAACTTTAGTTTCGTATTAATCAATGCCAAAAAAATGTTTTCAAGGAACAAGTTGTCCGAGTGTTGCGCTTTCTCAATCTGTTTCTATCGTATTTTAAATTACATAGATATCTCATTAAATAAAAATAATTAAGTTGGCTGAACACTATCATTGTGTGTATTTCCATTTTATCCTAATAATCGAATAGGGACAGGCAATAACATTGAATATGCGAGGGAAGGAATGGAATGTTCTGTCAGTGAAAGGCAATTTGCAATGAAGGGTTGCAATTAGCAATTTTTTAAAATTTTTTCAATAGTATTTTAAAGTTTATTTCCGCTTGGTGTAAGTTCAACTCATTATCTCGCATTAAAAATATACCTTTATAAATATCAGCTCGTGTATTTAGTTCTCGAATTTCCATTTCCTCGAAATCGAACATTCACTATCAATTAAAATTAGCTATTAATATCCCAATTGTCGCAATATCTCCTTGAAGATTTCCCAAGCAATACAGAAATTAATTATAAACATCGCTCACCTGACTTTCTAGAAAATCATAGAATCTGAGTAACCCCTATTGATACTATTTAATATAATCTTCCACAAAAATATGTGAAAATTATTTAACATTGGTACATATAAGCGAAAGAATTTCTTACAATTATTCATACCTAATAAATGGGTAGCTAATTTTCTAAATAATGTTCTATTCACTGAAGCGCGATAGAATCATAGGTGGGCGGCACCAAAATTCTGGGGGGTGCAACAATTTTCAAAGGTCAAAAAATAGCCTTAAAATGGTGGTATGGTGAAAGAACACCATTTCTCAACGTTTCTCATCAAGCACTATCCATTAGCATAAGAAAAATTGCGAAAAAAAACAACAACAAAAATTTAAAAAATTGAATTCTGGGTATTATTTTGGTTTCTGGAGAGTATTTTGGTTTCTCGGGGGTTGCATACCCCTAAATGCCCCGACGCCCAGGTGTGGATAGAATAATTAAGTTAAGAATGCTTCATTTAATAAGCGTAAAATACATCATATTAAACGCAATCATGTTCAAGTTCTGAAAGTATACACCATCACAAAAGAGATACCTACCTAAAAATTATGCAACTGAAATTATCCCACCTCAAAGAAAATTCATATAAAATGTTATTAGATCCCATTATTAATTCGCTATTTCCCCCAGAGGCGGATCCAAAGGAGTAGGTGGTTGGGCTGACCGCCACCCACTAGCCCAAAATAGTTGACAGAATAAAGAATGATACTTTGTAATGCTTTTTGACCATTCTGGAGCACAAAAAATTGTTTTGGAATATTTTGATTTTTTTGTTGCATTATTCTACAAATTTTTGCGCTTCGCATCAAGAGCTTCATCGGGCTTTGCTCTGAATACACAATTACAGGGAAATCACTTCGATTATCTTAATCACTTGCCGCTCAAATTTAACAAATTTTCAGGTCAATCGCGACGGATTTCCGCTAAAATTAATTAAATTCAAGCATTTTGCGCTAAAAAGTGACAAAAATTTTGAATTTTTTTGAAAAATCCTGCGCCAGAAATCATTTTAGACAAATGTAGACATTGCGAAACGCGAAAAAGTCATTTTGAAATTGTGATTAGCGGATTTTAGACCTATTTTTGACTGTTTGGGGGAAAGTTCGAGTACCACTATGCGAAAATTCCTAATCCACCCTGCTATATTATATGCGAAGGTTTATGTAAATATTATGCGTATTCACTGACATTGCCCTGCAGTCACCACAGTTTTGACCGCCAAAGAACAATACTTTAATGAAGCAGTGAAATACCTAGTTGACCATTAAAGTTAAAATAAAGCGACTTTAAAAGAATGAGTGATGGAGCTCTTTAGACTGTATAATGACTACTCACCAAAAGTAGGAGAAAATAATTAAACTTAAATGTCGTCAAAAATCACGATCGAATGAGTAAGACTGTACTTTTTCCTTCAAGTATTGCATAAACAAAATTACAAATATGACGACTAGCTAAATAATGCGATAAAAAGAGCAATGATTTAAGAATCTTTGGAAATTCATCGATTCAGATGCATGCACCTAGCCTAAAAGTTATACGAAAAGTGATTTTGACTGACATATACATTTTTGGACAGTTATTTTGTGCCTGTAAAGACCAATTGCAAAATCAAGCTTTCAGAAAGGAAACTGAAATAGCGAACTCGCATGAATGCATAAATGAGGTGATCTTGCATGTCTGCACTGATGAGACATGTGGGAAATATAGATCTATGTACAAAAGTGTAGTTTGGAATAAGTCGCGTAAGGGTAATGAGAGTACACGCAAGTGGATACTCATTAAAAGCATGCGTATAAACATTAATAAAAAAATAAGTTCAATGATGCGATGCTTTGATCGTAAAGCAAAGTCATAATAATTAATACTTGGAGTGAAATTTTAATATAACCGAAGAAAGTGCTACAAATGAAGCAGAGAATGCAAATCACGTGCTATAGAACGTGACCTATTCTTCTGGAACGTATATCTATAAATTAATTTGGAGTTGTCTGTGTGTCTGTCCCTCTGTGGAAAAAGTTTCCACTCTTTTATGGAATGCTCTTCAAATTTTTGTTCTAAGGGGTATTCCGGGCCCCTAATTCCGAATATACGATCAAACTGGCCCGATCGAGTGACTTAAACTCAGAAGCGACGACTTATTCCAAAAAGTTAGGACGATCCTAGAGGTTTGAGTACTTGCCGCAGGGCAAAATTTTTGCGTCAGTCTAGGCTAACTTTTAACGCTCCGTCCAACGATGTAAACCACTTTGCACTGCAGTTTATACTAGCTGAAAAGCGTAACTTCGCCAAATTAAGAAGTGGGTACCGCTGATAATAAAGAAAATTGATTACAGAGAAAGGACTTGATCATAGGTGGGCAGCACCAAAATTCTGGGGGGCTGAAAAAATTTCTGGGGGGGATGTGAAAAAATTTTCAAAGGTCAAAAAATGGTCTTAAAAGTGGTCCTATGGCAAAAAAATACCATTTTTCGACGTTTCTCATCAAGCTCTATCCAATGGTATCAAAAAATTGCTGAAAAAGCAAAAAAAATTTTCTAGGGGGGGGTATTTTGATTTCTGGGGGAGGGGTATTTCAACTTCTGGGGGGTGCATACCCCTAAACCCCCCACGCCCATGTGTGGACTTGATGCCGTAGATGCATAGGATTACGGATTACATGACCAGCCCAGTTCAATTAGCTAGCATATTTGAATGGCCAGCGTATTCAGATGACAAACCAAAATCACCTGCTTCAGATGGCCACCTGACAAACCGGAATGAAATTAAGATCAAAAGACAAAAAGCTGAAGAAAACAATAAGCGTCATACACAGAGACGATTGTTTCTGCAAAAATTAGACAAGATCGGTAATATGAAGAGGTCATGGTACATATTTTTGTCTATAAAAACTAATTAATTAAAACTAGCGGATGGTGGAAAAACAGGTTTTGTCTACGAATTCTCCGCCAACTTCTCCGGTTATAAGTCGGAGTATATTGAATAAAATAAAAATAAAGTACGTTTTATGGGCTAAACGTCGCAGCTATTCACGTTTTAAAAATCTAACAATGATTTACTTATGGAGGTGTAAAGTTCGAAATCAGGGGTGTAACATAGGACAAAAAACACATTTTCTTCCCTTTTTTGATTCGTCAATATCTCATATATTTTGCAGAACAAAAGTTTTCCACACACAAACGTACTAAAATGTAGAGGCTACAAACTGGTCTAAACCGAATTTCTTTTTACTCAATGGGGAGTTGAGTTCAGATTTTCAAAGTTTACAGGTGAAAAAATACGTTTTTGTTCCTTTTTTGTTCGCCACTTTCTCTGTTTAGAAGTCAGGATAGGTCAAATAGAATAAAAATAAAGCACTTTCTAAGGGGTAAACGTCAGAGCAAATTGCGTATGTTTAAATTAATATTCAGCTTTTTCGGGAGGTGTAAAGTCAAAAGTTGGATGTGTCAAACGTGTTTCTGTCTTTTTTCTTCTGCCAATTTCTTCGTTATGAGTCTGGACATGATCTCAAGTCTAAAAATGTACTAGTAATCAAACGTGATGCACCAGTTGGGTGCGTTTGTGTACACTCAACAGTGGTGTAAAGTTGTTTACATCTAGTATTTTTTGTCGTCAGGCCATTGTGGAGACTTAATTTCTTCATAAATGTTGATCATAATAGCAGAGTAATATCAGAATCACGAATCCAACTAAAATTTTCTTCACGCTAATGTGGTTTTGTAAAGTTTACACTGCAAAATAACTTTAGTTTTGGAGCTTTGCGACGCTTTACTTTTTCAAAATGTTCTACGTAGCGTCAGAATTACAAATTTGACTGTTAGTTTTCTCTACACTCAGTAGTTGTGTAAAGTTTGCACTATTCATTTACTGTTCATGTGTAAAGTTTACACTACGGATTTATTTTTCTTCCAGTGCGTTGCAAAACGTAAATTTTTTCAAAATATGATTCGTAAGGTCAGGATTACGAATCTGACAGCATGTTTTCTTTGCACCCCTTAACTATGTAAAGTTTACACCGAAAGTTAACTTTAGTTTCAGAGCGTTGCAGAAGCTTACTGTTTTCAAAATGTTCCATTACAGTCAGGATTACAAATCTGAGTGAAAGTGTTCTTTACACCTAATAGTGGCGTAAAGTTTTTGTTGAAAACCTCTCATCTGTTTAAATAAGGTAAGGTTGTCTTCTTTCAAAAAAGATAATGCTGATATTCAGAAAAATATTGTTTTCCGCGTTCTTAAACTACTGTCATTACTATTGCATGTTATCGTTGTGCTTACTGACTGATTTACTCAAATATGCTAATTAAATGTAGAGTGCTAGCAGGAAAAAATGCTCCGATGGAGCAAAAAAGACGAATATACTTGGGATTACGGATTATTAAGGATGTAAAAGGAGGGAAATAAAAGCTACCTATGTATATGCCTAAAGTCGCAAAATCTGTTTAAAATCAGACTTTCTCTAAGCAACGCGAAAAATCGAAGTATATTCTGCGGCCTCTGAAAAATGCAACCTTCTTTCAATAATTTTCAATTCTTCACTTCAGAGTGTATAAACATCATCTAAAATGTATACTTTTTGTAAATTGCTTGCAAGTTGCAACGCTGATTTGCTTCGTATTGTGATTGATAGGAAACTACTGCAATTATTTTTAAAGGTATTTTATTTTTTTATCTATGAGCATTGTAGCAAGCAAACCTGGCGTCACTGGGCAAGTGCACACAATAATTGCGGGCATGCAAGTGTAGGTACCTATATGTAGTCTGTTTCATGTAAGCTTACGCGTTTCTTTTGCTTTAAATCAACAATTTCTTTGATTGTCTTGAATGCTTCGATGTTTGCTATTTCATTCGAATGGCTTACAAAGTTGATCCTAGTTTATTCCATCTACTTTCCCTTAGCTACTCCATAGCTAACTTGCTGCATTTCAATCGTTTTTTGGTTCAATAATTTAAATCAATCTGCAGGCTGCAGAATATACTTCGCTTTTTTGCGTTGCTTAGAGAAAGTCTGATTTTTAACAGATTTCGCGCCTTTAACGCATATACATAAGTGGCTTTTTCCTAATCCCCTCCTTTTACATCCTAAATAATCCGTAATCCCAAGTATATTCGTGTTTTTGTACCAATGGAGGATTTTTCTTTGCTAATGAAATGATAATTGGTATTTTTAGTAAGTATAAAATGAGCATAGAGCTTATGCAGGACAGATATATAAAAATAAAATCGAATTTTGGAAATCAGAGGATACAATGGATCGTTAAGCATTGGAGTCTTTTCATATTCCTAGAACGATGAATGCTTTAATATTTCAAAACAGCCCAAATGTCGACTTAGGCTTTAAGCGATCGCTCCTTAATGCTTTTACGTATTTCAGCGTCTTGTCTTTTGATGTACATAAGTGTTTTGATTTTTTCCTTGATTTTATCAGAGAACGATAATGATATAATTTTTTGCTACTGAGCAATTGTTTGATTCACTAACACGGAGCAAAAGCAAGCCGAGAAAGGATGCAGCTGATGCTGAGTTTGATTGCTTACCTTCTTCGTAGGAAATTATATTTTTTCACATCTCTGCTTTTTGTAACGAGCGCAATTTAGTCTAATGACGCATCGTAAATAACACGTCATGAAATCACAGAAAAATATTGAATTATAAATTTTTCCAAACAAAATCTACGCAGGACTGCCTAAAAAAGAAATTTACACGAATTTCCCAACATGTGTGACTTAAAAAAATGTTTAGTGGCAAGCATAACTGGGCAATACCCATTGCCCCAGCTGGTACCCGAGTCCAATTTTTTCGGTTGGTTGCTTAGTCGTAAACACACCTGGGCGTGGGGAGGAGGGTTCTGGGGAATATGCACCCCCCCCCGAGAAACCAAAATACCCCCCAGAAATCAAAAAACCCCCTAGAATTCAATTTTTGAAATTTTTTTCGTTTTTTTCGCAATTTTTTCATGCCAATGGATAGTGCTTGATGAAAAACGTCGAAAAATGGTGTTTTTTACGCCATACCACCATTTTTAAGGCCATTTTTTTGACCTTTGAAAAATCTTGCACCCCCAGAATTTTCTTGCTGCCCACGTATGGTCGTAAAAGTGATTGGTCATAAAGATTGTTTAAAATTGTACAGTAGATTTGAAGTGATGGTTCTATGGGAGTGCATTTAGGAACACAAATAGCTCATTTGACCATTTGACAGTGTTTTCATATAATCTCTCACTTACTCCAGCATTAACGTGCATTGCACATACAATTTTCCTACTCATATCATCAGGTGCAACTGGCAGAACCTCTAGCTGGTACCGGACCTGCTCTAGCTGATACCGGGTTGCACCTGGTTTCAGCTATTGCCCAGGTTGGGTGGCTAGTGTAAAATATTAATGAACTTTCAACTCAAAATTATCAAATTGTTTACTTAATGGCTGATGCACTTTTTCCAATGGGCTTTTTGGAGAAATGCAATTATAATGAGGAAAAGTCAGATATTTCATAATGTGCGAATGTCGATTTAACGAAATAATAGATACGATAAATTTATGATAATCGAAAAGAGATTAGTAGAAATATGCAAGTTAAAATAAGTAAAACAAAGAGAGGCGCTTTTTAATTAAATAAGCACTTTCAGTAAAATTTTTGTTACATTTTCAAACCATCCTTATTACGCCAACCTACTCGTACGTCGCCAAACTTTCACGATTTATTATTACTCGTACCATAAGTACAACTGTTTTAACCATGATTATCATTATTATTATTATTTGTACGATTACTAATGATTAATTTTATTATTAACACTAGTATATTATTATTATTACTATCATCATCATCATCAATATCACAGAAAATGAAATTGGAAAATATGAATCAGATAGCTACACGAGGCAATGAAAGAAAAACTAACACGGTTAATTAACAGCATGCATAACAAATTTTTGATCTGTCCCTTTGCAATTCAACGCACATCTTTCGTAGATAAATGTTCATTGAGTTCTATTAATGCATTCGACCAATCAAAAGTTATGGTTCCCAAGTGACAGTTAACTAATTTTAGGGTTGCAAGGCAACGTTTAGCATTGATTTAAATGAACCGCATTCGAGACAGCCGCTGCCATTTAGATGCTTTGATAGCAGCAATTGAAAAAACCAAACTTTTTCAAATCGTTTTTTGATTTAAATGTATGTTGAAGGGAAACGTAATAAATGAACGCTCAATCACGAACACGAGCTTTTTTGCATGACGCACATTAGATGTTCTTTCAAATCCAAATGCCGGCTATTGTCTATTTGGTATACGTACAAGCTGTTGGTTTCTTCCCAATCTCTCAGCGATATTGTCAGCAGTGGCGGATCCATGATTTTTTGACGGAGGGGTGGGCGTAATACGTGGGCAGCAAGGATATTCTGGGGGAGGGGGTGCAAGATTTTTCAAAGGTCAAAAAATGGCCTTAAAAAGTGGTGGTATGGCGAGAAAACACCATTTTTCGACGTTTCTCATTGAGCACTATCTATTAGCATCAAAAAATTGCGAAAAAAACGAAAAAATTTTTAAAAATCGAATTCTGGGGGTATTTTAATTTCTGGGGGGAGGGGGTATTTTTATTTCTCGGGGGGGGGTGCATACCCCCAAATCCACCCCCACGCCCAGGTATGGTGGGCTTAATTCCAAATTTTCCTAATAGTTAAAAAAGTGTCATAAAAATCAGCGCATTACGCCTAAATAAGCTGTTTTTTGTCGCCTTTTATAAACAGAATTATTTGTGATCCTGAAAAGTTTGAAATTTTCGAAAATTTTCAACGAAAAGCGCACAAAATTAGTGGGAAATCGGGCAAAAGCGCCAAAAAGAATCATAAAAATTATTGTAAAAATTTAAAAATCCCTGCTCTTTGCTTATAAGCTGCTCTTCTAATGCGAAAATAAGCTTTTAAAGCGCCAAAAAGTCAATGAATTATTGCTGGACATAAAATTGAAGGATGATCAGCATCTTTATTATTTTGATTTTTCGTCATCCAATCAGTTAATACTAAATAAGCAGCAAAGCAAGTCGTGCAATAAAATTCGCTATATCACAACACTTTTTCTTTTTCAAAAGAATAAGCGTTGGGTACAAGACTATAGTTTAAAAATTAATTCTAATCATTGATAAATTTCTGAGCTGCTTTCGAACATATATTTGTACCTACATGCACTTTAAGTTTATATCATTCTAAGCATAAAATCACGAACACTTCTTATAATTAATCAAATCAGCGATAAATACAAAAAACGTACACGATAGACATGAGAAAGGCACAATGAAACAAGTCAACACCTATTACGAGCATAAACGTACAGCATGAATGATCTGGAGGGCCAGCCAGTCTGAGCTAAGGAGGGTCAGCCAGAGACGTTTTTGGGCCAAATGGCCTCAAAAAGTAAAGCTAAAATAGCGCACAAACTACATAGGTATATATGTTAATCCACAGTTTCAAGCTAATTTAAGGCAACACTTTCGCGGAAAATGCTTTGATTATAACCTCTTCTTATCTTCATTTTGCCTTATTTTCCCAAAAAAATTCTCATTTTTCCATTATGGGGCCCATACAATCTCTAAACCCCGCGTGCATGTCTACTTACGAGTACGTACACATTCGCGATCAAAAAAATCCTGCATAAAACATATGTAATGACCAGAGCAAGGAATTTTACGTGCTAAAATTTCTGTTGAATATGTGCGAAAATACGTGCAGAAAACCGTCAAAATACGTGCAAAAGTTCCACAGTTCTCAAGGTTTATTCAACATCAGATTCGACGTGTAGACAGTATCATTTGAACAGAAAGCTGTTGCAACCAACAACAGTGATCATTTCAATATTTAGAAACGGCGGCGGTCACTTAATATCATTTTATAATCTGAAAACGATCTTTCAACGTCGACCGAAACCAACGGTGCGTACAAAGTAGTCAACCGAAATTCGAAAAACTCAACTTTCAACACCGAGTTACATGCATCACATTTCGAAACGGATCCATCAGAAATAATAAAATCGTACTTAAATCTGGCAGCCAACAGATTTGAATTTCGATGCACCGATTTTAGACATCATGTAAAACAATAAAAGTGATTGCTAATCTGTAAAATACGAGGAAAGTCGTAAGAAAAGTCGCAAAAAATTCATCTGGATACGGAAAACTACCGAAATAAGTGCAGAAAAATGAAAATTTTCTGATACGTGCAAACAACCTAAAAAGTCGAAAATATGTGCTAAAAAAGAGGTCTTCTGTTGATAGAAACCTCATTTTTCTACGTTTCTGAATGTGGAGAATCAGAATCCGTCAATAAAAAAATCATGTGCGGCACGTAAAATTCCTTGCTCTAGTAATGACTAGAGTTGTAAAAGATAAATAAGGTAAAACTTTTCAGCCCTCGCAAAACACCAATTTAAGAAGTGGAATCGACTTATCTTGAATTGTTAATTGAAACAAATTTGACATTCGAAAAATGTATCTTTCATCTTTTTTATCTTTTTCAAGAAAGAAATCATTTTTCCAGGCTTATTCGTCCCAAGGGCTGATCGCATTCTTCTTGTAGCTTTTCAAAAGATGCACCTAGAGAAATAAGGTAAGGTTTAACAAAACCTAAATAGTTAAGCTACTATTTGAGATTTAATTCGTTTCTTTTTTATCTCTTTTTTCCTATCTTTTACAAAACCAGTAATTACTATTTATTATGTTCCTAGACTTCTGACGGAATAATGCGATTTTTGGAAAAGTCTTGCGATTCTTCAATTCCGTCATCAGGCGCTCTTTTAACGAAGCATTCGAAGCTTTCATTGTTATTAGCATTTGGTCTGGACACGTGTGAGGCGTGTTGAGCTTCCCTGGCGGTTCTCCTCCTTTCGTTAAAAGGTTCAACGGGGTCCTTGGCTGCGCCATTCCATTTTGGCGTAGCTGCATTGTGAGCGTGTAGATTTCGATCGCTTCTCTTTCGTTTGCAGTAAATCCAGAGAAACAATAAGCTTACAAAGAATGTAAAAGCTAAAACAATCGCGAACATAATTCGCATGTCGTTTATGTAATTCGTTAACCGGTGCATATCGTCTGATATTTGAAACACGCGGGGCATGTCCTCCAGCATTTTATCGAGGCTTATCGGCATAGTTCTTCAGCGAAATAGATAAAAACGCTGAAACGCATGCTTGTACTAATCAAAGGCGGATTAAAGCGGGGGGCGGGGGACGGCTGCACCTTGTCGTCAAAAAACGTATGAGCGCAATGAAGAATAGATGTGCATTTTTTGATGAATTCACCCATTTTTATCATGATTTTTCGAATTTTTGCGGCGCTTCGCGCCAAGGTAGTACTCATTAATGACATTTACTGACTTTCTTGGCGCTCTGAAAACCTTTTTTACACCAGAAGAATAGTTTTTGTACAGAACAAAGATTTTGTAGTTCATCAGTGATTTATCGAGTATTTCTCGGCGCTTTGTAATGATTTTTGCAATTATTTTGCGAGTTTTTCTTTGAAAGCTGAATGTTTTTGAAAGTTTTGACTCTTTTTAATCAGAAATGATTCTGGATATCAAAAAACGGCAAAAATACGCTATAATGCACGAGACACTATTAGAAAAATTTGGGGTTCCGCCCTCTACCCTGTCGGGAAATCCTAGACACGCTGGTACTAATGAAATTGATTAGAATAAAGTAAATTCAAAATAAATCTTCTAGAATATTAAAAATCGAACTACAGCCAAAATTTAGCTTCTGAACTTTTAAGAATAAAGTTTTAAAATTCGAACAAATAAACTTTTGTACCATGCTTCATCCTACACAAATGCAAATTATTTCGAGCATTTTAGATTTCGATTCCAATACTACATGAAAGCTCTTTTTAATCTATTGATAAGTGAATAAATTCGTACATCGTGCATTATACGAGAAAGTTAAAATTGTGTCGAGTAAGCCATAAAAAAAGACAATTTAAAAGTTCGTCAAATATTTCTTATCGCTTTCTAAATAGGAAACATAATTTTCAATGCGTTGCCACCATACATGGGCAGCAGCCAAATTCTGGGGTCCGACGGGGTCAAGTTGTCAAAAATAGCACCAAAAATTCAATTCTGGGGTCTACCAAGTTTTTGGGGTAGGGAGTCCGCAAAATTTCGGTGGGGGAATCTAGTCTAGACTCACAGACCCCCACGCCCATGTGAGGTTGCCACGAACTCACATTTTTACACGAAAATTCCTGGCTTTACTTCAGACTAATGAAACGACAACAAACAATAAACCTTATAGTGGAAATGAGAAATGTATAAAATAATTGAAATAAGTCTATTCGCCGAGCCCTTGAAGCATGCACTTATCGGTCGATACCTGAACTTACTTTTCGCTTAAACAAAATTCGAACGATAATCAGAAATCGTGAATCAAGTTATTGAATTTTCGTAATCGCAGGAATGTTGAAGTCGCATTTAAAATATCTTAATTTGTACGTATAAAAATTCAATCCTGTCGATTAGCTCGTTCCGCATTCGCTGTCAGATCTTAAATTCACTAAATTACTCGTCCTATTTAATCAATAGTTACTTAATTCAGTGGAAAGTTAAATATATACGGAAATTTCGTCAGTCGGACATAATCTACAAAGGCTTCTTGCCTAATTCAGGTAAATCAGAAAGATAGTGAAGACTTCTTAAAGAGATTTTAAAAAATTTAAAAAGTAGCTAATTGTATTTTCAAGTCTAAAATGAGATGCAACAATGATCTCAATTATTTCTGTTAAACGTTATTTTTAATAACCATAATACATGTCTAAAATGACACGCTTTTGTTACTCACATTGTTTTTGGCTTCTGCAAAGCATGAGAGTTTCTGACGATATTAGCCGAAGTGATATTAAAAATCGACAAAGAAATTGCAAAAACATTCAGTTCGCGCGTGAGGAGAAAAATATGTGATCGCTCTGCTTTTCTTAAATAATTTAGACTGTCAACTTTATTGTAGATGCGTAAACTCATTTCTGTGCCTCAAAATTACATCACACTATACTGTCGATTTTTTCGAGACAACATTTCGATTAATTATATTCATTTTCACGTTAACATTTTTTATATTATTCAATATACCACTATAAGTCAACTTGTCCGAAAGAACGATCGAAGCAACTGAATTCAGGCACGTACATAGCTAGCCTTCTGAATTAGAGGGGACTATAGCGAAGCTCTACGTATTGGAGACTAAAAATTTCAAAACATTTAAAAAATTTATTTTGATTTCTATTGTCTTCAAAAAGTATGTCGTATATAATGGCCGAACAAATCATTTCTCAACATTATTTCCGAGCTAAACCCTTCTGAAAAATTATTCTATTTGTTCTATACTTAATTCTGGTACATTGCAAAGAAAAACAATTAGAAAATAAATGATTCTGCAAGCAACGTCAGACATATTCACCATGTTTGAACTAAATTAGGCTGTTTGGAGGTCAAAGGTTATGCAAAAACAATAAATTCGGCGCGAAGCGCCTAAAAATTTTGGGTCTGTTAGCTCAAAAATATGCTAAAAGCTATTCTGGAGATCTTTCAAATAAGCTGCAAGAAATTTCAATTTTTTTCTTCCAGGGAACCCTTGTAAAAAATACTCGTACTTTCAAAATTTTAGGGGACTAGTCCCTCCTATTCCCCCACAAGTACATACTTTCCTGCTTGAATTTAATCAAATTCATGCACAAATACGAGTATACAAAACGAGTATCATGTAAGCGGATGGAAGCGTCAAATTACAGTGCCTTACCAAAAAAAGCCTAAAAAGGCTTAAGTTCATAGGAAAACCGTATCACGCGTCACAGAACAGGATATTTATGCATGACAATAGGTTTCATTCAAGAATCTTAAAAAATGCTCAGCGGAGAAGGCTGAAAGTTGAATGCACTCGAAGTCGAACTAGATTTAGGATGCGCGTATTTTTACGCGGCGCAGAAATGACATGACATTATGTTAGTTAAGAATCAGTAACCGTAAGGGAAGATAAGTATTGCACAAATAAGGAAATCCGCAATGTATGAGGTGACCCGAAAAAACGCGCTTTATTTGTTTCTGTTGTAACAGGAAGAATATTCCATCATGTATATGGGTATGCACATTAATTGTACATTAATTTCACAAACATATTTAGGTCCTTGATTATTTACTCAGGTGACTGACACTGAACTTGGCATGACTTGCATGGACAACGCTAATTTTATAATATAAGAAATTCAAGTTATACTATTAGTCGAAAAAATGGTACTTTCGCATTATCCTGACTACCTCAAAACTAAAATGTACCATCCGAACCCCGTCCTACCTACATACATGTACCTTTTTTACAACCGCAGATCGATTTTCCAGAATAAAGCACCGATGAATGACCGTAGAGCATTTTCGTTCACTTGGCAAAATCCCAAACTGCTGAAAAAACGAAACCGCTTCTCTTTCAGTGCTCGACAAATCCCAAATTTTTATGGTGAATCGCCACCATTTAATAACACAAAAAGTCCGAACAATAAGCGATAGCCATGCAAACCGAGTTTTTTTAACAGTGGAGCAAACATTGCATAAGGTCAGGTAACAGTAACCCAATATCACAATGCCCTTACAACAAGTAGTGGATGGGAGTGGTAGGGATGGTACACTTTGAGGTAGTCGAGGATAATGCGAAAGTACCAAAAAAAGCGCTGCTTCAGACAAAGTCAAACATTTTTAGTATGGCCGTCCTCAATACGTATGAGCGTGGGGGTTCGAGGAGGTCTGAACCCCTCCAGAATCTAGAAGATCCCCTGAATCGATGTACCTCCAGAATTGAAGTTTTGGTGCTATTTTCGGCAATTCGGCCCAATTGAACCGCCCAGGATTTCGTAACTGCCCATGTATAGTCCTCAGTACGCTCGTTAAAAAAATTTTTGGCGGTTAAATACAGTAATGAAGTAGGGACCAACTACTGAGAGTTGTTTCTTCTTAGTGGATTCTAAGTACTTTCAGAAAATTGATTTTACAGAAAATAAATATGACCCGATCTGATGCAAAAACAAGCATAAAATCAAAAACAGGATTAATTAAGTGCAGGACTTGCAAATTATGACATTCTGTGATTTGAGCATTATTCATGAAGATTCTGTATGATTTTTCATGAGGCATTAATCCGATTCCCTGACCTAATACGAAAAGAGCACGATATCTCTTTGAGTATGGGCGGTAGAGCTGTGCTTTTTGAAGATTGAATCAAGTCAAAAACAAAAACAAAGGTTCGCTTCCCCTGTTTTCAGAAGAATATTATTCTTTACATACCCTTTTTATTCATTTATGGTAGCTCTAGATGCGCATAAAAATGAATATTTTAGAATAGGTACTTAAACTCGTATTTATTACTTTAGGTTAGCCTCGCTTATTTCCAGAGATATTTGAACTATATTTCAATGACGTCATTTTCTATAGCGTATTAAGTTGCATCAAGCATGCGTGAGAGCTAACACTTCGAAAAAATTTGACCGAGCGTTAACTCACTGTTCTTGAAAATATTATTTTATCGAAAATACGATACTTTTCTACTAAATAGAAACGGAAGGAACTTACTGATAGTAGACATCCAAGATGCAAGCAACAGAGAGCGAGGAAGATAAAAATCGCTATTTACTCTTTCGCTGTGATTTTGCAAGAAAATTATGTTTGTGACTGCTGAAACTAAACGACAGAATGTGATTCATTTTCAACATTTTTTCGATATACGTAAAAATGATTACTAAAAAATTTAGCTACGACATAATTTTATTTCAATGAGTTTTTGAGCCGACTGAAAATCGAGTGCAATAAAAGTTAGATCTACATCAAAAAACTTACATGGTATGCGCAAAATTAAAAGAATCATGCAGCGAAATCATCGAAAAGTTGCTGCATCCGCGGGAAATCAAGTCAGGAAAAGACGTGAATAGTATCTAACAGTGAAAATGCCAAACCATTAGTTCGCGATTTATTTTGATTTTTTTACTTTGTCGTACATAGGTCAGCCTAAAGCATAAGCATAAAGGTGTGAGAAATGGTTTTAACTATGCCGTGATTTCTTGAATTAATTTACTATTAGGTGACTTCTCATATAATGCAAGGTGTTGAGCGAAAATTATCGAGCTTAAATGGAAAAATTCAGCTCGGTTATAGTTATCCGTATTTTTAACTAGATTATCAGTCAGCTTCCACTCATATTGAGTTATCTGCATTAAAATTTAAAAATTTACTTTGTTCGATAAAATGCATTTTGAAATCGAATCCGATCGTCCTACATTAAAAACTGCATGTTCGACCATCCCCGAATTTTGCTTCATCTGGTTCCTGCTCACAGAATAGTTAACCTCAAGAGTGCTGCTAAAATATGTTTCGACTAATCAACTAAGCATAATTTTCATTACTGTGCAAAGTCGAGTCGTTATTATGCAATATAATAAACTCCAACAGATCGACTCATTATCGCTCTAATTTAATCATCATTCAATAATAAATTGGTTATTTATTAAAATCCAAAACAAATCAATTTAAGTATTGCTAAAAATAATATTAGGTACGCAAACGCAAGTATACATAGACGCATTGCTAACGCCGTTTGAGAGATAAAATTTGTTTTTCTAGTAAGCTACATAAATCAGAGCATAGATTACCATTTTACGATATGCTCGTATCACATATTAAACTATGTACACAAAATACGTGTCGGTTCATTTATAAAATTCCGTGCTCACCTTTTTACGATTTTCTTTTAGGGTGAGCTAGCTTACAGCATTCAAAATTTACATTTCGTACTGCAAATGGCGTCTATTTAATCGCGTGACGTATGACTAATACCAATATTATTACGGAATCAGCAAACGACCTTATTTTTTTACGCCCTAAAACACCCCCGAAATTTCAAGAATTATAGTAAAAATGTGGCTGAACACGAAAACTGGTTAGTATTTTATAGGGCAGTAAAAAGTTGACGCAAGCGCCTGAAAATAGCGCACCTGGAAACGGCATGATTTTAAAATAAAAAAGCGTAGGTAAGTTTACCTATTGACGACAAAAGTTTCTATGTGTCAGTAATATTCTTTGATTTTTCGTACCTATATCTACGTAGTTTGATGTGGGAATATGTAGAAATGCAAATCACCATTATTTTTTATTGTTATTAGTATTAATATTAATAATAATTATAATATTAACATAAATAATAATTAATTATACGTCCTTGCAGTGCAAGTGCTTCTATAACTATGTAGCATTTTTTACAAGTATATAAATTTTGAAAGTACGAGTATTTTTTATAAGAGTCCCCAAAGGAAAAAATTGAAAATTCTAGAAGCGCATTCATAAGTTATCCAAAATAAATCTTAGCACACATTCGAGCAAGCTTGAAATTTTTAAGCGCTTCGCGTCTAATTTACAGCCTTTTTATATAAATCTTGTCTTCCAAACGGCCTAAATTTGAGTAATCGTGATTAATATGTCAAACGTTTTCTGACGCTCCACGCAGATTATTTATTCTACCCCATTGCTTTTTTTGTAATGTACTTAATTGAGTACAAAACAAGTTGAAGAATTTTCCAGTAGGTCGATCTAGGATATAAAGCTGAGAAATCATTTTTGGTTAATTTTATGCAACATACTTTTTGAATATGTTTGAAATCGGCTTAAATTTTTTAATTTTTAAAAATATGTTCTTCTTCAATACGTGAGCTCACTGAGAAACGCTCAATATCACCGTTACTTTTGTCTACCTGCATTAGTTGTTTAGATATCCGAATTTAAAATTTTAGCTCCCCCTAAATACAGAAGGCCAGCTGCTTGTCTGCATATGAATCTAAATATGTACCTACACGAAATGTGTGCTTTTATTGTATAAAAATTTCTCACTTCAGATAGAAAAGTGCAGTCAGGAAAAATCTGGTGACTCATTTAGTTTTCAGATGTATCAATGTTTAGCGATCGCAGCACACACACACACACACACACACACACAAACACACACACACACACACACAAGGAGCTTAGCAAATGCATTTTAGTGACACTTTTCTGATTTGCTGACTATAATTTTGTTATTTCTTAAAACTTCTGAATTTTGTTCTAAAGTTTTGCATTTTACTATTACTCCACACTCTTTAAAGTTGATTTGAAATAGGGCAGGACATTTAAGAATTTTCATTGACAGCTAAGTGAAAGATTCTTAAGATTGCATGCTGACCTTGTGGATTTGGGGAGGAGCAAAAGTTTAAAGACAGATGTCTTCATAAGTGCTTGCTGATAAACAAAATAATGCTCTGTTTTTGATTATTTTATAACGAGTTATACACATTGAAGAAGAAAAAATTTAACTTTATTCTATTCGAAAAATGTGTTGCATAAAATGGTCGTGCAAGTGATTTCTTAACATCATATCCAAGCTTGACCCTGCTGAAAAAAAGGTTTGACTTGTTTTTACTCAATTCTGGCGCAAATATACATACATTGCAAAGACGCGAGAGATTATTCTGCGCGGAGCGCAGGAATGTTAGATTTATCCACCATGTCTTACTCAAACTTGGGCTATTTTGAAGAAAAATTTACAAGAACAAACAATCCTAGGCGAAGCGCCCAGCTCAAAAGTAAGCTGAAATCTATTCTAGCGTTCAAGAATTTTCAGTTTTTTCCTTTGGGGACGCTTGTAAAAAATAAGGATATTCCGGTAGGGCCACACAGTTACGTGCTTTTTCATATTTACCGTAAACTGCCGAATTGTCTGCAAAAATGCTTATAATTTATGACCACACTTTTATGAAACAATGAGCATTTAAAGAGCAGAGAGCTGAACATTTGATTTTGTCTCAACAGCTCCACCAATCCCATCCAACAGCTCCACCAATCTCATCCAACAGCTCCACCAATCCCATCCAACAACTCCACCGTCGCAGCAATCCTGCCAATAATTCCAACAGCCCTACCAGTCCCAACAGTCCTGCCATCCCAACAACCTAACCAATAACCCAAAAGCCTCACCAGTCCCACAGCCATACCAATCCTAACAGCCTCAACGTCTCAACAGCTCACCAGTCCAAAGAAACCCACCAATCCCAACAATCCCACCGTTCTAACAGTTGCACCATTCCAAGCACACATGGGCGTGTAGGAGATGAGTGTTTGCAGTTTTAAGCTCCCCCAGGAATCTGGAAAACCCCCTTAAATATGGTAGACCCCAGAATTCCATTTTTAGCATATTTATTGGTCATATTACCACACCAGACCCCCAGAATTTGGTCGCTGCCAATGTATTGTCCAAACTGTCCCGCTGTGCCAACCGTAGGAGCACACCACGACCGGTCATGGAGAAGGACGTAAAAACCATTCTGATCCACAGTTTTTGGTTATTTTAAAGCAGATTTGCGTGAAAATTTAGACTTTTATTAATTTTAACACTTACTTTGCCTTTTTACTAGAACTCTTTTTATTTTTCTGGTAGTCTAGACCATCATGCGCAGGTATCTAATCTTGCAACACGATTCGAATGAGGCAAAATACCGGATTGCACAAAAATGCTGAAACTTTAATTGTGATGGATCTGCCGGTTTCTCAAATAGAGTTATACTGAAAATGTAAACCCCACTCCCGTTTAAATGGTTTAGATAGAATAGTCGAAGTCAAAAAATGCTCAAGAATAAACCTTTCATAAAAAATGTAATATGCCTAATTTAAATACATGAAATAAGTTGTACTTAGAATAGTGAAAATTTTGACTAGCACTGGCGGACATATATAAGTACCGAGTGCAGCTTATTTAATTTGAAATTCATTGGTATATTTTCCAGGCTCTCAACTAGTAAAGAACTAGCAAAGAAAAATGCTCCGATAGAACAAAAAAGATGAATATACTTGGAATTGTGGATTGTTAAGGATGTAAAAGGAGGGGACTAGGAAAAAGCCACCTAAAGTCGCAAAATCTGATAAAAATCACACTTTCTCTAAGCAACGCAAAAATCGAAGTATATTCTGCGGCCTCTAAAAATTTCTTTTTTAGATAATTTTCAAAGTTACAGATAAGAGTGTATTAACGAAATCTATAATGTTTACTTTTTTAAAATTGCTGGCAAGTAGCAACGCTGACTAACTTTGTATCCTAATTGATAGAAAACTAAGTGGTATTGTATTTAAACTTGTTTTATTTTGCTATGAGCATTATAGCAAGCAAAGCAGGGGCCGATTGATTAGTGCACACAATCGTTACGGGCATGCTAGTGTACCCACATTTAGTCTGTTTCAAGTCAACTTACGCGTTTCTTACTGTTTTAAACCAACAATTTCTTCAATTGTCTTGGATGCATCGATGTTTGCTATTTCATTCAATTGGCTTAGAAAGACTGTTAGTTTACTCAATATCATTTCCCATAGCTACTGCGTAGCTAACGTGCTGCTTTTTCAATCATTTTTATGGTCAAATATTTATTTTAATGTGTTGGCCGCAGAATATACTTTGATTTTTTGCGTTGCTTAGAGAAAGTGTGATTTTTATCAGATATTGCGACTTTAGGTAGCTTTTTCCTAGTCCCCTCCTTTTACATCCTTAACAATCCATAATTCCAAGTATATTCATCTTTTTTGTTCCATCGGAGCATTTTTCTTTGCTAGTACCCCACTTTTAATTTGCATGATTTTATTACATACATCAGTCATTAAACACATACCACATGCCACAATAATGACAGCAGTCCAAGAAAGCGGAAAACAATATTGTTCTTAAGATCAGCATTATCCTTTTTACACAAGACAATAGATCAAAGTTCTTCAGCATAAACTTTACGCAAATATCAAGTGTAAGGAACACTAACGCTCAGATTTGGAGGTAAAATAAATTTGTAGTATGAACTACATATTAACAGCAAATGAATAGTGCAAACTTTACACAACTACTAGGTGTAGAGAAAACTAACAGTCAGATTCCCAATTCTGATTTTACGTAGAACATTCTGAAAAAAATTAAGCTTCTGCAAGGCTCTAGAACTGAAGTTAATATGCAGTGTAAACTTTACACAACCACAGACTGTAAAGAAAATTTCAGTCAGATTCGTAATTCTGATATTACTCTGATATTACGATCAACAGTTATTAAATAATTAAGTCTCCACAATGGCCCGAGGACAAATAAATATCAGATATAAACCACTTTACATCACTGTTGGGTGCAAACAAACTGGCGTATTACATTTGGTTTCTGGTTCATTTGTAGACTTGTGATTATGTCCAGGCTTATAACCCAGAACTTGGCAGAAAATAACAAGACAGAAACACGTTCAACTCCCCCATTTTTTTGACTTTACACCTCCCGGAAAAGCTAAACATTGATGAAAACAAACGCAATTCGCATTGACGCGTACCCCTTGAAAAGTACTCTATTTTTATCCTATTCGACCTCGCCCAACTTCTGAACAGAGAAAGTGGCGAACAAAAAAATGGACAAACACGTATTTTCACTGTCCACCACATTGTAAACTTTAAGAATCTGAACCTAACGCCCCATTGAGTGTAAATCATTTCGGTTCGCCAGGTCCGGGCCAGGTCCGGGCCAGTTTGTAGCCCCTTGATTGTAGTACGTTTGTATTTGCCAAACGTATGTTCCGAAAAATATTTGATATGATTTACAAATCAAAATACGGAAAAAACCCTGTTTTTTCGCCCATTTTACACCTCATATTTCGAACTTTACACCCCCATAAACAACTTAATATTACGTTGTTTTGAACGCGGCTTGTTTCGACGTGTAGCTCTTAAAAAGTACTTCATTTATATTTCAATTAATTCATCCAAACTCTTAACCGAAGAAGTTGGCAGAGAAATCTTGGACAAAATCTGTTTTTTACTCATCCACTAGAGTGTAAAGTTTAAACCCCTAGTACTAACTGCGTATTGATTGTAGAAAAGTTTGCTGGTAAGCACGAGATAGCCCTTGCTCCGTAGTACATTTCTGTCAGAAAAAATGTTCTTAAAACTCATGACCAGAGTTGTTGGCAGACATAAACAAGTCGAAAACTCGACCAAAATGTGTCTTTTCAGCCCCTCCCCCCGATTTTCGCACTCTTTACACTCCCATTCGAGAACTGAGGCGAAATTCAAAAAACAAAAAACTGTGTGATCTTCAGAACCTAAATAGATGAATGAGTCAAATGAAGTGCATGTTTGCCAAAAGAATTGAAAAAAGTAAAAAAGTTAGTATTTGAACCCATTATTCTTTTTTTAAATCCACATGCGAGAACGGATACGTCAGCCATTGCACCAACTCAACTCGCAGCCGAGATTTCAGCTTGATTATACTATATTCAAAAATATTCATCATTCTACTGAAGTTTAAGAATAGTGCATTTATGATAATAAAAATAATTATTCATTAAAGACGAGCCTAAAACCTCTGAAATAAGAAAAATCTAATCAAACAAAATGCAATACGGATTTATCTATCGGCATTAGAAAATAGATGTATAATTCAAAGTTTACCTCTTCATACCTCAACAAACACTGGCTGTAGAAAAGTTTAAAGGTCAGATTCGTTATTCTGACCTTACGGAGAACATTTTTTTAAAATTCATCATCCACGACGCTCTGGGCGGAAAACATTTTTTAGTGTAAAGTTTACACCTGCACTAATAACGCAATATTGATTGTAAAGAAACGAAATAAATTTTGACGTGTAGCGCTTAGGACGAGGCACATTTTAAAGATAATTACCACGTTCTGTCTACTAAGTGGAGAATATGGCAGGAAAACATAGTTTTTGTCCCAGACTCTTTACAATAAACCGCCTCTAAATTTGAAAATATTACTTTTAAAAAATAAAAAAGTCCTTCCTAGATTCTATAACCGTCTACCTTTTGAAACCAATCAGACTGCATAGAATGTAAAACTGAGTTAGATATGCTTGTGCACATGAAAACAGTAAAAATCGCCTAATTTACACTCCTGTGCAACAACTAATGAGTGTAAAAATTTTAAGACCAGATTCGTAAACTACTAATCAGGGAAAACATTTTTTTAAATCGGCCCTCCGCAAATTATTTGATTTTTCGGTTTACACTTACAACTAACGACTAGCTCGGTATTGAGTGTAAACAAAAAAGGTATCTAAGTCTTTTTAATATCTACCTTTTAAAAAACCGCACCTCCCAGATGTGTGCCGTTATAGCTGTGAGTGGGGACACAAATTTCGCACTCGCTGTGATAAACATATAAGAAAAAAGGATGGCCAAGTATATTATAGGTAGCGCCATCGCGCTACCTATGATTATAGCGGGAACTTGCGAGAACAAAAATCTGCGTATGATTCACCGCATCAAATGAATAGCATTCAAACAGGATTGCGATTCAGGAGCTGACTTCATTAATAAAACGTTAGGTTGCGAAAAAGCTTTATGAACGTAAAATGTGGACAGCTGACATGTGAAGCAAGACTGCTAAAAAATGTATTTTGCTATTTAGTGGAAAACAACCTCGAATTTTGTCGTAGGAAAATCAAAATGCCCTGATTGATTGCGATCACGAACAGAAGAAAAGTTACTTCAGTTCGCCTGACACATTCTGGATCAAGGCAACAATAGATTTTCCTGTGAAAATGTCTGTTACTACCAAATTAGAGAAGGCTTGAAAGTTTTGCATGTTGTTTTAAGTCATTGAAGACCGCAAAACACGTCGTAGAGCGACTGTGATTGGCGAATTGCTTGAATAATTGTTATGAAAAAGATTTTTCTTTCGCGCCCTGTGACGAGTTCTCCGCCGACGTGATTCTAATATCCGATTTTCTGGTCTTAAAATATTTAAGCTATGTCGGACGACGAACCTGGTCGATTTTAAAGATAATTCTTCAAGAATGTTTCGCAAACTGGTCTTGAAAAGCTCGAAAACGAAGAATGCTTTGTTCACGAATTTATGCTGTTTATACAACAGATCAGTTTAAAGCTGTTTTGAATACAAATAATAGTCATACTAAAGATTATTTATGTGAAAATTGGATGCTGATTAAAATGATATATCGATTATAAATCAAATATTCAACTCTTATGCTGCAGGGGGTGTAAAAAGTTATTTGACACCCGTTACATCGTTCGCTATGCAAAAGAGAACGCAAATCAATTAGAAATCATTTTAACGAGCTTAGAAAAAATGCAGACACAGCAGGATCTTAAAAAATTAGAAAACACTAAAAAACAGGATTCACATACACATGCAATCATGGTGGATAGGGGTGATACCACTTCTGGGGTCCAGAAATTAGATATCGTCGAGTGCTTTAGTCCTAAAATGGTGCATTTTTATGCGATTTTGTATTTTTTGTATTTCTTATTATTATCACATTTTGTTTAATAAAATGGGAACCCGTATATGCAATATCTTTTAAATGTACATCCACCTGCTTTAAAACGCATTCCTTGTATACTTGTATACTAGCGATTGCAGCGATTGGTGGGACTGTTGGGACGGTGGGGATGTTTGGACGGTGGGACTGTTGGGATTGGTGGGGCTGTTGAGCCTGGTGGGATTGTTGGATTTATTGGTGGGGCTGTTCAGACGGTGGGGCTGTTGAGACGATTGGTCTGTTGGGACGGTGGAACTGTTGACCCGATGGGGCTGTTTGGACTGATGGGGGTTTTGGGACATCTCTGAGAATTTATCTATAGACGGCAAGATCAATTGCGAAAATGTTCAGTAAATTACCTACATTCATATCTATATGCTA